>KE156112.1:237786-254583 GCA_000411075.1 Sisymbrium irio
TTCCGCCCATATTATGTATACCTAGAATATCCCGCATCTCTTGTCGACAGGATTCCTCGATTGTATGGCCGAATTGGATCGAAGATTTTTGGAAATTTATAAGTTGGCCAGATACTTCCTCGTATTCCTTTAAAATCCTGAGGATGGTTTGGCATTCCTCTTTCCGCGCCCTACAAAAGAAAAGGCTATCATCTGCAAAAAGCAGATGAGAAATTGATGGACATGCACGGGCAACTTTCATCCCTGTTAACAGTTGTTCCTTCTCTGCCTTTTTAATATTTGCAATAAAGGCTTCTGTACAGAGGATAAAAAGATAGGGTGATAAGGGATCCCCTTGACGCAATCCTCTTTGCGGGAGAATACACCCTCGTGGTTGCCCATTAAGTAAAACCTTGTATTGTACCGTTGATATACATTCTTTTATGAGTTTGACCCAGTGTGAATCAAAACCCATCCGTCGAAAAATAGCATATATAAAATCCCATTATACCCGATCATATGCTTTGCTCATATCCGTTTTAATGGGCATAAATTTTTCTTTACATGCATTGTTTGTCCGTAATCCATGGAACATTTCTTGGGCAATTAGAATGTTATCAGAAATTAATCTTCCTGATACAAAAACCGATTGGGTTTCCGAAATCAGTGTTGGGAGATACCGTTTTAGTCGTTGGCACAAGACCTTTGAAATAATCTTATATACTACATTACACAGACTGATGGGTCTGAGTTCCGTCATCTTTGTAGATGTTTGTATAATAATATATTAAAATAGAAAACTGAATCCCATGATTACCAATAAGTGAGCCCAATCAGACAAAACTCAAACAATGAGCCCAAGAGAAAAGGACGAAAGCCCGTTAACAGAAGAGTTCAAAGAAGCCGAGGTTGTTTATGCGGTTCAGTAACTCTCTGACGCTATCTCTCTCTTCGTTTGCTTACGAGTGATGTTCCTGCGTTCCACCGGCAATATCGCAGCTATGATGCACCCGCACATACGAGATAACAAACTCGAAACGCTAAAATGAACCGAAAAAGGAGGAAAAGACTTAGATTCGTTCTAAACATCGCAGTTTATTTCAGCTTCATGTTCCGAATCACATTCACTACAAAGTACAAACATAGCACTATAGCGGATAATGAATGATGTAGCCACTTGTGGTTTTTAAGTGACACTTTGCCTCAACTTAGGACATTCTCTCCGAGTCTCATACCAGAAAATTATTAGTTAATTATTATATCGTAGAAGAGAAGATAGGAACACTTAACGAAAGTGCAAATGTTTAAAACCAAAGAACTGGAATTAGAAAATGAGTCGAGATCAACAAATTGAGTGCTCTGCTTAAATCTATAATTCTATATACATAAATCATACTGTAATCTTAGACAACCTGACACAGAAACCTTCCTGTTGCTACAATTTTTTGTTTGTTTGTTTCAGTACTCTAAACAAGACAAATAAACTGCATTCTTACAAACTATACAAGACGACTTTCCATGTCTCCTCTTAAGACCTGAGCAAGAATCAAAGAGTTTTCGTTGATCTGTCTTTTGCAGTTGGATGTCATGGGAGAAGGCTAGCAGAAGACTCGTCTGCATGTTCTTCATCCAACTGTGACTCTGATGGAGCTTCTGAGAGTGGTCTTGTTTCCTCTGGGATAAAGCTCACCCATCGTTTCTCCTTCACGAGTTCTAAGAACGGGTACAAGCAAAACCCGACAACAATGATCACACCGCTGATTAAAAACGTCTTTGGGGCGGCCAAAATCATCACAAGAATCACAAGCACAGATGGAGGCAGGCACAACACTAAAGTTCCAAAGGTGTTTAAGGGAACTCTATAAGGTCGGTGAAGATCCGGTTTCTTGATCCTTAGCTTCACAAAGGCTGCGAATTCAAGAAGCATTCCTAACGCGTACAAAAAATTCAGAAACTCTATGATCTCTTGAAAGCTCATCCACGACAAGAATATGACTCCCGTAGCTGAGCACAGAATACTGATCGTTGGTGTCCCATACTTCGACCTGCAGCAACATACAATGAACGTTAAAACCGAGTTCTACAAAGGTACCATAACCTAAGACACACTCTTGCGGACTAACTAACTGACCTTTGGGCGAAAAACGCAGGGAGCATCCCAATTTCGCTCATACCTAGAAGCTGAAATGCATCACTACTCATCTCGGCTTCAAACAATCCTAGATTCGACATTGCAGCAGCAGCTTGTATCCATCCCTTTAGCCAAACACCACCAATAAGCATTCCAACCTCAGCAAAATACCCATCACTCCACTCACCTGAAGAAGACGAGCTTAAAGCTCCAGTCCCTGCCATGAGCGGAATCAAATACGACCCCATGACCAACAAAACCGCTCCAAACAAAGCCTTTGGAAACGTCTTTCCAGGGCTCTCAACTTCTCCTGCAAGAGTACTAGCTTTGTCCCAATAATTCAGATTCCAAAACATGGTATTGAAGTACCCTCTCCAATTAACTCTTTGGAAATCCACAAACAACCAACGCTTAGGCCTGATTCGAGGAACCGCAAGCAAAGCCATAACAACAAAAGGGCAGAGCGAGAAAACCGCTAGCAGAACAGCTGAAAAGCCAACAATATGCAACCCTCTGTAGTTCAAATACGTCAGCGAGAACGTGATGCCTAATAGAGCAGGTACACGCGCAGCTACATGATCCAAAACAGGGAACGAATGTTTCAGGTAATCGAGAAACAGAACAGGGTACAGAGCATTGTCCATAACACCACTGAACCATTTCCAAAACCCTTCTTGGAATCCCCAAAACGGACCAAACGCTGAAGAGATCCAAACCACGTAGCCACCATTCTCTGGGAAGCTTGTGGCGAGCTCCGCTGTGATAAGAGCTTCCGGTATGCTCCAAATCAGAGGGAAAATCAAGAATCCTAAAAGGGCTAAGAGAGGACCACCACCTGATTTCACAGAATCCTCCACACCGAAAGGGCCACCAGAAACTTCATAGAATATCAGAAACACTAGAGGCAATAGTGTCAGCTTCGGACTTGGTTTTGTCTTGGCGCCGTTTTCATCGTTTGAGATTGTCTCTTCACCCATCAAACAAACACCACCGACAGATTTGTCTTAACAAGAGAGAGAGACCTCTCGATGATTCTGTAGAAAACAAACAAAAAGATGAAAACTTTGGAGAGTTTCTTCTCTAAAAATGAAGCCTTTGCCCAAGTAATCCAAATATAATAAAAAGACACAAAGACCCTTTAAGAGATTCTGTTCACAAGGCAGAGGATTGGCAAAACAGAAAGTCAAACTAAATCGATTGAGAAGCTGCAGATGGACAAGGGATTAGTACAATGACAAGCAAGTGGAGAATCTAACTACCTTGAAGGGTACAAACTAAAAGCCTCTCTCTATCTCTCTCTGTTTCTGTGATGAGCCAGAAATAGATGGGAGAGAAAGAAGATGAGATGATTGGAAAGATTCAGCTTTCCTTGTTGGATTTAAGATTGGATGTGACGTTCGATTGAAAGGATCTTGCAGAATCGTTTTTGTTGTGGGGAATACATTAATTAAGACGCCACATGGCTCCCACAACTACACTACGCCATCAATACAAGACTTCGTCAACCTTTTGCGCTCTCTCTTTTCTTTTTTGTCTTTTCCGACACCAACTTTTGCTTCTCTTCTTCGTTTCTAATTTGCTTTGATAAAATAAGAACAATTCAGTATAATTGAAGTTTTGGGCTATTGGATTGGGCCTTGTCAGCACAATGTTAATAAAAGTTTCTTTAAAACAGATCCAAGGCAAATCATCGACTATATGCTTTGACGTATCAGAATCTCAACAACACACGAGGTGCAACACATAAAGGTTCAGTACCTTCATGAGGTAGAAGAGGAGGAGGGGAGATTATTTGTTTCTTGCATGTCATTTTCATCAATCTACTGCGTGGATAATCTTTATTTTTCAATGCCATTTAACAAGACCTTGATATACAATCTGAAGTTTGGTATGTATTGTTTTGTTGTCATGTAGGTTCTGATACGTCAAAGCATATAGTGGATGATTTGCCTTGGATCTGTTTTAAATGATTTGCACTATATATCTCTATACTATGTTAACTGCTCAGAGTCGAGACTACAAAGAGGAATTATGAATGACAAGGTAAAGAGCCTTCCTTAACAAATGTTCCCTCGGATCCAACTCCATGTTTCATTTGAAGGAAATTAGCTATTCACATAACGCTTTTTAGCCAATTAATTAAACAGAGTACTGTTCAAAACAGAAAAGATGAGAGAGAAGTAAATAGTAAAGTTTGAGAAAAAGCCCCAAATCCAGAAACCACACGCGTCCATATTCTCCCTCTCCTCTCTCTTGGCTGCGAAGGTAAGTTAAATGCAAAATCTCATTGTTGGAATTAAGTGACAAATCTCTGTAATGCACTGTGAGGATCCCGAACCAGAGGAAGAAGAAGAAGACGAAGAAGAGAGATAAGAAATGGTTGCTGCTGCGATTCCTCCTCAAGCAGCTCGAGATCAGCAACCCAAACCCCTCAACAACAACAACAATGCAGCTCCAAGACCTAAACTCAGAAATGTGCCCTCTCGCTACTTATCTCCTTCCCCTTCTCACTCCACTTCCACTTCCACTTCCTCCTCTTCCTCTTCTTCTTCGTCCTCGTCTGCAATCCTCAAGCCAAGTAAGCGATTCCCTTCTCCTCTCCTCTCTCGCCAGACGCCTTCCTCTCTCCCCAAACGCTCGCATTCCGTAGACCGTCGTCGACCGTCCGCATCTCCCGGTGAAACGTCGGCGGCAACCAAGATGCTTATCACTTCCACCAGGAGTTTATCCGTTTCGTTTCAAGGTGAATCTTTTTCGCTTCCGATCAGCAAGAAGAAAGAGACCAACAACACTCTCACCACCCCTGTCCCTCACCGGAAACCTACTCCCGAACGGCGGAGGTCCACGCCTCTTCGAGATCACAGAGACAACTCCAACCAACTCTGGCCAGGCGCTTCCAGGAGAGCAAACTCCCACTCTGTTCCGAATTCGCTTGTGGATTCTCCGATTGATGGGAGACTGCGTTTAGATTCGAGAGATGAGAAGGAGACAAGACCAAACACACATTCACGCTTGGCTTCTCCGTCTGACTTAACTGCGTCTGATACTGATAGTGTTTCTTCTGGTAGCACTAATGGTGAAGTCTCTAAAGCAAGGACCTTTCACCGGAACAGTACGGCTTCTGCTAAATTCTGGCAAGAGACTAATACCCGGTTAAGGCGGTTACAGGATCCTGCCTCACCTCGTTGCTCTAGCCCGAGTTCGAGAATCACTAGTGTCTCATCAAAGTTGAGTCAGTCGAAACGGTTTTCTAGTGATGCTCCCTTGGTATCATCTCCTCGTGGTATGGTTTCTCCGATACGGGCTGCTGGTACTCGACCTGCTTCACCTAGTAAGCTTTGGGCAACAGCTACATCATCTACAGCTAGGGCACTTTCTAGTCCTTGTCGAGTCAGAAATGGAGTTTCTGAACAAATGAACGCTTATAACCGCACCTTGCCTTCGATTCTTTGCTTCTCTGCTGATATTAGGAGAGGGAAAATTGGGGAGGATCGGGTCATGGATGCCCACTTGTTGAGGCTTCTCTATAACCGTCATCTCCAGTGGCGGTTTGCCAATGCGCGTGCTGACTCCACTTTCATGGTGCAGAGACTGAGTGCAGAGGTACATTTTCTTATACTTCACCGCATCAATGCTATGTTTGTGCCCTGTGTGTGAGCCTGCTTTTAGCCACTGCAGCAGACTTAGGGAAAACATGATTTGTAACCTATTTTTAGCCACTGCTGCAGTGTAAATGCCTAAGCCTCTAAAATATGCATTTGTTTCATAATAATGCAATAAAGACGATTTGTTAATCTACTGAAAGGGCATGCTAATGAAAATGTGAATGGCGCATGAAAAAGTTTTGTATAGCTATGGCTAGGATAGGGTTTTCGTATAGATAGTTGACTTGAGTCATTGGTTTGGTCCAATAAACAATATACAGTCTGGTGAAGGCACAATTTCGTTTTTTTGACAGAAAAACCTGTGGAATGTATGGGTATCAATCTCCGAATTGCGCCATTCTGTTACTCTGAAACGGATCAAGTTTCTCTTGGTGAGGCAGAAGCTGAAACTAGCTTCCATCTTGAAGGAGCAGGTGGGAATATGAACTTCTAGCACTTTCGTTTATCCTGTCGTTTTGTGTTTGGAATTGCTATATTGTGCTAACGAAATCATTGTATCTGTAAATTGTAGATGGCTTTCCTAGAAGACTGGTCTCGTCTGGACATAGATCATTCGAATTCTTTGTTAGGAGCAACTGAAGCCTTGAAAGCCAGCACGCTTCGCCTTCCCATTATTGGAAAAGCTGTGGTGAGTGCCTCTTTGCCTGGCCCTGATATGTTTGTTTTGGCTTATTTTGAATGATTCGGGTCCGTTTTCTGAGTGCTTTTTATGATATTTGTGCTGCTAGGTTGATATTCTAGATCTCAAGCATGCTGTTAGTTCAGCTGTTGATGTCATGCATGCTATGGCGTCTTCCATATTCTCGCTGACATCGAAGGTATATTCTTGTCTAAGTGATTATAACATGAATGATGACTCATGAAGCTTATCCTCTCGTCGTTCCTCTGTGACTCTTTTGCCTGGAAGAATATAAACTTAGAATGCAATCTATAGCTGCGACATACTTTCCTTGTGCAAGTACTGCGGCGGAGTGGTTTAGATGAGAATACAGAGAGGCATACAATTATCTCAATGGTTATGATAAGATAAAAGGTGGAAACTCGCTGTTGTGCATTCTTATATGCATTAGTCCAGAAGGACCATAACCAATTCTGCTTGAGAGTCCTCTAGTGCATATTTCTTTCTAAAACAGCTTTAATTGTTTCGAATATTAGTTACTGGAATGAAGGCAGCTTTAGCTGAAACTAGAACCCGTTGTTTGTCAATGCACTTGTCTTGAGTGATTTGTGGACCATATTTCTACTCCGGCTTATCTCGTTGCATTTTTCTCTGTGTTTTTTGCTGTCATTGGTAGGTGGATGAAATGAATTCAGTAATGGCGGAAATGGTGAATACCACTGCGGAAGAATCGGTCTTGCTCGAACGATGTCAAGGATTCTTATCAAAAGTAGCAGCTATGCAGGTAAAAGAATGCTCTATCTGCTCTCTGTTTTTTTCTACCCGTTTGCATGCTCAGCTTTTATAAGCAAATCACAATGCCTTTTGCTAGGTTACGGACTGTAGCATGAAGACGCACATAATACAACTAAGCCGGATACAAACCAACCTGACTTCACAATCACAACTGTAGAAACTGATCTTCTCTGAGTTTATGACTACTCTTACACCACTCCACAACATGATCTCTAACAATGTTTACATTTCCATGGCCTTCCCTCAGAGTCCCAAAAACCGCCTTTATCGTTATCAAACCGGATGAAGGTGAGATTCTCGGGGGGTATCTGTTTCCTTACGTCAGTTCTTGTTTTTGGAGATTACTTTTTGGAGATTACATAAGGGGAAAAGTAGAAAAGAATAGAATGCGGTGTTTATCACCTATGAAGTTAGCTTTAATTGTATACGTTGAATCTCTTGCCTTTGTTCTCTAGTGAAGAAGAAAAATGTAAATAAAAAGGAAAGGTTTTAATTAATATCTTTCTGATCACTGATTTATTGATTTGTCATGTTGCTTCTCCTTATGGATTGACACTCCAGATCTTTCCATTTACTTTTTTAGGAGTTCAATTTCTTTCTATTCCAGATCGTTCCTTCTTTTTGTGTGTGGACTTCTTGTCGTTCTTTTATAAATGTCTTGTCGTTTCTGTTTTATGTATGTCTTGTCGTTTTTTCCTTTAGCGCCGCATCAATGCATTTGGAGTACGTGTTTCAGTGTTTTGTGAGCTTAACGAACCAGACAAATGACGTCATTATTCTTATTTGTTAAGTACAACCAACAGAGACACCAAGACTTGGTGACCAAGTGATCCTTTTAAAAAATATTATTTTTAGATAGATAATAAGAGAACAAAAAATAAAAAGGTTTCTTAAGGATGTGTTTGGATAAGATTATCATTTGGCAACACGTCAAGAACATCACAGTTTCTAAGCAAAACGAACACGAATGGAATGGATTCAATTGATATTTATATTAGTAATTTCAATATTCTTATCTCCTATAAAGTCTTAGATTACATCTTGTACTTGTCATATTTATTTACTTATCTTCTACAGCATACTTGGGGTTCTCTTTTCAACGAACGTCCCACTTTATTTACAAAATTAAATAAAAATAGTCTTGTGGTGTTCTTTTGGTGTAAAAGACCGAAGCACCGCCAAACCAAAATGGCAGTCGCTTTATAATTAAACAAATTAATGCTCTTTTATCGGTGAAAAGTTGATAAAATATGTTGGTGAAACATAGAAACAAGGAAGACCTATGTGGTTCTATTGAATCTGCGACGCGTATTAATTAATGACTTTATTATACTTAATAACGTGTTTGGTTCTCATTAGTGCGATTAGGTGAAACCGTACACAAACGAATACAGTTTCAGTAGTATCAAAGCAAAACAAAACAACGAGATATTTGTTTGATCCACTATCAAACAATCAACTAATCGGAGGGTTAACTTAAAAAACCAATTAATAACCTAAACTCAAACACTGTTATATAATTATATAATGAAAAAAAATTCCTAGTACTAATTAAAATGATAGAAAGAAAGAGGTTAGGCTGAAATTAATGTTTTAGTGGGCAAGGAAGTTACGCAAGGACATACCTAAGAACTGAGAACCAATGCACAGATTCGTGGTCACGTCTGTATTTATGATTCGATATAATCAACAAAATTAAATAATGATGCATGCATTGCTAAAACGCATGTGCAATTAATTACGATTTAATACGAATAAAGAAAAAAAGCTAGGGTATACACTCTAGTTCTAGTGGCCAATAACCATATCGGAAGGTATGACAAAGAATAAATACACTGTTTCTTTTATTAAAAAATATAAATTAGAAATTGTTATTTATGGACCAAACTAATAATACATGTGCTAAATGCTAATCAAGGCAACGAATCCACATGGAAGGATTCTCGTTCCCCAACTATTTCTGCTCTGTGTTCACACACAGAATGCCACGTGTCCTATAATTTACAGAGTGGCTGTAGAGATTAGCAGCTAAAAACAGTTATACATAAAAAGACCGAAAATATTTCTGACTTAATAATCAAATCATCAATCAAATTTTGTATCAATCCCTAACAAATATGAATATATCCAATCCCAGAAATAAGAATGAAAATAAAACTAAAATGTTTTTTAAACGAAAAAAATTACAGAAGAATAATTTGGTTTTATGTATTTTGGTATAACAGACGAAAATATTAGATTCTTAGAGATAAATCTTGGTTCTTGATGAGTTGGTCACGATCGGTCAACAAAAGCGGTTTTTTACCGGTCAAGGGACTTAGAATCTCTTCGTCCACCACGACCGGGTTGTGATGAAGGCTTAGCTCCGGTAAAGCCGGGAGGTTAAGATCGATGAATCCACGATTGCTTCTCTCTTCCGAAACCGTACTCGACACGCTTCCACTGTGGCTAACCGACTTGCTTCCTCCTCCTCCTCCTCCGAGGTTTCCTTCGTAGTGACACCGTTTGTGTCCGCCGAGAGCTTGCCCCGTCGGAAACACTTTATGGCAGATAGAACACTCGTGGATCTTCCCGGAAGGAGCTACGGATGTGGAAGGCGGATGCTTTTCTCCGGTGATGGCGATGCTCGGTGCTGTTGTTGAATCATCGGTCGGAGGTTTGATTCGGTGGCTGGCTTTGTGTCCGCCTAAAGCCTGATACGAAGGAAACGCTTTCCCGCAAACGCTACACTTATACGAAGCTTTTGTGGATTCTTGTTGCGGCGGCGGCGGCGGCTGAGGGTGGTGATCGGAAGGGTGGTCTTTGGCGAGCATGAGGAGACAGAGAGCGAGGTACTCGTCCTCTGTAAGATCCTGGCTCTGATGAGACTTAGGGCGAGATCGAGGCGGCGAGGAGGAAGAGGAAGAAGGGCTGTGAGAACGCTGGCGTTTCGAGCGTTTGCGTTTCAGCCAAGGCTCCATGAAAACGGCGTCGTTCATCAGATCATCTGTTGTTTCGATTCTATCTTTCCGGACCGTGAAAGATGACGGAGTCGTAGGGGAATTCATCGCTTCTAGAGCCATAAATTTCAGACGAATCTTTATGTCTTGTCTTGTGTGATTGATTCTTTCTTCTTCCGAATTTTAAAAGATTCAGAAAAGTTTTGAGAAATTTTCAGAGTCTATCTATCGCCAGAGAGAGAGATATAGAGAGAGAGAGACGAGAGAATGGAGTGAAGTGCTGAAGAAATGTTTGGACTCTGTTATTTTATATGGAAACCACGTGGCCGATTAGTATTAAGTCGGTCAAATTTTTATCTCTTTATTGTGTCATCTACACTCTGTTACTTAAGAGACCTAAACACTCTTAGTAAAAATATATGGAAGGAAATTCTTTTGAATATACAAAATTCAATTATACTGAAAATATAAAGATTGCAATCGGATTTAAAAGTTATTTTAACTATCAAGTCAGGTGTTAACACCCTTTATTTCTCTTTAACACTTTCATATTTATGTCTTTTGTTTACTTTTATACAAATAACCATTGTGATAACAATTTCAATTAAGCAAAAAAACTCGGAAAATCTAGAAAAAATTAATACTCGAAGTTTCTTTTTTCTGTTAAAAATCAATAATCTTAGATTGTAAACTAAATTTGACCAAAGAAAAGAAACTACACGAAGTATTGATGAATTTACTGTAAAATACCGGGTTCTTGGTCACGGCTGACCTAATAAGGTTTTAGTCATCACGAGTGAGAGACCGGTTCAAAGTCAAAAACCAGAAAAGTATTAAACTGGTAAACCCAAAAATAGATGAGATTTCAGCTAATATTATAATCAAATCGAATTAAAAAAAGGAGCATACCTTTCCCGTGGAGCTGACTTATGTGTTGGCTACGCGCCACGAATCGTGTGGGGCACGCCTTAAACCAAACGCGTACACGCCTAATTACGTTTTTTGGGTACTAATCTTTCCAAGATTTATCAATTTTTTTCCTAGATTATTTTTCATTATCCAATTAGCATGATCTCAGTGATTTATTAGTCCTCACCGCATGTCAAGAATCAGTTAGTAATCTCATTAATGAGTTTCTCCAAAATCAAAAATTTAGAAACAAATCGTCAATACTAGTCACCTGGAATGAATAATCAAGGAAATAAACTTGCTAGAATATTTGGTTTGCGAAAAAGAAAAGAATGCTGAGCTAACTTCAGTGGAGTTGAGTGTAGGTGAGGAAGAAGATTGGGTGTGGCGTGGCGTACCGTATTAGCAACTAGAACGGGGGCGTGTTTATAGGACACGTGGTAGTTCCGTTACCACTTGTAGGCCGATGTCACTTTGTTGTTATACCCAACAAGCAAAAAAAGTGGACGTGATTTATCCGAACGCGTTGGCGGAGACGTCACGTGGCGACGTTTACACGTGTCAGCTTGGTGGGCAGACAAACATGTTTGATGAGAGACATTTTAAGACGCTTTCTCTGATTCTAGTCGTCTTCTCCTTCGCTTGCAAAAAAAAAATGTTCATGATATGGATGGGCCTCTTGCTATCAAGCCCATTCAAACCCATGCCCATAAAGATGTGAAGCTATTATCAGACATTTAATGGTCCAGCTTTGACTAATAATACTGAAAAAGAAGACATTTAATTCACGCTTGGATTTGGCTTTCAATATTAGTTGAACTGAATATCTCTCTTCTATCATTTGCTTTTAAATATTTTCAAAATTTTGATTCGTTGTTTCACATTATGAGCTCCGGTTTGCTATATTTTAAAACCAAACAAATCAGCTTTTCATACATAAGGGAAAAAGTAAAAACATTACTGTTGTTTAATCAAACGATCATTCGATTATGATCATTTTAACTGTGAATAAAGTCAACGAGTAAAGAGACCAGACTCGCAGAGTGTAGTATGATAGTATCGAACTGGCAAACCGTTGGTTCCGCTCAGATATTTGAATTCAAACAGACCAACAAAATTAAGAACTTAATAGTTTGTTTTTGTCTTATTTTAATTCGGTAAAGTCGAAAGAGATCTTATCGTCCCTTTGATTTGAAAACTCAAAAAACCCTTCTCTCTCTCTAGAAACCCTAGCGTTTGTGATCATCAACCGTAACATGGCTCTGCCTCCGTCCGCCGGTCGTGAGCTCTTGAATCCACCGTCCGACGGCATTTCGAATCTCAGATTTTCAAATACGAGTGATCATCTCCTCGTGTCTTCGTGGGATAAGGTTAGAGACAAACCCCTTGTCCAACATTCGCTTTGGTCTCTAAAAACTGATATGATGAAGTCCTTTAATCTGACTTGTTGTTCAACTGCGTGTCTGAATGTAAAAGCGTGTGAGATTGTATGATGTGAGCACCAATTCGTTGAGAGGCGAGTTCTTACATGGAGGCGCAGTACTCGATTGCTGTTTCCACGATGATTCCTCTGGTTTCAGTGTTGGCAGCGACAACAAAGTCAGACGGTATTGTCTCTTTTTCTCTTTTTAGTCCAGTACTGAAGTCAAATTTATGACAATCTTGTGAAGAAGCTGTTGACATAAGAATGTTTCCACCGAAGCTGTTGGGATAAGAATCTCTTGTTATATACTTCAGGATTGTTTTCAATGTTGGCAAAGAGGACATTTTGGGGATGCATGAAAAGCCAGTTCGATGCGTTGAGTACTCTTATGCTGCAGGTATGCAGAGTGTTTTATCATGCTCTTGGTTGATTCTACTTCAAAAACAATAACATTGACGCTTTCTGGTGCTTTTTTCATGCCTAGAAAACTCGCTGTTAAGCAATTTCTACTGTTATAGTACATACTTGAAATGTCTTGTTCAGTACATTATGGACAGTGAACTTTGATTGTTATAGTAACGCTTTCTTTTTGTGAAGTAACTTTGACTTTGAGATATTTCTTTGTATTTTTTTTGGTTCCTTTCTTACTCCCCCCAAAGTAATGTTGACACAATTTATGTTTTTTATTTTATTTAATGTGATGTTACAGGGCAAGTGATTACTGGATCTTGGGATAAAACAGTTAAATGTTGGGATCCAAGAGGTGCCAGTGGGCCTGAACGCACTCAGGTGGGAACATACGTGCAACCAGAGCGTGTTTACTCTCTCTCTCTTGTTGGCAACCGTCTGGTTGTGGCAACCGCAGGAAGGCATGTAAACATCTACGATCTCAGGAATATGTCTCAGCCTGAGCAAAGGAGGGAGTCTTCACTGAAATACCAGACGAGATGTGTTCGTAGTTATCCTAATGGAACAGGTTAATTGAATGACAATTATTGCTTTATGTGGTTGTTGGCAACATCCAGAGTTGCTTCTTCTTTTCTCTCAGTTCCCAAGTATTGGTCTTACGTCAGTTTTGAATTTCTGATATTGAAATTTTACAGGGTATGCTCTTAGCTCTGTTGAAGGAAGGGTTGCAATGGAGTTTTTCGATCTATCTGAGGCTGCTCAGGCTAAGAAGTATTTTTCGTCATCTTTTTCTTCTTCTTCTTATCTCTTTCCTACGACGTTGACTTACATATATACATTTGAACCTGTTCTCAGATATGCTTTCAAATGTCATCGGAAATCAGAGGCTGGAAGAGACATTGTGTACCCTGTAAATGCCATTGCTTTCCATCCAATGTGAGTTTTTAGCTTAGCATTTCAACTGTGTCCTGGATTTCTAGATTTACTTCTTTTGCCCACAACGCGAGAAGGTTTAAAATAATAGTCCAACTAAATTAGGGACGAGGCAAAATATGCTATGTTTATAAAATGTTCTGTAACTATATTGTTTTTTGAGTCTAATGTATCAGATTCGAGCAGACAAAGGTTGACTAATACTTGGTCTGAGAATTAATGGGAACAATTATAATGCCCCGCGTAATCATCTGATTTTATTGCAGTTATGGCACCTTTGCAACCGGAGGTTGTGATGGTTTCGTGAACATTTGGGATGGGAACAACAAGAAGAGGCTGTATCAGGTTTAGCAGATGACTTACGAGCTCTTTGTTTTCATTTTTTGAGAATATTACTTAGTGTGACACAGCAATGTATTATTATGTGGTCCTTGTTTCTTTTGCAGTACTCAAAGTATCCATCAAGTATAGCAGCACTGTCATTCAGTCGAGATGGTCAACTACTAGCTGTTGCTTCTAGTTACACATTTGAAGAGGGGGAGAAATCGTACGTACTTTTCCCCTTTCTAGTCTTCTGAAGTTTAGAATAGCTGGCCTGCCTTTGAAAATCTTATGATGGGATACTGAGAATGATTTGGGAATTGCTTTTATATGATGGGATACTGAGAATGATTTGGGAATTGCTTTTATATGAAATGCTTGTAGAGAATAACATAGCGTCTCTCATGTAGAAAATCTTAAACGTTAGATTTATATTAACCCTCATACCCTATTCGGTAAGTCTTACAGGCTATCACAAACAAAGAATGCCTAAACCGAACACTTGAGGATAGTTATCTTGGAATATTGCTTGTATGTATCTTTTGTATTTGGTTTCAGATTAGAATTTTCTTAACTGGCCCTGTGTGTGTGTGTTATGTTTTTCAGGCACGAACCGGAAGCCATCTTTGTAAGAAACGTTAATGAAATCGAAGTGAAACCCAAACCCAAAGCATATCCGAATCCTGCAGCGCAGTAAGGAAGAAACAGAAGTATCCTGTACACAAGTTGTTTTTGTCTTTGCTAAGTGTGTCCCAAAAATTGGATCAATTCAACGTATGTCTGAGCTTTAGTCTTTTTCTTCTTTTTGGTTGTATAAAGTAGAAGGTAAAATACTAAAGACTACTAAGGAGGTGTTATTAAATTGAGTAGTTTGAAGTCATTGAAGTTGAAGTTATTTTACTATATTTGGGTGGATTTTTCAATGAACTTGGAAATACATATGGATTTTTATTGGATTTTGATGAATTCACTACGGGTAGAGATTTATTGCTATGTGTTTTGATCAATTGATAAAGACTTCCAAAACATTTTTTTTCCTACGATTCATATATCATGATAAACATGAAGTTACCCTATTTAATGGAGTAAGTGTTAACCACCAAAGTGCCATTGAATTGGATATACGTACACGTGAAAGCCTGTTGTTTTTATAATTATTTTACAAATTAATGAAATACTTCAAAATACAGCACAAAGGTATCGTATTTGTCTTACTCACATTTTCGAGAAGGAAATACATTAAAATCCTTTTTCTATAATGTATTTTAGAATACAGTAAACAAACTCTTAATCCGATAAGAGTCTATTTTTTATTAATAAAATTATGTTTGTTAAAACTGTTTTATTATTGTTAGTTAATTATGTTTATTAATCACATAAAATACACATAAAATATGATTATAACGTAAATGTCAAAAAGCTATAGTAGTCCGGTGGCATATGGTTTGATTCCATTCGAATGCAATTTGTTCATTATTTAACAAAAATCTAACTCTTATTATAAACCATTTTTAGGCTGTTTTCCCCATAAACTTGCAACACTTAAAATGAAGTTTGTACAGAATAAAAGATTCTTTGTCGACATGAACATACGATGCTTATACAAATTTTCTACAGAATAAAAGATGTTTGGTCGACACGGTTGAACTCTCTCTCTTGTAGCAGCAACCTGACGTCTTTGGACTCCAATTCGTTTTCGTTGGCGACTCTGAAGAATGCACTGTGAACTTCTTTGAGTAACTTCAAAACAATGGCCAATCCACCGTTGTTTTCACGTTCGTCTGTCTTCCGCTCAGAGTATGGCAGTGAATGTTTGTTGTTGCTCCTTCTGAAATAGTTGTATTTGCTAATTTCAACCAAGTTATTCTTGTGGTGGGGCCATACATCACGTGTGTCATCAACAATCAACACTCCACGTTCGTGAGCCAAAACCAAATCAAGAGTCTTCGTATAAGGGCTCTCATCTCTCGTAATCACTCTGTCCCCGAAATAGATATGCTTGGGATCAATCAGGTCCAAGATGACTTTAGCGTAATAACGGTTGCCCTTTGTGTAAACATACATTGTGAACATGTTGTTGGCTTCTTCCAAGAAATCATGAACAAAAGGGCGTAGCTTTGTCAAGAAAACCGTGGGATCTCCAGGGGCTCTCCACTTGAACAGATCGTCCCTTGTAATCGAAGCCGCTTCTTGGATCAGATACTTCTCTGCTAGGGTGAGACGTGAAAGCAAAGCGGTGTGGAGTAACGTGTGATCCAAGTCAAGGACCAAGTGGAGCTTCTTCTCGTTGGAACAAGAGACTATGGTGGTAAGGTGTTTGGTTAACGCAACAGCCTCGTGGCTTAACTGTAAACCTTGGATAAGATAGTCGAAAGCACGGCCTTGGCTTTTGTCAACAATTGATTTGCAGATTGTGCATACTCCGTTACTAACGAACCAGTGACCACATCTACTTCTACAAGACTCGTTGGTCTTTGGTTCGATCCTCTGCCTTTTGGCTCTCGATTCAAGAGAATGATTCTCTGCTACAGACATGTTTTTCTCTGATCGATTGGAATAACAAAACTTCTAAGTTTGAGAATATAATCAGAGAATTGGTCTGATGTTTAGGTGTAGCAAATTAAACTCAAGTCGTCGTTAATCCCTAAGAAATCGAGTTAAGACAAAAACCCTAA
>KE156112.1:254665-282362 GCA_000411075.1 Sisymbrium irio
CTTTGGTTCGATCCTCTGCCTTTTGGCTCTCGATTCAAGAGAATGATTCTCTGCTACAGACATGTTTTTCTCTGATCGATTGGAATAACAAAACTTCTAAGTTTGAGAATATAATCAGAGAATTGGTCTGATGTTTAGGTGTAGCAAATTAAACTCAAGTCGTCGTTAATCCCTAAGAAATCGAGTTAAGACAAAAACCCTAATTTGATTGAACGGACACCTGAGAGAGGAGAATCGTGGAATCGAAGGTATTGGTAATATGTTTTTACAGGAGCAGGTGGGACCTCTCTCTCACTCGTTGAGACCCTTCTTTTATAGAGAGTAACCCAGAGATTTTTGGAAAGTATTGAAAAAGGGAAATTATCTTGAGATTCTCAGTCGTTGTAAAAGAAAAAGGAAAAAATGACTATTTGTTTGTCTGTGTTTTCCTTTTTTCGGGAGATCTTTGGCGCGTGCAAAGATTAACTGATTGACTATTATACCCCTTTTCTACCAGACTACTTTCTACCTTGACTCTTACGTGTTTGTTTGGCCTTAAACCTGAAACAATCAAATAATTGGAGAAACAAAAGAAAACATAGTACACAAAACCCTAATTTCTGACGACCAAAAAAAAGGGAAACCTAAAAGTGAAATTGTCGTTTTTAGTACATGTGTTGTTGATGCGACATGAGATTGGTACTACGTTGATGACTTACTAAAGAAGTCGTCTCAACATGTTTCAAAAGAATCCTATAAATTTTGTTCCTCACTCTACCACAAGCCTCTGTTTCAGAATCTGTTATCATCATCATCACATCTTCCTCTTCTTCTTCTCCTTTAATAATGGCGTCTAACCAATCGCTCACTCGTTTTATCTGATACATCGTTTCCCCTACTTGCTGACTGCTCATCTCTCTCCACTTTGTTACATTACTGATCTCATCTAAATACTTTTCAACACGGTTCAAGTACAAACTTCTTCCTTCTTCCTTAACCCATTTTCTGAGTTCGCTCGCTGCTCTGCTTAGCTTCTCCTTTCTCTCTCCCAATCCAGAGTCTCTTTCGCTTGTGTTGTTATCTTCATGGTTATCTATTTCTTGAGCGATTAGAGTAAGACTCTTTTTCACGGGACTCTGCGTAGGCTTACTTGCGGAGAAAGAAACAGGTTTGAGATCTGTAGCTAATGCTGATTTTATCCACTGAGTCGCCTTTTCGCGTCTGTCATCCCTAGTTTTGACTGTGTTTGAGTTGCAATGCTCTGATTTTTCAGTAGATAATGACTGAATGATGAGCCTACTCTTGCTTAACTCATCTTGGAAACTCAAGAATTCTCCAATTGGTGGCTGTTGATTATGATGATGTTGATTTCTCTTGTCCGAAATCTCCGAGTATGACCTATATGTATATCAGTTCAATGAGATAATTTGCTTGAGCAAGAAGGTATATTTACTTGTGTCTCTTTTTAAAATTCTTGTACCGTAGACATTTGAGCAATCTTTCAGCAGCTGAAGCCTCTAACAAAGCTTGAGATGCAGCGCGAATAGCCTTATCTCTCTGCCTCAAAATTTCCTGCCAAACTCACTAATTTAGTTTGTTTCAAACTGCTTAAAGCCTTAACTTTTCTGTATAATTGATTAAAATCTACTAGTGTTACCTTTCCTAGATTTACAACTTTGGGAGGAAGTGAGTTCCAGAGAATCTCTGTCTCTGTCCAGCTTCTTTTCCTCGATATCGAATCTGAGGATTCAAGTGTACTGCTTTTAGGTGGAAGAAGGTTCTTACTCTTATTACTTCCAGTTCCATAGCTTACGCTTTTTGCCCATCTAGGAGATGGTGAAACAACACTATCTCTTCTTCTTGTCCTACTACTTGACTTCTCCTCTATCACCCCACAGCTCCGCACAGATGGAGATGGCGAAGCCTGAAGAAAGATCAAATGTCAGAAAATGTCGCAGAGATCTTCTTGTGTAAAAATCATTTCTATCAAACTTACAGCAGAAGAACTTCGAGCTCTTGAAACATGCAATTTGATGTCATGATCATGATTCCTAATCATAGAAGGATCAAATGATTCTCTTCTTTTTCTAGTATCACCCAAACCCATCCAACTTCTTCTCCTAGCTGCTGACGATAAAGACGAAGAGCAACTTGAAACCATTGACTCTGTGTCATCCTTTTCCTCCATTACACTAGAAAGGTTTTTCGACAAGCCAAAATCCGTAAAATTTATCTCAGACACGCTTGAATTGTTCCATCTTGTTCTTCTTGGCCTCTTCACTTGTTGATTATAGCTTTGCTCTGTATCCGATAGAGTGACACAGAACTTCTCGATCCGTTCTTTAGGGATTAGATCGATAGGTTCACCGGTGCAAGGCCTTCGACCTGGTGTTGGTCTAATGCCTTTGATCATAGGAACTGGATAAGCGAATTCAAGCTTCTCGACAAATATCAGTTGCCCTATCTGTAACTTGTCGTAGAGAACAAGATCGTTTTCTTCTCTCGGCAATGAGACATACATTGAATGTGTTGAATCTGAGATTCTCAAGAAGAAACCTTGGTTTGGCCATAACCCTCCAGATGCTAACACAGGGATTATGCTCCTTATCTGCAGCAATATTGGTCTGTGATCAACGTCTCTTCGCACTTTCCCGACGCCCATTTCCTCGAGAAGCTTGAACACAACACCTGATTTTAATTCCGTCATTGCTGCCAACAATGACTCTTGTGAGATTTGTATAAGAAAAGACAGAGACAGACAAGAAGAAAGAACAAGGCTATGTTTCTCAATCTGTTGCATGCAGACAAGAACAAGATTGGTGGAATGTTTCTCAATCTGTTGCATACAGACAAGAAATATATTGGTGGAATCTAATACTTTTAAGTTTTTTTATTGTGTTCAGAATGAAGGTTTTTTTTGTGTGGAAATCCTTCACTGTATTTGAGATAAAATGCCCTAACGTGGGTCTTTCTTTCTTGACTGCCAAGCAATGAACAGATGACTCCTCTCTGTTATTAGTCATTGGTTTGTTTTGACAGTTTTCTTTTACTATTCTTGGTTATTCTTTTTGTTAAATACAATAAGTCAGTTAAAGAAAAATAAACAATTTATTATTTTATATTTGATTTACATATATAATACATTAACATCACAAATAAATAAACAAATTAATTGTTGGCAAAATATAAAAATAAAAATAATAATTTCATGAACTGGTATAAGAAACTTCTTACAATTTGATTAAGGTATACAAAGAATGATCAGATTTATAAATTTTTTTCTTTCTTACAGAAGCTCATCGTCTATCTGCCAGCTGTTGCAACATTCTGAGAAGAAGAATCTTTACTCACAGAATCTTGACCAAAACCAAAACCTGATGATGCCTGATCTAACATATCCATTATCCCAGGTGGCTTGTACTCTGATCTAGTTCGACGGTGGGAAGATCCTTGTAGTGAAGAAGAATCTTCTTGTCCCATCATTAATGGTCGGTAGCTTCGGCTTGATCCTATAGAAATTGATCGATACTTCTGATGTTGAGGCTTGTGGTCTTTCTTAATTGCATGAATCAGATATGGAATCAACCCCTCCATTTTAAAATTCTGTGTTTTGATATAGAAAATATCTTACAGAAACCCAATATATATATCTTGTAGCATAAGAAGTGAAATCAAAATTTTCTTCGTATTGAATTGACTACTATCGGTTCAAATATTTGGATAAGTATTGACCTGTTTGTGGTATTACACCAAATCTTTTATTTAGGCTTTAGTCATAATGATGATAGCATTACAGTATTGACTTTGACAATAAGAACTTTTTAATAGAATCTATGGGCTCTGTTTGTTTTTTCAGAATGAAACCGTTGAATCTTCAGCCACTCTAACATTGAAATGATGAATGATTTGTTGATCGCTGCTAGATCCAATAACAAGCTTGTGGTGTCCAGTGATAAGTTTCCTATTACCGTCAATATCCACAAGGCTAAATCCTTTGCAGATGTCAAACTCAACAGTAACTTTCTCTGTCATGCTTCTCCCAACTTCTACTCTCTCAAACCCTACCAGTTGCGTCTGTGGCACGCCACCGCCAACCATAGTCTTTGAAGACTCCGGCGGTATCCAGAACACGAGCACCACGTGGCTCCCAGACCTTAATCCGTGGTTCTTGACCCCGATGACGATCCTGATCTTGAGATCTTTGCAATTAACCGTGGAGATATCGATTGATGTTGTCTTGTTTGGTTTCAAGATTGGATTGGTTTTGATATGTATGATTGATGGTGCTGAGAGAACGAAAGTAGAGAAAGAAGAATAACTGAGTCCATATCCAAATTTGTAAATCGGTTTCCCTGTGTAAAATCTGTATGATCTTCCAGGGAAGCCAGAAGTCGAGTTAGGTCTCATGTTCATGTCCGTCATAGCAACCTTAACTGCAAACTCTTGGGAGTACCATGTCTCTGGTAGTCTCCCAGCTGATGCAACAAGAAACACACAAAAAGTAAGTAACTGCTTCTATGGTTTAATTAGGGTTTAGGGTTTGAGTAAAGAGCCTTACAAGGATTGTAATCACCAAAGATGACTTGAGCTATAGCATCTCCTCCAGCTTCACCAGGATATCCAACCCATAAAACCGCGCGAATCTTGCTCAGGTTCTTGGCAAATGAGATATCGATAGGTCCGGCAGCCATTATGACCAAAACAACAGTTTTCTTTGCAGCATTAGTCACATCTTTCACCAGCTTTTCTTGATATCCCGGAAGGGTTAGGTTCACCCGGTCAAGACCCTCTGCTTCTACCGTCTGATCCAATCCAACCACCAAAACCGTCACATCAGCCTCTGATGCCGCTTTGACTGCTGCTGTGATCAGCGTTTGGTCACCGCACTTGACATCTTTACACCCCGGCGCGTAAACAACACCTTTTGGTACGTACTTTTGCATCCCTTGTAAAGGGCTTGTGTACTTACAAGGCACACCCGCGTAGTTACTAATCATTACCTTTGTAGCGTTTGCGTTTGGCCCTATAACAGCTAGTTTCTTTACGGCGGTTTTTGATAGCGGAAGATCTCCTTTGTTCTCAAGCAGCACAATCCCCTGCTTTGCGGCTTCTAACGCAAGCATTTGATGATCGTTGCTGCAAACATCAGACGGTCCAAGGTGGCCAAATGGAAGCGATTTCGGATCGCCATCGAAGAATCCGAGTCTCATGAGAACAATGTAGTTGTAAATCAGCGCTTCATCAACCAGTGATCCGTTCAGTTTCTTTTGCTTCACTGCATTCTCTGTGTACTTACCTAGAAAATCTCCACAGTTCATATTTAAACCTGTTTCAGAACAAGAAAACACATTTTACTTATCAAAGATCAAACTATATATAAATTGTAATGATTTTTTGAGATTGCCATCTAAAGAATATTGCCTGCTTTGAGAGCGAGAGCAACGGCGTCTTCACGTGTCTTAGTGTAATGAATGGAGTCGAAATAGACCTCGATGGAATCGCAATCCGAAACTATGTACCTGCCATCAAGAAAGATCAAAGGATAAAGTTTTAATAACTTGATCTTTGATCTTAAGCTCAAAATAGTTCTTGTAAAAGGTAAGAAACAAAGACAGACCCGTCGAGACGCCATTGGCCTCGGATAACACCACGGAGATGATTAGGGTCAGCACAAGTTGGGATGCCATTAACTCTATTGTAAGAACACATTACACTGCTCACATCTCCTTCTTCTACACAGCTCTTGAATGGTGGCTGATACGTATCTTCCAAGTCTTGCTTCGTCACCTTCCCCACGAAAACAATCAAGAATCAATCAACGTAAGTTCTGATAGTCTTTTTTTTGTTTGAGTTTTTTTATAACATTTTTGAATTACCTTGGCGTCGAAGTGGAATCTATCGATGCCTTTCCAGTTATCAAGATCGTAAGCAGTGTAATGCTTGCAGCAGCTCGACACTTTAAGCCGCCGAGATTTTCTGCCGGCGTCATGAACGTCTTGTAAGCCCTTAACATAGTTCACGGCGTATTTGGAAACAACGAGAGGATCCTCTCCTGGCGTCTCTTGGCCACGACCCCATCTTGGATCCCTGAAGACGTTAACGTTGGGACTCCAATACGTGAGACCAGCGAGTCCTACGTTGTGCATCGCTCGAGCCTCAGTCGAAACCACTTCTCCCATTTTTAGCCATAACGATGTGTTAAAGCTGGCTGCAGTTAATATCACCGCCGGGAAACTCGTAGCTCCAGGCACCGTCTTGTTGAAATGCACCTTAGAAAATAAATAACTCAAAAACGTCAGCATTTCAGTACAAAGCAACTCATGAACATATATGTTTAGTACTTATGATGTTTTTACCCCTGGTCCAACGTCAGAGACACCGTGGAGAGCTTCAGACCACCACTCGTACGGAGGAACACCGAGCCGTGGAACTCCGGTGGCTCGGTTTACGAGTTGTTGGACTTTTTCCTTGAGGGAGAGACGTGAGACCAAATCTTTGGCACGTGCCTCGTACGACAATGATACATTGCAGAAACGGTACTTAGCCGTCGCAGGGGCATTTCTATCACACGCAAAATTCTTCTGAGACTCGCACAGTGATGAAACTAGAGCTGCTATTAGCAGAGAGACACTCACAAATTTTCTTAGACTCATCTTTCTATGTTTTTCTCTCTTATGGAAGAGGAGAGACTGTATGGGGCAGTTTTTATAGGCGGGAAGAGAAGTTATTTAATTTACCATTATTTTTATTCTGATCATGAGTTGGTGAGTATTTTAACTGAGAAGTTAAATCTCCATGTGCTGAAGTTTATAAGGACCATCTCTTTTTTTACTTGCATATAAGAGTGAGCCAAGTGTTTACCACCGAATAATGAGAACAAAATGTGAAGTTTAAGAAAGGTTTTGAAGAGTGACTTCGAAGATAATACAAACCATATATCCTTGTCTCTTTGGGAAATTTCAGATGTCTGTTTCATGTGTATGGTCCTAAAGTTAGAGATGCAGATCTTCAATGTCCCTAAGTGGTTCCACAGTTCCGGGAGATCTCTTGTTGTCAGGTTGGTTCACGACTAGCTGACCGCAAGCACCGCTAATATCCTGACCCATTTCTTTGCGAATCGTGGTTCGGATTTTGTAGGTTTCCCTCAGGATTTTCTGGAATGTCGAGACGCTTTGTTTGGTGCTGGTATTGAACTGGCTTGTAGAACCAATTGGGTTGAATGGTATCAAATTTATAACCTGTTTGAGAAAACGGCACACAGTTTACATCAAAAGTATCAACAGATAATTGCAGAAACTTTTAGAATATTAAACAATCATAGATTTTACCACTTGAAATGTCTTAAGCAATTCACCGAGTTGATGAGCGTTCTCCTCTTGATCATTCACTCCATCAAGCATGATGTACTCAATGAAGATCTTTTGTTGACTAATTAAATCCAAGGAAAATGGCAATGTGTTATGATATTAAATAACTATAGGAACTATGGTTTGAACATTTAGTAGCAAAGAACCAGTTAGGAGCTACCTGTTTTTTTGGAACGCTTGAAGTGCATCCATAAGCTTTTGAAGAGGGAAGGCTCTAGCGGCAGGCATGATCTGGCAGCGGATTTCTTGAACTGGTGCATGAAGGGATACCGCCAAACTTACACCTGGTAGATCATTGTGAAGCTTGTTAATCGCATGAACAACTCCAACCTATATGTAAATGAAGGTAGAATATGGGTTAGTTGTGAGAATTAGAAAATCATCCTACTTGTCCCAAAAGAAACCCAAAACTTAAGAGTAACCAACTAAACCATCAAAGAGCAAACTGAAAGGTTTATTGGGTTGAAGTTTAAAGTTTCGATTCTTTTTTTTTTTCACACGAAAACCCTCGCGAAATCCCATTAATTGTAGGAATAATACTATCAATTTGAAAGACTATTCGCCTGGTTTATGAATGTTTCAGAGTAGCTTTGTCGGTACTTACAGTTGATATGGTAATTCTTTTGGGTGACAACTGAAAAGGCTGTTTTAACATGGCACGGACAGCTTCAACCACAGCATTGTAGTTATTTAAAGGTTCTCCCATTCCCTGATCACAATCAGCAAAACCAAGACAACAACTGGTGAATCAACTTCATCGATACAGAAAGACACCTCTAACATTACCACAAGGCAAGGCAGGCAAAAAGAAACTTTGACGAGGTGCATTATTAACAATGCAAACGTACCATGAAAACGATGTTGCGTATATCAGCTAGGCGAGAGGCGTGAACAAGCTGCTCCAAAATTTCTCCAGATGATAAATTGCTTTTGAATCCCATGCTACCAGTTGCACAGAACTTACAACCCATTTTGCAACCAACCTATTCGATAATAACTCATATCATATGCTCTTATCACTTCCACAGTGATTCGATGAAACAAGAAGACGCAAAGTGGTAAAAAATCAATACCTGGGATGAAATGCATAACGTAGACCTAACACCACCTGGACGTGGTTTCCCTCCACACATCCCCAACCGAGTATCGTATCTCATGATCACAGCTTCCACAAAAGCTCCATTCTTTCATTTCATAAACAGAAAAGCAAGAATCAAATACGAGTTTATCCACAAGACTAATTACAAAGACATACTCATATCATATTTTTATACACACTCAGATTATTCCTAAATCAATTTACAAAGAGAAACCAAGAAACAGAGAGAATGTAGAGTGTACCTGGAGCTTGATGAGGAGTTTTGAAGTGGTGCCGTCAGAGGAGTGGAAGAGGGAATGGAGAGACGAAGTGAGAGTCTTGAACTTGGTGTGGAGAAGAGAGTATGCAGCGGAGGGCAATGAAGGAATCTCATCCCAAACGCAATCAGGATTCTGAATTACATACTTCCATATAGGAATCATGAAATTAGGGTTTATTCCCGCTGCCTCGAACTCCGATTTGAATTCCGAAGCATCGAACACCGATTTCAACTTCATCGCAAATCTTCCTTCAACTTATCAGCTCCTCCTCCTCGCCGGTCACCGATTTTTCAAAAGCCCTAAACTTTCCAATCACAAACTCCGTCGCCGCAAATTGAAATAAATCGAAAAAAAAAAGTAGCTAAACCCGGTTTGGTTTTGTTGGAAACACTAAACCCGGTTTAATTTAGCGGGAAACTATGAAAACCGGGTTTCTTAACCGATTTTAACCTGTTTAAACTATAAATTCCGAATTTGGGGATGATCGGAGTTGTCACAATCAAAGCTGATGAGAGGCCCTAGACCGGAAGATTTCGATACGAATCCAGCAACGCCAAATGCTGGGCAGCCGACGTATCCCGCCGGTGGTCGGAAGAAAGGAGTGGGCGTGAGGACTTGGCTGGTGCTTTGCTCGAAAGGGCAGGCGCATACGACGGAAGTTGGTAAACACGCCATCATGCGGCGAACGGGATTGCCGGCGAGAGATCTTCGGATTCTCGATCCTCTGTTGTCGTATCCATCTACTGTTCTGGGTCGAGAGAGAGCGATTGTCATCAACCTGGAGCATATTAAGGCAATCATCACCGCTCAAGAGGTTTTGCTGCTTAATTCCAAGGATCCTTCGGTGGCTCCTTTCATTGACGAGTTGCAGAGGCGGATTCTCTGCCACCATCACGCCACTAAACCTAAGGTAGTTTTGGAAATTAGGGTTTTTTTTTTTAAAGTGTACTCATTTAAAGTGTACGGAAAGGAGCAAAATGATTTGCTTTATTTGTATGGCGTTGTGTGAAAGGAGGAAGAGAACTCTGAGGGAGAGACTCATACGTGTATGGATCACGGACAAGGAGAAGCTGGAACGCCACAGTTGTTTGGGGATCAAGGGAATGAAGCCAAGAAGGATGCCAAGCAAAGCCTTGAGAATCAAGATGGATCCAAGGTTCTTCCTTTCGAGTTTGTTGCTCTCGAGGCATGTCTTGAAGCTGCATCGAGCAGTTTAGAAAGTGAGGTAAAATACTTGTGGTCAAGACTCTATTACACTGAGCATTTTTGCTTCTATTGTGTGGTATTTCCATTTATTTATTTTTGCTAATGTAGGCCGTAAGATTGGAGTTAGAGGCTCATCCAGCCTTGGACAAGCTTACTTCCAAGATCAGTACCCTTAACTTGGAGCGGGTTCGACAGATCAAGAGCAGGCTGGTTGCGATAACTGGACGTGTTCAGAAGGTGCTATGATTCAGATTTTCCATAACTCCTTTGATCTTATGATCTTATGATCTTGTTTTCACTAAGTTGTGAGTCTAGGTGGTTACCATGTTTGCCTTTATACTTATGACCTTCTTTCTCTTCACTTGATCTAGGTTAGGGACGAACTAGAACATCTGCTAGACGATGATGAAGATATGGCTGAGATGTATCTTACGGAGAAGTTAGCTCAGAAACTTGAGAATTCGTCAGCTTCCTCTATGAATGAGAGTGATACCGTCGAGTTGGATCTTCTTGATGGAGACGAGGATGACAGGCATGTTCCAGATGTTTTTTACATACTTACTACCTTTCGTTGTTCTGACTGAAGGCTAACATCTTCCTTTTTACCATGACCTGCCAGTCCACCTGCGGAATTTGCGTCGGAGGCTAACCGAGATGAAAGCTACCTTCGAGCAAATGACGCCCACGACCTTCTTATGAGTGCTCATAGCGCACTTAGCAGAAATAGCCGTGGGACTCATACAAGCTCAACCCGGAGTGCCATGACCAACAAATTCGATGTGGAAGAGCTTGAAATGCTTTTGGAAGCATATTTCGTGCAGATCGATGGTACACTGAACAAACTATCAACAGTAAGTAATACACAGTTGGTTTAAGGCTTAATCAGACACGGTAGTAAACATCACTCTTGTCTGGTGATTATGTTTCTTTTTATTACTTATACATAATTGTGGTGTGTGTTGTTTTGATGGAAAAAGCTAAGGGAATACGTGGATGACACAGAGGACTACATCAACATAATGCTAGATGACAAACAGAATCATCTTCTGCAAATGGGTGTGATGCTAACAACAGCTACTCTGGTGATGAGTGCCTTTATCGCTGTTGCTGGAGTATTCGGAATGAACATTACCATTGAGTTGTTCAATGATGAGAAAGCTGGTCCCATGAAATTCCTTTGGACTGTGATTGGAGGTACTCTCGGAAGTATATTCCTCTATGTTGGTGCCATCGGGTGGTGTAAACACAAGCGCTTGCTTGAATGACTCAACCAAATATATTGGGAGAATAATGATTTGGTCTCTCGCCAAATCCTTTGTACACTAACCAGATTTTATGTTTTTTCGTTTTCTATTTATTTTTATGTAATCTCGAGGATCTTACACTTGGAAACAATTTATCCGTGTCCCTTGCTAATTTGCCTTTTTTAAATTATAAAAGCAGAGCAAATTACATGATTTTCTGATATGTTGTTTCTACATTTGTGCAAAATTTTGATGATGGAAATATTGCATAATTATCTTTTTCAAATGAACCCCACAATCTAACATTTTACACGTAAACGGCTGTAACTACGTTTAAATGCAAACGCAGAAAAGTATATGGAAAAAGTCCAATTGGGTTTGATTATCTGTCGTTATCATCTCATAGTAATTAGTCAATCGGGTCGGACAAAGACTGATTATCAGTTTATGTAAAATTTTGTGTATTAAACTTGCGGGGTTGTTTTTGATACTTTAAGGAAAGTAAGGGGCAAACTGAAATTTTGGGGAGATAGTCAATTGTGAGGAAAGAGAAGAAGGGATGTGTATAAGCCCTAAAAGGCTAAAACAAACAATCTTCGACGGAGAAGAGAAGAAACATGTCAAGGCGAGAGAGCAGAGATTCAGAGCCTAAACGAGAACGCTCCAGATTCGATCGCGAATCCAGGTCTGCCTCTTCACTCTCTAACCTCAGTTATCTCTGATTTTCTTCTACTCTATGTTCGTTTCCTGTTCAAGCAAGGAGGAATCGCGTCGTGTCTTTTGTGTAGAAAATCGGAATGCAGAGGGATTGTTGCGGAAATATGCTTTATCTAGTTGTGGTTTAGTGTTGATTTTTTGGTAACACTTATTGAGAACCTAAGTAGAGTATTCTTAGCAGCTCAACTAGCATTATTAAAGTTCCACACTTCATCATTCATCATTTATATGTCTTCGTTTCTAGCCCCAAGAGGTCTAGGAGAGATGATAAACCTGAAGCACAAGGGCTTCTGAGTAACAAGGATTTGGATGTGAGTGATGGTACTGAGACGGATAAGAAACCACGTCAGTCCCTCAGAGATGCTGCGCCACTAGAACCTGATGCTCACGCTTTGAGTAAAGACGATCAAAACAAGCCCTCTGGACATCATGACAGGACCAAGCAAGCTTCCCATTTGTCACAAGGGCCTCCTCCTTCTAGACCATACCATCAGGTTCCAAAAGCTCTCTTTTTCTTTCTTTCTACTGTCGTCTTCCGTTTGATGATTACGGTTAATGAAGTAGATGTTTCGTCATAGGAGACTTTGGAATCTTTTTCAATCGCATTGCCCATGGAAAAGCTAAATACTTTTATTATGAACTGCCTTCCATTGCTCAGATATATGTAATCTTTGGCTTGCCTGTGCGTGTCTTGTAACAGCATGATTGTCGTCGTAATACTGGCAAAGATGACAGAAGACCAACTTCTGGTATTTCTCCCTGGAACAACTCTTTTCTCCTCTTCTTCATTCCACAACTCATTAGGGAATTTGTGTTTTAGCTATATGCTACATTAGAATTGCCAAAGTCTTATGAACATATCACTTGCTTTTAAATCTTTGAAGAGAGAGGATCGTGGAGAGATCAGAGTAATCGAAGAGCTCGAGATGATGAGAAGCCACAGCATCGCAAAGACGAAGATGAAAGCACGTGGCGACACGACAAATTCCATGAGAGCGAGGACACCAAGGGATCACTCTCTAGGAAAAGGCCGGCCTTCAGGGAGAAGAAGATTCCCGAGGAATCTAGGAACGACACAGGCAGAACAAGAACTGAAGAGGCAAAAGACACAACACTAAATAGTCGCAGACAGAACGAGAGAAACTGGAGGAGCAATTTGCATTCAGAAAGACATGAGAGACCATTAACGGGAAGAGACAGTGTGTGGAACAGAGATGATGAAAGAGGTGCGGGAAGCAGACATAGTTATCGAACTGATAGAGACGGATTCAACAGAAATGGACGAAGTGGGTTACATGGAAGCTGGACAAGGGCTGAGAAGAAATGGGACCATGACTTGTACGAGGAGGCGAACAAGAGTCCGGCTAGGGCCAACGAGGAAGAGCAGATTGCAAAGGTCGAAGCTTTGTTGGCTTCTTAATATTTCATGTTTCTTGGTGTGGATCTGCAACTAATCTCTTGATGTCTTAGTATGCAACTGTAGGAGATGGTTTCTGAGTTTATATAATGAAACTCTCTTCTATTTTCCAGCAAAGCCTTGTCGGTTACACTCAAAACCGAATTCTTCTTGGATTAAAATAAGACTGGCTCAAGTATCTATCACTGAAATGTCCACCAACCAAATCATTTTGTTTACTATTTTTCTTCTTTCATTGATCAATCATGAATGAATCACCATAAACATTTCTATATTGATTTTCTTTGACTTATTTCCAGAGACTATACATATTTTATCACAAAACTTAATCCTGAACACAGATCTCCCTGAATCACAGAAACGATATGCAAAAAAAGAATCAGAGAAAATGAAGAGAAGGAAAGAAATGAAAAGTATTAGCAAAGAGCTCGTTTTCCAGGACGATCAGCGATCTTCAAGGTCTTACTAATGAGATCTCTGGTCTTCTTACGACGAATCTCGACCCTGACGCTGGTGCTTTTGTCCATTTTGATGTATGGTTTCTTCTTCTTCTTCCTCAGCAAACTCACCTTTGACTTTATTGTCTCCACCAGGCTCTCCAACTGTAATCCCATCATCGCTTCTTCTCGATCCTCTCTCTATAGAACGTAGAGATGTTGAAGATTTTGTAGTCGCAGCTTCTCACACATTCCTGTGTTTATGTTTTGATATTTAATGTAACAACAAACGTTACGTTACTTCGAGTTCTTCACCCTACACGACTTAGTTTGGTTTTTATGGAACATAATGTGGGGAACAGGGCTTTGAATTTAAGATATTTTCGAGATTTGCCACTGGTTGTCCTTCTTTGACTTTTGTAAAAAATTGATTAGTCAACTTACTGCTGATGCAATCAGGTATCACATTGGCTTTTGTCAACAATCCCATCTTCAATCCGTGCATTTATGCACACACAAAACAAAAAGAGTATCTTATCTTTTTTTTTGCTTCGTCTGAGTTCACATGGGGAGTAAAATGATGAAACACTAACCCAATGCATTTAGCGTATGAGGGTTTCTCTATCCAAACGGTTATAATACGTTTTGTACCTCATCTCTATGAAACGGTTAGAAATCATGCCAAGATAATAGAAAGAAAATTACGAAAGCAAACAACTTTTTTTCCGTTTCAGGTTAATGCGCCAAAACTGTTGTGCGAGTGGATTTTTATTAGGGATAGGAGACCATTTGTCATGGTGGCGGTAAAGACTTAATCAATGCCGTTACACAATTACTTTGCCTTTAACTTCAACTTTTAGTAATGGGAGCTTAGTAGTAATAATAGTAATATAAAAGGGTTGATTTATTTGATATTGGTGTTCAAACCTCTTTTTAATACTGTATTAAAATATTTAAAAAAAATATTTTTAATATGAAATATTAACTTTAAATATATAAAAAATAACTCCCAATATGAAATAATTAGAGACATAAAATACATAGTTTTTTTCAAACTTTAGATTATTAGTTTAACTTATTTAGAAACTAAACATAAAACTTATCATAAAATTACATGATTGCTATATTTTTTTTTTATTTTTTTATAATATATCAAAAATATCATAACTAATCAATTTTTCCTTCTTTTTATTATTAAAAATTATTATCTTTCTATAAAAGGAAATAGGGTAAAAAATAATATTACTTGAACCGCTTTAAACCAATTTTTTTGTTCCATTGTCTACTACAAAAAATGGTGAAATAGACGGATATATAATGGATTGTTTAAAATAGATTTTATTATTAATAAAAAAAATTAAAAAAACATATGTCTTAAACTTTTAAACCAAATGATACATATAATTAAATAATATAATGTTTTACTTCAACATATTTAGATCAACTGATAATTTTAGCATTTTATCTATCAATTATTAGGATTTTTAAAAATATAAATATTTATCTTTTGACAAAAGAAATTAAATTATTATCAAATTTAATCTATAAAAATATTAATTATACGTTTAAAAGCAACCTTCTCATTGACAATCACATTACCATATCTTATAACAAATATTTTTATGTTAATTATATGAAAGACCTTAACCATGTGGATTACCATAGTCAAAATATACTAATGTCAGAAAAAAATTTCGGTCATAAAGAAAACATTTCAAATGTTGTCCATTTGTAATAGTTACTTGGAATTTGGAAAGTTATGAGGCAAAACCGTACATCTTTTCCCATCGGGATTCTAACCCCAAGCTAAAATTGGACCAACCGTAGGAACCTAGATCACGCCACTAGACCATATTTGTAGTATAAGTTTTCAACAAAGGTAAAATTCCTACCCATATATTTTTCCTCTTTACGTTAAGGCTGGAGCTCGACATGATACCTAGTACCTACCACATTCTCCATCTTCAAGCTCCTCCTCCTTTTCCGCACCCTTTGTTTGCTCACTATCTTCCTCTTTTCTACGCCGCTTTTCCCTGCTTTGATCCTCTGCTTCCAGCACCAAACCTCGCTGCAATTGCACAACACTCGAGTCTAAGAAGCTTGACATTAACGATATGTAGCTAAACCAAATGTCCAATGGTTTTTAAACTGATTTTCGGTAGTACTCCGACTACAGTCAATTGCTGATTCCAAATACTAGGTTAAATTTCACGGAGAAAATAATACTGTACAGCACTCAATACTAAGGCCTTCGAGACTGTCAAAAACCAAGACAAAAATCTTACTCTATACTACGGTAATTTTCTATTTTTTATGCTTCTCTCCCTTGAGAATATGGTGACGAAGTGAAGAAGTCTGTACCTGTTGTCTTGATTTCTTATTGTCACCACCAGTTTTATGAGATTCTTTGCAATGGTCTGTCTCATTTTCCTTCACACTAGTATGTCTTTCTCGATGTCCACTGTGGCTATCTCTTCCCGATCTTCTACGTTCTTTTCCATGGGGTTCATTGACATCATGGTGTTTGTGATGATCTCCATTGTCTCTCTCTCGCACTCTGTCCTTCTCTCTTCCGTATTTATCCTTCCCCTTGTCATGTTCCTCTCTCACATTTTCGGCTACCTGTAGTAATAAAACAGTCTGTGAGCTTGCGGACATGCCACACAGTCGGTAATAGCTGAAACATTCGTAACCAAAAGTTGAAGTATGTTAGCATGCATTTATGACAGCAGCTAGCACAGACAGAGACTCTCGATCCGGTTAAGTTCCTCTTACAAACTGAAATTACTCCCAATGGAATGATATACTAAACAAAGTACTGTGAAAAGTTTCACCAAAACTAAAATATTTGACTGAAGGAAAGTTTTTCATGGACACAAATCCACCACTACCTTCTTGTTCTGTTTGATCCTTTTTGCTTCCTCTTTCAGGTGTGACACATAATCCTCGAATGTCTGCTTCCGGAAACTCTCGTCTCCTATAGTACTACATACAAAGAGGCAACAGATAATTGATGATTCAGCGATTATCATTAATATATAATAACCGTATAAGAAAGGGCCCAATTCCCCTCTGATTAAAGGGGTGAAATTTAGCAGAAAAACAGGATCCGGTCATGAACTCGACCACGAAGGATAAAGGTTAAATGAAAAACGTACCGGAATTTTTCACTACCTTCAACAAGATGCTTTGACTCCTCCCAAGATGAAGAGGCAGTTATATACTGCACCAAAACTAATAATCAGGGGGAAAACAGGACCACCACCCAAAAGTTCACCCATCACATATTACTATATAGGACAAACCAAATAGATTCAATACCTTGAGGGCCCGAAGCATATCCACCAATTTTTCAGTATGCCGTGTCTGTTTTCTGGCTTCCTTCTCTTCCTTCTCCTTTACCCTTTCCAGCAAATCATCAAAAACTAACTGAGAAGCATCACCAAAACAATTAGTTTGAAGTCGTATCCAATGTGACATTGAAGGCTAAATAAAAGATATGCTGGCAGTGAAGTGTGTATTGAGAAGCAAGAAGACATTATTATATCTTCATGCATCATCTGGAACTACCTTGAAAAATTAAAAGTCAAGGAAAATATCTACAGACCTTTAGTTTAACGTCAGGAATAGGTGGCAAACCGATACCCTCAGAAACTGAGACCTTGAACTCATCAAACGTTGATCGAGCGGATAACGTTACCTGGAAGGAAAAAAACGAGATCAAAACACCTATAAAATCCATAAATGCTTACAGAGAGAGAACGCGTACTTTTCTTAGCTTCAATACGTCCTTTATCTGAGATTTGAGCTTGTGGTACTGTGAAGACAAAAACACGTAATATGTAACAGATGGTTAATGAGGAATTAAGGGCCACTAAAGAAAAGAAGTAAAACAAACAAGAAATGGAAACAGAAGAAGTCACTACTCATAAAGCAATCAAAATAATGCTACCATAACTACCTAATGATAAACCTTTTAAGAAGGAAAAATAGTCCAGAGACCGCATAACAGTTTTGCTCATAATGTAAAGATTACAATTGCTTTCACGACATCCTGGGAAATCACACGACCAATGAAAATAATCTAGTACCTTTCTTTTCAAATCCTCAACAGCATCTTCAAATAAATCTTTTGGAGTAGCTCCAGAGGAGTTCGATGCAATTGCTGAATATACTGGTAAATCTTTGACCTGAGATGCAGAATCCATTTAGTCTCAAACCATTAGTTCAATACTTGAAATGGAATAATTATTCCGAGTCACATAATATTTAATTTTAACCTTTATTAAATAGTCACGCCAACTAGTTTTGGCAGAAAGCTCTCCTGTTGCTATATGTTCATCTATCAGCCCTCGGAAATCATCACGATGCTTTCGCTCTGCTTTTTTTAGTTCCTCCTGTTGTAATGAATGGCAGATATGATGTGGTAATGTCCATTAAAACAAACAAATAAATAAGGAATACAAAAGAGCTCTAGTACCCAAGTACCATTTGTATCTTCTTTCTCTCCTCTTCTTCTCTATCCAAATCGCGCAGATACTCCTGTACAACACTTTAAATTAGTTGAGTGTGGAATTGGAAGATAGTTCCTAAACAATGAACTAACCTGAAAGATTTCTAGCTGATCAATTTTCTCAAGACGTGAACACCTTTCATCCACTTCTAAGCGGTTTTGAACTTTGCGCCATTGGCTACTAGGCTGACGAACGAAAATATTTGGTCAGAATGAATTAGCACGAGATAGTGTGGGAGATGAGAAATAAAGAGGGGCAATGACCTTGATGAAATTACAAGATTCCAAAAATCTCCTGTATTCAATTATGTTCCGCTTGCGATCCTCAAGAGCTTTCACCCGCTCCTTATAAAATCAAGCACATTTAGAACAACAGAACTCAAATCAAAGATCATGTCCTTAACACATTAGAACAACTTGATATTTGGTCCTCGCAAAAGACGCACATAGAGAGAAGGTCACAAGTGAATATAGCTAAAAATGTATATGATTTAGGTTTCAATGATCAAGTTTTGATTAAAATTAAGGAGATGCATATTTACAGTGGGGAGATGTGAGAAACATAAAAGGCAGTTACTTCTCAAACAACACAAGAATCATTAACGAATACACCGTATAATATAATACCTTCTCCTTTAGGTCACTGATATGATCTTCAAAAATATTACGACGGTCTTTTTCTCGTTCAACATCTTTGAAACGCTCATCGTCTTCCAACATAGTCACAGCCTTGCTGGATAGAAAAGGAACATTATATCATAAAATAAATCGCACTACAAAGAGTTCTCGTAGAGGGGGAAAAAATAGGAATCGGAGCTATGCTGGAGAACAAACCTCCACCGTGTAGAAGGAGTAAGCTCCACGCATTCCTGGTACCAATGTCCAAAAATGATCAGCGGTATGGAGTAGCCTGAGATTGCTCAAGAAGGAAAGGCAGAAATATCAAGCAGCAGCAGATCCGAAACTTACCTCTAACATCCTTTTAAAATCTTCATATCGTTTTTTCTGTCTGGCTATCATTTCCTCCTCTGCTGATTTTTTCATTTGAGCTAAGAACTGAACCACAGCAAAAAAAAATTCAAAAGAAAAGCGCAATTACATTCATGACCAGATGTTCCGCTTAAGCATCACTGTTCAAAACCTATAGAGGATTTGAACATTACTCCACCTAACCATCATAACTACTGATAAACTATCTTGCTAATTTTAGGGTATGTGACAAAGAGAACTAACCTCATTGAAGGCTTGCTTCCGCTCTCCAAGAGTCCTCAGAGCTCCGTATCTTTTGTCATTAATTATTTCTCTCATGGCCTGTGGCAAAACCATCTGAAACTTCAGCGACATGCTCAAAGAGCAACTAATAGCGAAAGTTGTACTTACCTGTTCCCATGTCCAGTCAGATCCAACATTGGCGGATTTCAAAAGTGATTTGAAGACATCCACAGCTTCCTATATAATAAATTAAATTAATTTTTGCAGACAGATAAGACTAGAATTATGCTCATGAACATGAAACCAATCATACCGATTTATTGTTATAAGAAAAATGCTCATGATGAATTTGTTTTTCTTCCGATTGACTGACAACTCTTTCATTGTCCACATGTTTTTGGCTTTCTTTTGGTACACTCCCACTACCTTGCTAGAGAGCAGATGAACAATTGTGATAAACAGATACAGAGGAAATGCATGCTAACAAAAAAAATTCATGGTTTAGCTTCCAGTACATTTGTGCCTATAGCTGACAAGGCATCTGCAACTCCACTGTTCTCGGTTGATACTGTATCCTTGTCAACCCTGCAGAGAGGTTTAATAGAAACTTATTTAGCACAACATTCTCACAACTAAAACTAAAATGAAATTAGAGCGAAAGGGAGATAAAATTGCTACAACTGTTAGTACAATGTAGCAGCAGAAGTTATCATCAAAGTCGCAGAAGGATCAGCAGTTTCTGCAGTATCACACAATTGTGATGTTTCATCTGCAACTTTCTGAACTCGATCAACATTTTCCACCGGGGAGGAGCTTCCAGGAACTGAAGATGCCTGCTCCCAATCAGAAGTAAGAGCTAGATTCTCACTGGTATCAGATGTTGAAAGTGTAGATGACGTTTGGCTTGGTAAACCAGTCGGAGGTGCAGTCGTTTCCGTATCAGAAGAAGACGGCACCTTAGAAGCATCAACAACGCCTTCTGCAGGAAGCCCTTGAACAGATGCTTTTTCTGCTAGTTCGCGAGCAATCTGGAGAAAAGAATTAAAATTTTACACACTGGGAAACAGATAAATTAGGACGCAGAAATTCAGAAACGGACAATAAATTGTCTTGCGAGAAACCTTCATCTCCTCGGGCATTGTCCATGTTGATTGCTTGGTAACCTTATTGTAGTAATACCTGCAACCAAATCAAATTAGGAAGAGATTCAATTTATGTATAGAACGAGATACTTATTTTTCATCAGTTGTAGGCTAATGAAAGATGACATATAGTTCCCCACTCACTTTCTTCCATCAGGACTTGAATGTTCTTTCCAGTCGGTTCTTGCATCTGCTCTCTGTAACAAAGTATACACATTATATACATTAACTATATACCTTTACATTTTTGGTTATCATTGGTTCAGATCACAAAATAACAAAGGGAGAAAGAGTAAGGGTCCAGTTCGCCGAGCGTTAACATAAAATTGGATATTAGTCAATAGCCATGATGAATAGTCACATTTTCTCTCGCCGAAAACATCGTAATGTCAAAAGAAATATACACTGAAAGATATCCCTACATATGCCATCAACTAGGTTAAGAGAATTTCTCAATGAGGCATGAACGATATCTCTAATCACTTTCATCAGCAGAAAATGGCGAATGTAAGAACTCCAACGCATTGAAAAGTTGTGCAGTTTAAAAATCCGAATGAGGAGTCCATTCCTAAAACTTCAGTTCTTTAAGCTATGGCAAGCTTACAGGACTTCGGGTTATGTGAATACATATACAGATGAAGTCCAAAATAACTCACCTCAAATAGAGTCATCAACTCAACAGGCTTCTCCCAAGTGGAGTGCTTCGTCTTCTTGTTGAAAAAATATCTAATAACAAGCAAGAACTCAACGTCAAACACCATATACTTGTTACACTTGGAAACATGGAACTAAAATAAACGATTCCACGAGTTAAATGAGAAGCAAAAAATGTGCCATCAGTTTAAGAAATACAGAATATTAACAAAAAGTGCAGGACAGTGAAACCATCAGGAAACGGGAACAAAATATAAAACAACGAACACTTTCTCTTCGGCAAAAACAAAAGTAAAAGCGGCTGCCAGCCAATAAATCCGGCGAATTTTTGCACAAAAAACCCACAGATATCTAAGATGTCATGATTAAGCAAGCAACATATTATCAACATGAATAACAAGCACAATATTAAACAAGAAAGCAAATGATAGGTTCATCGAGTAAACAGATACCATTACATTTACAGAAAGGGCAAATTTATTAAACAAGTTTTTACCGAATTCAAAGAATCAAAAATATATGACGACAATTTTAAATTTTAAAAAACCTCAAAGAGCACAAATAATTCCATAAAACCAATTACTATAGAAATTGTCATCTGCATTAGTAAAAATACGGAAGCAATTACACAAAACCTCTGTTCTGGGCATATTTTTTAAGAGCTAGATTCTGCACCAGCTTACTGGATGGTTCCCAGTTGCCAGCAGTTTATCTCATTTGAATGTCAATATTTTAGCTTAGCCCCATATGTGAAAATGCAAGTAAAGCAATCATAAGAGAATGAAACGAGAAATAAAAGTCACAAGGCTTGTAATTCTTACCTCCTTCCATCCGCCGACGTATGCTCAACCCAATCTGTTACAGCCTCTTGAGAAGGTATAGGTTGAGAAAAAGCTACCTTCAAGGCGCGCAAAAGTAAATATATATATATTAATGTTGTAACCAGAAACAGTCCAGAAGGCAGTTACAACAAAAGACATGGTAGCAACCTTGGGTTGTTCAAATGTTGGATTCATGATAGAAGACGGAGCAGTAGACTGGCTGATACATGCTCTTTGTTGTGCCTGACTATGACTGCTTGGTCCGGTGACTTGAGTTGGTGCCCTCATTTGTTCGTAAGATGTGGCACTCTGTATATTCATAGTGTTAGGAACTCAAGATCTAGTTTCCGTAAATACAAAAACAAAAATATCTTCCTTCCTTACCTGATAAGAAAAGAGTGCCCTAGGGCCACCATTCATACTAATATCTGAAGTTTGTACGTAAGGCTGTGGCAAGGAGGTACCAGAGGCAATTGACACATTTGGCTGTGAAATTAGAGACGAGGGTCCTAGTGCCATATGTTGCACATTATTTGATTGGCTAGGTCTTTCAAGCGAGTGGTGCATTGGATGTAGTAACTGAGGTGCATAAGATTGAGGTGGAAATCCAATGTTCATCGTTGTGCCCCCTCTGCCAGCACACTGAAAATTCTGAGAAGACAAGCGAGCAACTTGCTCAAACTGAGGAGCTTGATTGATAGGACGAAGCTGGAATGTAAAAAAGAAAAGCTCAACATAAGTTAAGGGTTGAGCTAATAAACAGTCTCCACATATACAGAATACATACAACATTACCTGGAAATTCATGGATGGAGAAAAGCCTCGGGGTAAATCTGTGGAGTTGGCATTCGGATGCTGGAATGGCTTTAAGACAAAAGTTGCTAATTAGATATAAATTTGGGAATATATTATCAAGAATACAAACATATCTAGATCCATTCGCATTTAGTTTTAAGGAACTAAACTATCAAACAACAAATTCAGATGTGATAAAGCTGTGATCCTGGGAGGCCATATGAAAAGGCGTGGAGAAAAGAATATAAAACAGACTAAGAACCCACAGAAAATTTAGCGCACATATAATGCCTAATGTTGTAGAAGTCGCAGTTTAATTTCTTATCCAAGCAATGGAAGGAGAAACAGTAAGGAAGAAATTATTTCTTTCCCACTTTAAAACAAGCTCATCAATTTTGTTAAACAATGAGGATGCACCAACCAGTTAAAGCCGCCATGAGTACTCAAAAAAATGCCAAAACGAATATCTTAATATCATAAATTCAACCAGCAGCCTCAAGGTGGACAGTAAAAGAATGAAGAGGGCGCAAATTAGAACATATACAGAACGAAAAGAGTACAGATACGCCTACCTGAATGCCAGGATACTGGGGGTTATTAGCCATCTTCCAGTAGTATTACCCTCAGTGCCACCAAAGAAACTGGCTGTAATCTTCTCTGTAATCTCAGGTGTAAAACGGAAAAGAAAGCTACACACACCTGTACCACAATCACACCAGTAAAAAAGAAGGAAATATGACATGAGCTCCTCTACAGGTATATGCAGTATGCAAACAAACAGTAATACCCCTGCCTTCTAAAGTTTTCTGATAGGATATCCGGCATGGCATACAACTATGTGTATATTAAACACGGCACACCCCAATACACTAAAAAAGGCGAGGTATACACATGGCATTCAAGCAGGTCTTTGCAGACATAACTAACGAGAAAATTGATGCTAAGATGGTGAAATCGTTCACCGTCCTCTGTTCAGAAAAATCATGGTTTACTTAGCCTTAACAGATAGCTACGTATAGTCAAAAACAATTTTCTACTTAATGATCGTTAGATTTTCAAGATATTTCTTAGCCTTCACAATTTTCTACTAGAGAGAATGGAAACTGCTAGGATTGGATCAGTACAGGTATTATTCAAAATCTGACCATGTCCCTGATCGTGTTATGAATATTAATCGACGATAATGCGTATAAATGACCAACTCATTAATCAGGAGCTTGAAGTTTTCAACTCTAGGTTTCAGTCTTGCAGATTACATGGAAATTACAATTAATTTATACGGAAAGAGACTGAAAAAGAACTCATTCAATCAAATTCTACCCAGACGAAACGTACTTAGCAGAAATGATCACAAAACCCTAACCACGTCAACAAAAAAAAGTTTAAAAATAAAATATCTAAAAACCAACAAACAGTTCATAATTTAATATTAATGAATCGCAGAACTCAAACACGCTTCATAAGGAAAAGGTGAAATTCCTGGCAAAGAGAAGAACGGAATTGCAGAGAATTACCAATCGCCGGCGAAAATGAAGTTGAGCTCAAAGTTCAGAGCCAACGCGACGGAACTGCACTTCACCCAATAAATTTTATTAAAAGTATAAACAAATCAAAATAAAAAAATAAATTTGGTGTCTAGCCGGGCCTGTGGACCCTCAAGTTTTGGCCCATATGCTAGCCAGGTGTAAATGAATCAAACGGTATTTCGGTTTAGTTTTTGTATCGGTTTAGTGTAGGATAGCTCGGGTTACTATTGTTTAGACTTTAGCGGATGCATTCTTTGAAACCAGTCCACGTATTTTATGACGGGCAGTCATACGTCCTAAAGCTTTTCGAATGCTACTAGTAGCGGTTTAGTGTCGTAGAGCTTGGCAGGAGCAGGCTCTGTCCTGACCATTTTAAAAAACTAATGGGCCGAAAATTATAATAAAAAACGTGCCGAAAATATAAAAAATTAAAATTAAAAATATATTTAAATTTTGGTCTAATTAAATTTTAGACCAAAAACTCAAATTTCTATAATTTGGACTTATGCCCAGATCTGGCAGGAGATTCATATACCTCCTCTCTTGGCATGCCTTATTGACAAATTTTTTCCACCAGTCACACATCTAAAAATAAAATATTTTTTAAGTGGTCAATTCCTTAGTATGAAAATTCAAACGAACGCTATAACAATATATTCAAATATAGAAAGAAACTCATTCTTCCAATCTTTCAAGAAGTACTTGTCTTTAAAGTGATTGCATAATATCTGACTGAGTTTTTGCTACAAAAATTTAGGTGTTGGGTTTACGTGGATGATTATGTAAAGATAAAATATTTTGTAAGTGGTCAATTTCTTAGTGTCGAAAGTTCAAACGAACGCTATAACAGTATATTCAAATATTGAAAGAAACTCATTCTTCCAATCTTCCAAGATAGTACTTATCTTTAAAATGAGTGCAAAATATTTGACTGAGTTTTTGCTACAAAGATTTAGGTGTTAGGCTTACGTGGATGATTGATTAGATTGTAACAAGTGGTCAATTCCTTAGTGTGAAAGTTCAAATGAACGCTATAACAGTATATTTAAATATAGAAAGAAACTCATTCTTCCAATCTTTGAAGATAGTACTTATCTTTAAAGTGAGTGCATATATTTGACTGAGTTTTTGCTACAAAGATTTAGGTGTTGGGCTTACGTGGATGATTGATTAGATTGTAACTGTAAATTATTTGCAGTATAATTTAGTCTGTAGAAATATTTTTGTAGTTCTATCATATGTATTATTGATAATAAATAATAAATAATAAATAATGAAATAAATTTCTACAGCCATATCTTTTTTTTCTACAGCCAACTATTGGATCATCTCAATTTCAATCCTTAATTATTGCTGGGACGGCTATACGTTTGAACTTCAAAGAGTTTTAAAATCAGTTGTCTTAATCATCAAGTTACTTTGACCATTGTAACATAGACTCAAGTATCTTCAGTACCAGATCTAGGAAAACTTTTAAGAGAAGACATACTGGTATATTTGAACTTAGTCATAAAGCATAATTATGAATTTTGAGTTAACTACTTGAAGAAAATCAAAATTTTGAACTATTAGCTTAAGAAAAAACAAATTTTAGCTGGGGCAAGTGATCTGTTTGTCTTAACATAAATTTGCTCAGAGTATTCTTAAATTTATGCCACAAAAATGAATCGACCCAAATTTTGATAATATACTCATCTAAACTAGCTACACTTAGTGCTTAACTAAGGGAGAAGATAAAAATTTAGTATCTTTAATTAATTATACGTTTAAAGAAATCAAATTGGAACATAAAATAATTTTAAAAAATGAATAAGAGATTTTGGAAAGAGAAATAAAGATCTAAAAAATTGTAAGAAAATGCTTTGTTTTATTTTTTAAATCAACAATGATTAACTCTAATAAACGGAAATTCATGTTGACTAAAATAATATCTAAATGGATTGAGTCAACATAAATCTGTGTCTGATCTTATTTATTAAGGAGTCATTGTTTTTTTAACAAGAATACGTTAGTTCAGGTATTTAATGAATGTTTTCTCTATATGTTTTCAATAACTAATATTTAGACTAAATGCATTTTATATAATTTACACTAATTATTAATTGAAAATATTAGGGTTATTATTTCATATTTTACAATGCATCAAAATCTGTGGAATGCATGCATCGCATCTCACAGTGATATACCTCACCCAGTCAAAACCAACATCTGTCACTTACAGATGCGATGCATGAATTCCACAGATTTTGATGCATTGTAACATATGAAATAACAACATTACAATAAAATATCTTAAATTTCATCCCAATTTTGATAAAATATAAAGATTTTGGTTTGACTCTGAAGTGGTAACAAATAATTTTAATACAAAATATGATAAAACTTTTACAAAGTTAAGTTTATTAAGAACCAATCAAAATGCCGACGGTTGGTGTTTTATATTCAACTATAAATACGAGACAACCTTCGGCATATTATCAACAAATCATATTTTATCTTTTCAAAGATCCGTAAAAATGGTGAGAAAAAGCAAAGGTCGTCAAAAAATAGAGATGGTGAAAATGAAAAATGAAAATAATCTTCAAGTTACTTTCTCAAAAAGAAGAGCTGGTCTTTTCAAAAAAGCTAGTGAGCTTTGCACTCTTTGTGGTGCTGAAATCGTTATTATTGTATTTTCACCTGGTCGAAAAGTTTTTTCTTTCGGTCATCCAAATGTTGATCTCATAATTAATCGCTTCTTAAACATCAATTCACCACATCCTCATCAACACAACAACATGCAAGTGAATGGAGCCCGTCGAAATGCAATTGTACGAGATCTGAACAATCATCTCAGTCAGGTAAGTTTATATGTTGTTTTTTTAGATTAAATACGTTCACTTATTTTTCTTAGTTAAAAAAGTCTTACATTTATATACTACAATATATATATATATTATATATATATATGATCAACTCATTCATTAGATTATACTCAAAACAAATTTCATAAATATTGTATAATGTATATAATATCACTTAATTAATAACTTATCAACAACAATAGAAAAAAGTTGATTTGTTATCTCCATTTATTTGATTAATGTTTCATACTCCCTCCGTATTAAAATAAGTGTCGTTTTAGAGTAAAATTTTCGTTTCAAAATAAGTGTCGTTTTAGAATTTCAATGCAAAATTTATTAATAAGATTCTCCTATTTATTTTTCTATTGGTTGAAATATGGTTAGATGTATAGTAAGTTATGTTTTTTTTTGTTGAAAACATACAAATTCATATGTTTTATTAAACTGTGTGCATAAACCTAAAAC
>KE156112.1:296792-338436 GCA_000411075.1 Sisymbrium irio
CTTGAACACATTAACGCATGTTAAAGAACTATTCTTTTTATTAGAATTACGCATAACATGACCCAATTTTTTTTTGAAAATTTAGAAAATATAGAACAAAGTTCGCTTGTTTTTAGGAAAAGAAACTAATCATTCGAGTTTGTACCTACTTTTTTTTTTGTTGGCAAAAACGTACCCATTTCTTGTTGGCAAGAACAACTTGTTTGACAGCGGAGACGAACTGATCGACCGAGGGATAAGGCATACAAAGTCTGTGGGCTCCGGATTGAAGGCGGAGAGCGTTTTGGTCCGGTCGGAATAGCATAATCCGGCCATCTTCTGTCCTGTAAGCCTTCAGCCCTTCATATAAACCCTACGCATGGCGCCCAAACAACCATAAATTGATCGGAATAGATTATTTTGCGTGCCCATAACACAATCCACCATAAATTTTGTTTTTAAAAACTTTTCATAAAGATTTAAAGAAAAATCACTTACACATATTTTTATGGGGCAGTCAAGCTACATATCTATCCATGTAGTTTTAATATAACATCATCGTAATTATTTGATCAAACAATTACATGAGAATTTTTTTATCGTGCCATCTGTATCTATAAAACTACACAACGTACTAGGTCACAAATTCACAATAAATCGATCGCAATATATATCATCATACCAACACTTTTCAAACTATGTTCGTTTGATCTTTTCAAGTTTTCTAAAATCTAATTAATAGCTAAAATATGCATGCAATGCTAAAAGGAACTATTTACTATATATATATATATTATGAATTTATGATGATGATGATGGATATATGTTCTGATTATAATTTTTATTATTTAGATGATCTCTATTGATTAATTACAAACCTGGCCATAGTTAAGAACTGCAGAGCAAGGGCTGATCTGAAAATCAGCAAAAGGAACAATACTTCCCTCTTGGAAACTCTCACCATGCATGCACTTCGCAACATACATGCTGTCCGTACGAAAAAACCCAAATCCTAATTCTTCCCACTTCACATTCGCGTATTTCTCATCTGAAACACTGTTAAAAGAAATAATCATCATCAATCATATATCATATGATAAAACTAAAACAAGTATATGCGAGAATACTGTAAGTTTTAACTTTTTTTTGCAATGATATGCTTTACCTTGTAGGAAGACGTTGCGCAGAAGGAGCCATGGATTTGCTGTTTGAGTCGATTTGCTTTTGCGTAGAAACTTGAGTTGTCTGTCTATAAAGCTTTGGAGTTTGGACTGCTTCTCCTTTTATATACGTTTACAACTCATTTTTTACTTGAAATGGATACAAACTCTTTTATCCTTTTTTCATGAAATTAACTTGTCTTTTTTTTTTGGGATCAAATTGCAAAGACACTTAAATTTGCTAATTACTTTAAAGGACAACTGTCTTCGCTTTTTTTTATTTTGTTTTGGACATCCAAATTTTTTGAACACATAAGTTCCCTCATGAACGAAAACACTCTTCGACTGTTTATTAACCTAAAATTAAGCAAACAAATAGCTTGAAAAGAGATCCATTATGATTTGAGTCACTACTGCAACGAAGGCGCCTTTAGATTTTGAGCAAATTCGTGAGAGTTTAGCTTCTCATTCATCACTCTGAATTTCTCTTTTATCCTCTTTATCTGTCCAAACACATGAAAACATAATCAAATTAACATACATTTTTCATGTATGCAAATACAAAGTAAAGCATGATCATAATATTCAGGGTTTAAGTTTGGTTTACCCTTCTCAGCTCGATTTCCGTGCTCCGTTTCTTCTGATCAAGTGATTGCCTGAGGTTCGTGATGTCGAAAATACTATCGAGGTCGTCTTCAAATGCGTTTTCCAACTCTTCCCGGAGAAGAGCAGGTAACTTATCGACAATAGGCATCAGAAGAAAACAGTTGAACTGCAGAACCAAAGAAAACACAAGACAAAAGAGGAAATCACTAAACCTAAAATAGGAACTTTCAGACAATTTAAAAGGACAGACAATTTAAGTAAGAATCTGAGTTGAAGCAAACCTTTAACTCAGCAGAGGCTAGAAAGTATTCTCGTATGCCTTGGAATATCTGTTGGACCAATGCGTAGACAATTCTCTCAGAGGAAGGAGCAAGCTTGCGGTTCCAGAGCGTGCTATCTAGAAGATCAGCCAACCGCATTTCTGTTGTCTGAATACTCGAACCTGAATCAATGTTTGATGCGAGATGGCTTAGCTTTACATCTGATCTTGACTTTGTCTCTGTTGTGCCGCCTGGTGCATCTTGGGGAAGACTAAATCCTATGGGATTACCTGATGTAGCAAGCTGCTCCGTTCCGCCAAATGAGTCCAAGAATTGACGTAGACCAGCTCGGTTCTACATAATATTCAGAAGAGAAAACTACTGAATTAGAAACAGATACCAAATTTGAATGAGTTTTCTATTCAAAACATTTGAAACATAGCGTTGAGGCTGTAGCAGTGACCTTGTTGTGAAGAGACCACGTCACATAGCGAGTCGTACTTGCCAGATCCTCCATACATCTGCAATCAACACAAAAACCAAAGGAAGATTAATCACTCGAGCTCACCAAAACACAGGTTCTGGAAAATTGATCACCTACAACAGGCAACTGTAGGAGTTGAAAATAGATTTACTTGTCACGACATGATTTTTCTGTGGACTCCACAAAACTGTTGAAAGCTGAAGCAACCCGCTTGAGAAACACCTCATGGCCACTTAAGTATTCACCTTCTTTCTATACAAAGTAAAAAAATATATATCAAAGTAAATTGCTGGGGTAGGAAAAATGAGTAGGAGGAGACCATAAAACCAAGGAAAACAGTGCCTACCTGAAGAAGATACACAGAAATTGGAAGCAATCTCTTAAGAATGTGTAGCAGCCTGGCTCCTAACTAAACCACCACAAAAACAGACGAAAAAAATGACTTTTAAGCACAATACTTTTAGCAAATTTATTGTTATATTTTAATATCCACTATCATGTATTAGTAAAATCGAAAGAAGACGAAAATAGTCGATCTTTCTTTGTCACCTGATGAAGGAAAGGTTCAAACGTGTCACGAGCCTTTGCAACTGCTATAACGCAAGCTGTTCTACAAAAGCAAGCAAAAGAAAAGAGAATAAGAGGCCCCATATCAAACATGACAGACATTGCAGGTCAGATTAGAGAACTGAAAATAAGTCTGAAATGCAAAGACAATAAAATTCAAAACTGTGTTGCATTTCAGTCGATGCTATGACACCTGGAATAGTTTGTTCCATCATGAATATCCTCAACCCCACATGCATTTACAATTTCCTCCCGTGTAATAGGGGGACATTTGATAGCACCGACTAGAAAACGGAACTCAGCCATGGCACGGTGATACTGTGCACCCCCATAAAGACGCATCCCTGCATTCTGAAAATTAAAATAATAATTTGGTTATCTTCCTTCATAATTCTTGAAGGTTCGATGGAGTATCTCTCTTCTTCGCTCTCTATTATATATTCTTTGGCACATGTGTTTTGTGCGGTCAAATTTATCTCCGACTATATTACAAGGACAAGACAAGATTTTGAAGACTCGCCCAGCTTGCTCATAAAAGTATTCCTAAGGGAAATGCTTACTGGTATTAGCTTATGTGGGAATTGGAGACCATCAGTACCAACAAAAGCTCCACCTTGCGTCCTTTCATCTTGCAATGTTTCACCTGCAAAGACATCATGATGAATTATTAATCATCAACGAACTCAACATAAAGAGAATGTCACTATACAATGTGCTTCTGCGAGTAACCAAAGTATCATGACCCAATGATCGATTACTTAGCATACATTATACTGTTTGTAATCATCAAATCGAGCTATATGAACTTAACTGATCTTGCAAAAGTCTAATTTAACAACCACAAACAATAAAAGATTATTGCCACGGACAGTTGACCGGTAGAGAAAAGAGCAGTAGCATTACCAAACTTATCTGGAGGGGCCACGACTGTTCCTTTCAGTAACAGAGATAACTGGTCAAGAACAAAAACGGGTGAGGAAACTCAAAACAGTGATCAAAAGTAAAGGTACTTCGTATGTCAATCAGAAAATATGTGCAGATGCGGACGCGATAATTTTACTGTCTTACGGGTATCCAATACGATAAACTTCCACTCATTCTATACTAGTACAAAGTCATATCATCTACTGCTGCATAAATCGTTTATGTGTAGATTACTTACGACACGAACTTGCTGTAACTACACAAAACCTATAATAATCCATGAGTACAGGAACAGAAGTACGTTAAAGGATAAAAAGAAATCTTAGGAATCCAAATGCGCTCAGCAGACACCTTGGTTAAGAATAGATCATGGAAAGTCCTGCCTCTTTCTTTGAGCTTTGCTTCATCTAAAGAGCTGTGAAAAGAAAGATTTCGACCACCAATGAGTTATTTTCTTAACAGAAGAGAATAATTAAACTTAGGAAAACTAACTAGACATTTTCAGACGAAACACAGTGTTCACCTAAGTTCCTTGCTAACGGTATCCAGCTTTCTGACTGTACTGCGGTACTCCTTTCCTAAGAGCGGAATGATCAGTGGAACACTCTCTTTGTACCTGGAAAGAGAATGGCATCAAGACTAAAACGCAAAACAGTAAACTATAGACAAAACAGAAGCTGGAAAATCACAGAGAACAAAAAGCAGTTATACCTTTTCCAGAGTAATTCTTCCAGAAACAACCTCAGTTTACTAACGCCAATTCTATTCTTTTCCTGGTTTGTCAGCAAGCGGCCCAACTTCTTCTCTAAAGATGCAATGTCTTCAATTTCTCTAAGTGACACAGCCTGCAATAAAGAAACCACACACTGTTTTAGAATCCATGTAAAAAAGATATAGGAATCAGACAGCAAGGCATAAACCTGTTTGAACTCGTCATTAGACTTATATACTGAATCGTGTCCATAGCCAACTCTTCCGGAAGGGACAGACGTAAAAAAAGGGGAATCGCCTAGTAAGGAGCTGTCGAGTGCGCTTGCAGGAGGTGAGAGGAAAACTTCCACGTCTGATGAACATGAGAACTGAGGGATTTTGGTGTCAAGCTTTGTGGAAACAACAATTGTCCTAGAAAGCTCAGGATCAACCTACACAAACAAGAACAAAACTTTATAAGAAAAACACAGAAACGAGGTCAGACGCAATGGGGGGGCTACGGTCAAGTCTCATACTTGCATCACAACCCTTCGAGTGGTTGCAATGCTCCAGTCACTGCTATCTTCGAGGCATAAAATGATGAACTCTTTGTGCTGCATCTTTGCTCGAACCAAAGCTTCTACAGCCCGCGCTTGAACCTACGGAAACGAACACTAAATCAGCCACAGGAAACAATGAATCACCCAACGGAACATAGGGAGGAAGCCATAGAAAAAAGAAACCTGAAGTGCTCGGTTTTTCGGTCCTGGTGCAGGAGCTATAAGTCCAGGAGTATCAATAATGGTAAGGTTGGGGCAATACTTATACTGCACTTTCACAATGATCTCTTTCGCAGAGAACGGAGATGCCTCTTGCTCTAACCTCATGTTTTCAGCTTCAATAAATGCCTAAAAAAATCGAAACCATAACAAAACAACCGAAGAAACATAAACACTTCTGTTCATCATAGCACGTTTGGTAACATGAGCATTTTGCATCTTCAAGAAGTAACACAAAGTACTAGTCTTTACCAAACATTCGTCAGACAAAGCAAACCAAGTAAAATAACACATGTAAGGAAAAAAACACCTGAATTTGCGAGAGAGATTTGGGGAGAGCAACGGAAGGATCATCATCTGAGCCGAGATGGCAGAGAGGGAACTGACACTGAGGATCGTACTTCATGTGAAGAGTGATAGGCCGACGAGTCTTGGTTCCACCGCCGACGTGGTTAAACTGAAACCCCATGAGAGCTTCAACAAGAGCGCTTTTACCGTCAGTCTGTTGTCCGACCACAAGCACTGCCGGTGCTTCGAACGGTGTCTCCAATTCTTGAGCCAAAGCGTGTAGTTCGTTGTACGCCTCGTAAAGACTCCACCGCTCCTCAATTGCCGCCTCTGCTTCCTCCGTCATTTCCTCAACCGTCACCGATTTAGGCGCTGAAGAATCCGACATCGTTTCTTGCAGAGGAAAGAAGAGTGTGTGTAAGTCTTTTCTACTTACTCTTCCTCGCCCTTCCTTTCCGCCATTGATTGAAATTTAGCAGATACGGCTATTTCAATTTTATATATTTTCTCTTTTTTTTTTTTGACGAAACTCAAAAGAAACACACTTGAGTTTTCGTATTCTCCCACGCGCATACGTAGCGCGTCGAGTAAACGATTAAATAGTTCTCCGCTAAACAAGAAAAAATGCGCGCGTGGGGAGAGTGAGATGATTTTAATTCAGTTGTAAGAAAAGGATATGTTTCTTGTTGTGTTCCCTCTCTTTTTGTTTACCAATAGAATCTTTTTGTTTTATTAATTTTATTTTATTATATAACGAGAGATTTCTCTTTACCAATAGAATCTTTTATAAAACTAGTCTATATATCCGTAAATATTATCGCAAAAAGAGAAAAATTTGGTTTTTTCTTTTCTTAATGTGTGAATAAAATCAACTATAGAGCACAAAAATTGTGAAATTACTTTCTTTTTCCTCATTTATTTTGGTCACGTTTATGGAATGAAATGAAACTGGTATTAAATATAAAAAGTGACATCTTTTTATTGTTTATGGGATTGGAAAAAAATTAGTGAGCTATATTGGTCAAAGAGAAATTGAATATGAATCTACCGAACAAAACTGCCTTAGAAGCCAAAAGGAGACTTAGTCCGGCTTCCTCCTTCACCGTACTGCTCGTTCCATTTTCTCAATTCGTTCATCGTTGTTGCATCATACGACACAGACGGACTTACCTGAAGTTACATTAAAATGATGATGCAAAATCAAATATTTGACTAAGGACAGCAAAAAAAAGAAGAAGCATAAAACCACAGATGCTGGTTTTTAAGACATTGATGATCAAATAATACCTTAGCTTTAGACTGAATGAAGTCGTCCAAACTCAGAGGCCGTAGGTCAGGAGCTGCATTCGCTACCGAACCCTGATAAATCAACATTTCAAAGGCATTGAGCGATTACAAAATCGTGTTATGAAATCTAAAGAAATCAATCGATTACAAGATCTGCATGTCGTTTTTTTACCTTGTTTTCTTCCTGTAACAATTCTTGAACTGGTCTGTACGCAGCAGCAATGCATAGATTCTGCAATTTAGAATCAGAAACAATAACTTTTTTTAAATGCCACAGATTCTAGTTCTACAATACTCAGAACTTGTAATGTAAGACCCTAAAATGAAACAAAACCTTTAGATCGCTGCCTGAATATCCTTCGGTTTCCTTTGCAAGTTTCTCAAACTCGAAACCTGTTTCAAGATTTTCTGGAGTCAAGAATATCTTCAAAATCTTCAACCGGTTCTCCACATCTGGTAAATCAACATATATCCTAAAAACAGAAGCCCCAAAAGAGAATAACAAAAATCGTCAATGAGAAAAACGTTCTGTAAGGAGAAATTAAAAACTCGAATTATGGTGTTTACCTTCTTGGTAGACGACGAATGACGGCGTCATCAAGATCGAAAGGTCGGTTGGTGGCACCAAGGATCAGTATCCTTTGGCTATCTTTCGACCTGAGTCCATCCCAAGCTGCCATGAACTCATTTCTCATTCTTCGGGTTGCCTCATGCTCGAAAGAACCACCACGAGCTCCCAACAAACTGTCAACCTACTCGACAAAACAAAAAGAACTTTAGTACCGTCCTTGAAAGCATGTTGTCGCCCCATCACAAGAGTATTCCCCTTTTTTTTTAATGATATCAACAAAAGATAAACAATTTCTCACCTCATCGACAAAAATAATCACAGGCGCTAGTTTGCTTGCAAACGAGAACAGAGCTTTCGTGAGCTTCTCTGCATCTCCAAACCACTGTACCAAACAATGAGCGAAGTTGACATAGCCAGAACCAACCAAATGTAAAGTTGGAAAGAGATTAATTGTGTTTCTCACTAATTCATGCACAATCGGCATATACCACATACATTCATACTATGACCGTTATTAAGTCGGTTGAAAATGTTTACAAGGTGAGATAATTGGAAATATCGATATAGTTTTAAGGTTTTACGTACCTTTGACGTAAGAGATGAGCCAGTTATGCTAATGAAGTTTGCCCCAGCCTCTGTAGCAAGCGCCTTGGCGAGTAGCGTTTTACCCGTACCAGGAGGACCAAAAAGCAATATACCTTTGCATGGCTGGAAAAAGAAAAGACTCAAGCCATCAGAAAAAGCCAGCTTAAGGAATAGAAAAGTAATGAGAGAGATGGAATATACCCGCAAGAGATTCCCACGGGTGAAAAGCTCTGGCCTTCTCATGGGAAGAATAACCAACTCATTCAATGCCTTCTTCACATGTTCGAGAGCACCAATGTCGTCAAATTTGACCCCAATTTCTCCAGGAGCAACTACAGCTGAAACAAAATTGCTTTCAAACTCATCCTTTGCTATATTCTGCAAGAAAAGATCTCTGTTAAAATAAATCGGGGTATCCAACTTCCAGTTTCCAAAACACCAGACACGGAAGAAACTAAACCTTCAAGCTATGTGAAGGCTTTCGAGAAATATCTTCTTGTGCCTTCAACCTTTCAACTGAGATCTCAATGCTACGAGAGAGGAACAAAACAGTAAGATAAAATCAAACAAAAGATAAAACATAGAGACATAGAGTTTGAAGATAGAGCCACAACAATGTAATTACCTTTCTTTAGGGAGAATCAGGCGGTCTTCTTTAATCGACGGACTCGGACAAGAAGCTAAATAGTGGTTTCTAGCCCAGCCAACAACTTTCTCTGCCCCTGCAAAAACAAAATAAACAAGTTTCTGAGCTCTATTGGTCACAGCAACTGCATCCTAATTCAACTTATATAATCATATCATCAACTATAACTATCTAAAAACAGGACAATCAGGTCAAGGGAATGTGATAGATCTAAACATACACTGCAAGATAAAGCCTTGTCTAAGCTGTCTCCTAACAACCAGATTTTTGCCATTATAGCAACAAATGACATACATAACATATAGTAAAGGCAAGCTTGATATCCTCAATAAGCAGTTTTGTCCATACACGAGATTGCGAAGACATAACAAGCAAACACATACATAATAAACCAGGTGTTTTCATAAGATTACACACTTTGCTTTGTCAATATTACGCCTTCGGTGTTCACTTGGTACAAGTCTGTGCATAATAACTCGTTTTCCTCAAGGGCCTGGGAATCAAAGTCAATGGTTATGAAAGAAACGTAACAAAATGACTCCATTTCTCTAAAACAGAATCAATCTACATCTGTGTACCTTAAGTATCTCATTTAAATTGTTCCGTGATATCACAATTCTTCTATCTTCTCCAAGTTGTTTGTTGAAAATTGTAAGGATATCTTCCTCCTGCACAAAAAGAAGAAAACAAGTACGAGTTTGATAAGCAAGTTATGCGGGACAAAGAAATCTTGAGAAGCAGATAGCAGTTTCGGCTATGTGGGATGGAAAGATGTTTGTATATCTTTTTCTCATTTATCAACGTCAAAGGTTTTCAAACAGCTTTTATAGTTTCTTCTCATGTCCGTAACCTGAGACGCATAGCAGAGATATTTTCTCAATAGACATGATCTTATCCTCACCAGGCTATGCAATCCTCACGTTATGAAAAAACACATCGGCGAATTTTTCATCGGTTATCCACAATCATGTAAGGAAGTTATCAAAAGGCATAAGGCATACCTTAGGGGGAAGTAGGTTCATAACATTAGTGAAGAGCTTGTATATCTCATTATCATCTGAACTTTTCCTTCCGCTGAGTCCCTCGGTAAGACGCTTCAACGGAAGGGGCTGCAAGACACAAATGCATCAACGATAAATATTTTGGAGGGCAGGAGTTAAAAATTTATGGAATGCAAATCAGCAAATGGAAGTGTTGTAATGTTAAGAAGGTAAAGCGAAGCTTGCGAGTTCACTTTCAGAGTCTTGTACATGCAAAACTATTTTGACCACAAATGACATGATCAAGATGTTGAGTAACTTTATAGAGTTAGTGGTTGATTTGCATATGAGACCACAAGTTTTAAGAATTTACCACAATAAATACGTACAAAGATCCCATCATCAAAGTTACTTTCATGTATAGCTAACATACCAGTTTCGCAATGCGGCCAAAGTTTGGGAGTATCATCGTCTGTTCCAATACAGAAAAAGAAAAATACAATTAATACACTGATCAATAACAAAAGAAAAATCAATGAGCAATGACACGTAACAAAAGGCTTACGAATTTCTCTCTCTCTTTTGAGGCTGTTTCAATCTTGTTCCGTCCGCAGATCATTACAACAGGACCTGACACTTTATCGAACATTTTCTGAACTTTGTCTACAAACTCATTTCGTTTTGACTTAGGCACAGCTCTAGACAACCACCGGGACGAGTCTGGAAAATAGACGATAAGTGGTTGCGTGGATTGCAAAACCTACAAACAAAGGAAAACAATAGATACGTGAGTGCATAGGTTGAGTTTCAACTAAATCTAAACTTAAGGGCGCTTGCTACTGCTGATACATAATCTGATCTGGTCAATTGAATAAGGAATATGTAGACCAATAACTCAAAAGCAACAAGAAAAATTAAGTAGCTTCCAAAAATACCTCATTTAAAGCCTCCAAGGCAATGTAGCCATCTTCTGCCTGCATATCCAAATCATGCTTCAGGTCTTTAACTGCGCAAATAATATAGAGGTTAGCTACATTCAGTTATGATGTCTATTGTCTATATAGAGGATAATTTTCCAAATAACGATCACAGATCAACCATATATAACTTTATGAAGTAAATATACCATCTATCCAGTGCATATGTAGCTTCTGGGACTGCTTTTTTGGTTTCTTCTCGCTTCCCTCTGATGATGTATCACCTTCATTGTCAAATACGACCGCAACGCGGTTCCCATTCACCTCAAAGATTTCTCCACGTTGTCCAGTAGATAATGGCCTGCAGGTATGAATTTGGGTGTAAGATAATATTATCCACTTTCCTTCATGCATAGTATTTAACATGCCATGGAAGTTATCTCTTCCAAAGCTCTTTGAGTTCAACATATGTTGCAAAAATATCAAATGCACAAATGTCACATTCAGTATATCTTGTTTTTTTTTATTCCTCACCAGCATGGTTAGAGAATAGACTCAGAAAAATGAATTAGTAAAATACCTGTGCTTTGCATCACCCTTCTTAGGAGGCCCAACATATTTTACTCGATCTCCTGCAATTTATGCAACCACAAATAAAAAAATAGGAACTGAAAGCACAGAAAATAATTAAAAATCTGCCAAATGAATGAGGAAAAAGTGAAAGGGTAATGAGTAAAACAACACCAAAAAAATTCTAACTAGATAAGTGGATACGAAGTTACTAAATCGAACCTATTTAGCGAACTGATACAATCAAGTCTACCTAGCACTTATAATGATGAAGATGCCTTGGAAGGTTTTGATATTGGATGGTTACCTTTCCTTGCCGGTCGCCTGGCTTTATCAGAATGCTCAGCAGCTGCCGCTTCGGAAGCTCCACCCGCTTCTTGTAGTTCTTCTGCCACTAACTGCCAAAATTTAGAGCAGGTAACCAAATATTCAGCAATTTCTGCAACTCGTTAAATTGGAAGTTCAAGAGGGAACAATGCAAAAAGTCATCATATAGAACCAAATAAACAGCATTCAAACTAACATGTTCTTAAAAATAAAATACAACCAAGAATGAGAAAATTTGTATCACAGGGTCCAAGAGATCACACTGTCCAGAGGGTACAGCAAAAGGAAACTCATACCTTTCCCAACTCCTCAAGTTTTGGCACAATTTTCTTGATATCTTCCTCAGTAACCTCGAGATGAGTTTCCTCATCGTCACTCCCATCTGTTTTCGCTTCAGAGTCCTCCTCGCTCTGAGCTCCAGAATCTTCCTCAGCTTCAGACTCTGTCGTACCCTCATCTGCTTCCGCTTCTGCGTTCTCACCATCAGATTCGGAGTCTTCATTGTATTCATCAGAAAAATCCTGATCCAGAATCGAGAATGATTGTATAAACACACTGTAAAAAAAAATAGAAAGATAAATGACGGCTTGTTATAGACAAACTACTCATAAGAATCTCACGTAAGGGGCAAGAACGCTGCTGTCGAGAACCAACAGGGGAACCTGTAAATCTCTAGCAAGAGCTCGTACTAGCCTCTCTTGGTAAAGCTCAGTGCCTGGATAAACATCAAATTCCTTATTGGTCATCTTCTATTCCTCGAATACTTTGATAACAGAAGAGCAGCAACATCAAACAATAGTCTGATTTTTCCTAACCACAAACCTGGAACACTCTGGAGCAATATTCTTCCACTTGAAGAATCTAAACGGGCACCATATACGGTAGTAGCATTCTTTTGTCTTATATGTGAAGCAACACATTCCACCAAAATATTTTTCGTATGGTCGCTGTGAAATGAGCATGAACAGAATCCATTAGCAGGAATGGAGAGAAAAACACTATAACAGATAATCAAAATAATTTGTTGTAAGATTATTACTGGATATAGTAAGGGAAGGTCTCCCACGAAAGCTGTATCTTTTCCCAAGGTTGTACTCTCCTTAAGAACTCGTTTTTGAATCTTTCTCTTCTAGTAAGGAGAGGTGACTCTTTCTTTTTGCATTCACTGGCAAGCTTCTCGTTATTAAGCCATTCTATTTGGTCCTGTTCTCCGAGCTGAGCATGAGAATCTAAATGCCCAACACCTCGACTACTTTTCTCCTTCCCGGATTTTCCATCGTTTACGTCATTCCCTTTGTTCAAAGAGACATGTTTATCATCACTCGCGTTCCTTCCATCACCTTCAGAGCTAAAACTACGTAACTGACTGTTCTTGGAAAATCTTAAACAATTTCCCGCGGAAACACTACCACCCCGCGGAGAAAACGAACGGAGGAGTGACCCTCTTGTCAAATTTGCATTATTGGTGAAATGATTTGTTAATTTATTAGTCAATCCGTAAGATCTGGACACCGTGTACTCGCGAACGGCTGGCCTAACTAAGTATTTGGCTTGCTGCAATACCAAACCCCATCTCTGGTTCCTCTTTATTGCTCTAGCATACATCACAAAGTACTTCTCTCAAATTCCAAGTTTACTGTAAAAAACAAACAAACAAAACATAACTTCCAGGGTCGATTTTCTTGCACCATCCAAAACTTTATGCATTGCACATATAAATGCACAACCAAAACATAAATAAAGATCAATGCAAAACATGCTAGTGCAACTCAACATAGATTCTATAATATTTCTGTTCGACTTCGAGGAATAATTTACTTATGGGAAAATCTCTTTTCAGCAATTCATATCTAGGAAGACAATTATATTACCAAGAACATACATAAATCAAAAGAAACGCTTTTGGTCGCAAATAGGAAAATCCCATGTAACAAAATGCAACGACATATGTGAATTTATTAGAGAAAAGATGGTATGCTTTCAGCTATTCTCGAAAATATATTGCAAAACACGAACCTTTAACAGAGATGAATAGAACAAGCTTTATTCATTCCCCAGAGCTACAAGAAAATATTCCAATCAGGCTTTTGAGCAAAGAGGGAATGGAATTAGGGAGCGAGATAGGATGAAGGAGAGAGAAATCCCGACAGAGGAGAGAGAGAGAAAGAGACCGATCTAACTAGGTTCTTCTGGTTCGCGAGTTCGGCTTTCGTGATGCAACGCTGTCGTTTTGAGTCAACATTGTTTACTTATTTTTTCATATTGACATGGGCTAATACAGGCCCATAGATAGAGTCGGTATTTCATACATAAAAGCCCAAAGAAGTGGTCGAATTTTACAATCGTATCCACCTGAGCCGCGCTTATCTCTCTGAGACAGCTCATTTCAGAGAGAGAAACCTTTCGGGAAAAACGATCGAAACCCTAGGAGAGAGAGAGAAAACAAAACACAGACGTAAAGTAATGGCGGAAGCAAATCCTGGCCGTGGAGGCGGTAGAAGAGGCGGTGGACCAATGGATGACGACAAGTTGGTCTTCGAGACGACTGAAGGGATCGAGCCCATCACGAATTTCAATGATATGGGGATTAAGGAGGATGTACTTCGCGGAGTCTACGAGTACGGTTTCGAGAAACCATCCGCGATTCAGCAGAGAGCTGTTATGCCTATTCTCCAAGGCCGAGATGTTATTGCTCAAGCTCAGTCCGGTACCGGAAAAACCTCTATGATTGCTCTCTCCGTCTGCCAAATCGTTGACACTTCTTCTAGAGAGTATGTTTCTCTATTTCCTTTCGCTGGGGGAGAAACCCTAATTCCAAGTTTTTAACTTTACTGCATTTTCGGATTGTTCTGATTTGCATCGTTAGCTTTGACAATCAGATCCTCACAATTTGTGTATTACCGAGTGCAGAGTTCAGGCCTTGATATTGTCCCCGACAAGAGAGTTGGCTTCGCAAACAGAGAAGACTATTCAAGCTATTGGATTACACGCCAATATTCAGGCACATGCATGTATCGGTGGGAAGAGCGTTGGAGAAGACATCAGGAAGCTGGAGAATGGTGTCCATGTTGTGTCTGGGACTCCTGGTCGTGTCTGTGACATGATTAAGAGGAGAAGTCTACGCACCAGAGCTATTAAACTTCTGATTCTTGATGAATCAGATGAAATGCTTAGCAGAGGGTTCAAGGACCAAATCTATGATGTTTACAGATATCTTCCACCCGATCTTCAGGTGAAATTTCCACTGCTCAATACATTATTTGTTCCCTAACTCCTAGTTTTGTTGGCTGTTGTTGCGTTTGCTTTCTTATTTTCTGGATTCTCTCATTCTCTGGGTTGACAGCTTGGTCTAGGGATTGTATAATTGTTATTCTGTTAAAGGACATTGTTGAGTTGCCTGATTAGTTCATATGAATGTTGGTAGCTATTAAATGTATAATGATATCTCTAACTTATACCCTGTGTTTATAGGTTTGCTTGGTTTCTGCAACCCTTCCTCACGAGATTTTGGAGATGACCTCCAAATTTATGACGGAACCAGTGAAAATTCTTGTGAAGCGTGATGAGTTGACTCTTGAAGTACGTTTTTTCTTCTGCATCTGTATGCTTGTTGATGTTTTATTTTACAATGGGGGCACACTCATATTGTTTCACTTGCTAACTTTCCTATTTTCAGGGCATTAAACAATTTTTCGTTGCTGTTGAGAAAGAGGAATGGAAATTTGATACACTCTGTGATCTTTATGACACACTTACTATCACTCAAGCTGTTATCTTCTGCAACACAAAACGAAAGGTAATCCTGGTGCTCATCTTAGGCTAAGCAACTGTGTCTTTACTTTATATGAAACGTTTTTAGATGATCAGGTATCTCATTTTGTTTATGCTAAGCTTCTAGCACTACTATCTTAATTTGATTTAGAACCTTGTAATGTCCTTGGAAAGCAGTACTCTTTTCTGACTATCTGTAGTTGTTTACTCTTAAAAGGTATTAAATACAGTCTGTACTCACCTGCAGATTTCTAGTAGATTACTCTTATGTTGATAACTAGGTTTTTTTCAATATCTTGCTTACCTCACTCTATCTCTGCATTTGTTACAGGTTGATTGGTTAAGTGAGAAAATGAGGACTAACAACTTTACAGTTTCATCAATGCACGGTGACATGCCTCAGAAGGAGAGAGACGAGATCATGAATCAATTTCGGTCTGGCGACAGTCGTGTTTTGATCACGACAGATGTCTGGGCACGTGGAATTGATGTGCAGCAAGTAAGTCATTACTTATTCGCTATATCTTGTCTTGATGATAACGCAGGAAAAATAGTCTCCGCTGTTATTTAGGTCTCAGATATGTCTCATAAGGTTATGGTAGAGTTTGAATTGACGTGAGAAGCATTCTTAAACAGGTTTCTCTTGTCATCAATTATGATCTCCCCAACAACCGTGAGCTCTACATCCATCGTATTGGACGATCGGGTCGTTTCGGGCGTAAGGTAACTGATTTATTATACTTCCTGCATTGTTTGTTGTCGATTTTTTCTGTCAAAGCTGTGAATTCTTTTAACCCGGAAATACTATAACTAACTTAACGGCCATTATTCTAGGGTGTTGCGATCAACTTTGTTAAAAGCGACGACATCAAGATCCTCCGAGACATTGAGCAGTACTACAGTACCCAGATTGACGAGATGCCAATGAATGTAGCTGATCTTATCTAAAAGACCTGGTCTAAGATTTTTTTGTGATGGTCTTTGTACTTTCAGTGAGAAAGTATCTGAATGATAAAGTATTGTTCAGAGCTTGTGTCAGATTATTGCTCTATCTTATGATGCTCCACTCAACACCTGCCCCCTTTGATGTTTCTTTGGAGTTCTCGTGGGTTCTTTTGAATATTTAAACTCGCGTGTGGTGGTAAATGTTTAATGACTTGAGAAGCGATTTGGAATTAGGTTTTTGGTTTTCTTTTTCTCGTAATTGATTGTGGCTCAAATCTCTCAGACATCAGTTACTTGTAAGACTTTATGGTTCAGTATTTTCGTATTTTGTAAAACATCTATTGTATTTTTGCAAAAACAAGCCATTTAACTCCATCTGCCAAGAATTTGACTTGAGTTATCATAAGTGGTCGGAAATATTCACGAAATAAAACGATATCATGTAGAATCCGAATTACATACTTTGGACATAAAGTCATGTCGTTAAGACTTTATAACCATAACATTCTGTTTCTGTGTTCGGTTCGCTCGTGATGTTCGACTTGTCCACACCTACCAAACTTAAAACAGATCGTTTTGTTCGTTGAAGTCAGCGTAGTAGAACTCAACTTTGTCTTTGCCGCTGATCTCTGATCTCTCATCAAATCGTCGGAGATAATAAGTTTGATTTGACGTCAATCGCACGACGCCAATCTGGTGATCGACAATGGAGAATAACACGGACGTTTCCTTTCATGATTTCCTGGAGCGGATGCGTAAGCCCTCCGCCGGCGATTTCGTTAAATCTATCAAAAGGTTCCTTTTTTTTATCTCTCTTTCTTTTGTGTGGGGATTTTAATCAGTATCTTAGCTCCTGTTTGCAATTGAATGATTCATATGAGCTAGATTTGTACTGGTTTGAGGTCTCACTCTTTTAATTTTCCGGACGAATAGCTCTTTATTAAGAAATTTAGTTGAAAAAACATATTTTCTTTTTGTGATAAGAGTATCTCAAGCTTAGATCTTAAGTCTCTGCATCGTGGATTATGCTTTAGTGGAGGGTAGGTGTTTTGCGGTTTACATTGCTACTTTTCTTTGGCTTCATAAAACAGTGTATGTTGCAGTTTCATTGTTTCATTATTGAACAATGCGCCAGACCCAGAAAAGGATTCTGCTTCAGTTCAAGAGTTCTTTTCCAAGATGGAATCTGCTTTCAGGGCTCATCCTCTTTGGTCCGGTTGTTCTGAGGAGGAATTGGACAGTGCGGGAGATGTGAGTTTAAGTATTCTGATTTATTATTCTTCTGTCTGGCTTGTTTGCATCTTCTTGCCTTACCCATTACCTCCTTTTTATACACAGGGTCTAGAGAAGTATGTCATGACAAAGCTATTCCCCCGTGTATTTGCTTCAAACACGGAGGATGTTATATCTGATGAGAAACTCTTTCAGAAGATGTCGTTGGTTCAACAATTCATTTCTCCGGAATATTTGGATATAAAACCAACTTTTCAAAATGAAACATCGTGGCTGGTAAGCTAATATAGCTCGTAAGAGTGTTCCCACTTCTTGTTAGTGTTTTAACTTGTGACAGTTCCTCTCTCTTCTTTCCGCAGCTAGCTCAAAAAGAGCTCCAAAAGATTAACATGTACAAAGCTCCTCGTGATAAGCTTGTGTGTATCCTTAACTGCTGCAAAGTGATAAATAATTTACTCCTAAATGCTTCAATTGCTTCAAATGAGAATGCACATGGAGCGGACGAATTTCTTCCTGTTTTGATATATGTTACAATAAAGGTATAGCGACTTTTTTTTTTACCATTGAACCATTTGTAGTGCATGTTTGTGTCTTGATAGTGCAATTACGTCTACTTGTGCTCATTCTGTACTTTCCTTTCTCAGGCTAATCCTCCACAACTTCACTCAAACTTGCTGTATATACAAAGATATAGGCGTGAATCTAAACTTGTTGGTGAAGCTGCGTACTTCTTCACGAACATACTCTCTGCGGAGTCTTTCATCTCAAATATTGATGCAAAATCCCTATCAATGGATGAAGCTGAGTTTGAAAAGAACATGGAATCTGCACGGGGCCGGATTTCTGGTTTGAGCAACCAGTCTTATCAAACTGGTCACGGCACTGCACCACCCCCTCGTGACGAGTCCACTGCTCATAAAACTCAAATGCTGAATCCCAAGAAAGAAAACACTCTTTTCCAATCAAAGTCGTCAGATAGCCTCTCCGGAACCAGTGACATACTCAACCCCAAAAGTGAAATTCCAATGAAGAAAGTTGAATCCATTTCTGATTTGGAAAATAAGGGTGCTGCAACGCTTCTGAACGATACTGAGGCAAGCAAAATCTTTCAAGAATATCCTTACTTATTTGCTAGTGCTGGTGATTTGAGGATAGGAGATGTTGAAGGGTTGTTAACTAGTTATAAGCAGCTCGTTTTCAAATATGTGTGCCTTTCCAAAGGATTGGGTGATGCAACGACATCTTTAGCTACGTCAAGTCCACCCTTGCAAGCGTCGTCCGGTTTTGATACATCTAAGGAATCTGAGGATCATACGACATCATCTTCAGATGTAAGAGAAACTGACAGGAGCGTCGATGATCTGATCCGAGCACTACAGGATGAAGGGAAAGATGTTGATAACTTCTCAGATGTAAAACAAGAAGAGAATAGCGCAATTTTGGCAGAAGTAAAAGAGGAAGGAGATGCTAAAAACATTGAGTTGATGATGCAAGGTTCAAAGAGTGAGGGTGTCAATTCTAGTACCCGACCAGCAGACGATGATAATTTGGGTTCCAAAGATTCAGTTGTAGAAGCTTCTAAGGGATCAGAATGACCTACCACAGTGGTGAGAGTCCTCTTGTTGTGGATCAGTCCTTGTTGAGGGAAGGATCATTCGAAGTGGGAAGCAGAGATCATAGTAAAACTTTTTTACTGTTTGGTTCAATCTTTTCTGTGTGTGGGGGTATTAAAATTAGTGGGCGAGATCGTTTGAACTCAGAAAGTCAAGTAAGATCCATGTTGTAATTAGAAAACGCATGTACCTAATTTATTACACTCTTTTTTCTCGCTCTCTTTTGATTGCATGAAACTAATTTGGAGAAACTGAAATGAGAAGATTGAGAGAGACCAATCTATCAATGTTTCTCTTATTTAAGTTGTCTGAGTCTGAGTTACAGGTTTCTCCATTGTTTCATGCTAGTTAAGGAAAACAAAACAGAGTTGACTTGAGTTGACAAAAAACAGTATAAATTAAACACGTGGCAGACACAAACAAAGCTGTCTCATCCACTGAACCGGTAAAATGCGATCTGTCTCTGGGTAAATTGATCTGTTAAACCGAACCAACCAGGAAAATAGGAACACCCGACGTCGAAAGAAGGGAGAAGACGCGACGACTGAGAGTGAGTGAGCGGTTTTCCGATGAAAACTCCGGCTCTCCTCCTCCTCCTCCTTCTCCTGGCCTTCGTGTCCATCATCCCTCCGTCAAACGGTGATGGCGAATGGGAAATCCTCACGGAGAAAAACTTCTCTTCTCAGATCCGTCTGCAACCTCACGTCCTCCTCTTTGTCACCGCTCCATGTACCTATCTCTCTCTCTCTGTTTCTCGCGTACCTTTGCATAGCTTTCGTATAAATGTACTTGGGAAGAGTCTGATCGGACAAAATATGTAGAAGCTTTTTGCTCAAATCATTCATTCCCATCGATTGAAAACTGTGGAGTTGCTTTCACTGTCTCATTTGTTTTATTGCTTATCTTCTAGGGTGTGGCGAGTCACGATCCCTTAAGAATGAAATTACTCAGTTGGTTCAGAGTAGTGACGAGTTTAGCTCGTTGAAGCTGATGGTTGTGTACAGAAATTCAGAGAAGACGCTTGCACAAGCCATTGGTGTTGCCAACGGAATAACGGTTTTGTACTATCACCAAAGCGTGCCTTACACTTATCAAGGGAAACTCCGAGCCTCGAATATATTGTCCTCTATCGGTCCTTATCTGACATCTCCTCCCGAAGAACTCCCTCTCAAACATTTGAAGTCTCCAAAGATTTTGAAAGATTTCCTTGAATCTTCTGATAAGGCTTTGATTGTTTTCGAATTTTGCGGATGGACAAGCACACTTCTGTCTGAGTTAAAGAAAAATGTAACTCAAGATAATAACCTTTGGCATGGTGAGTTTGATCTACCACTTTTTTGACTTCTGAAGAGTTTTCTTGATATCTCAATCGATTAGGTTAGTACTTTCTTATGGTGACTTTAGACTAGGAAGTTCTCCATCTAACATCTTTGATCCGTAGCAATTGTGTCATTTCTTCTTAGTCTATTGACCTTTCCGTGAGACCAGTCTCTCTCAGGGTTGCATCCCTTGATGTAGAAGCCTAAGACTCTATCAAATTATCTTTATATTAGCTGCTACTAGATTACTTTCTCCCAGTAATTAATGCATTGGTACCCTCCTGGTATGCATTTGGTTACCTTGTTCAATCTTTAAGATACTATGTGATGGCAATAATGGCATAGAATTTTTAGTACTGTTTATCAAAAGCTGGAATCTTTGGCTGATCCCTTAAACATTCTGATACCAACTTTGCAGGAAACTTCTCCAAGAAAGTAGAAAGTGACGGAGTGCTGAAGCTAAGAGGAAAAAATAACCAGAAGGTGGCTGGTAGATTCTCACTTTTATGTCTAGACCAGATGATATGTTTATTGTTTCTGTATTGCCTCCATAATGTGCAGTTTTCTTCGTGCCCTAGTAACAGACCATGCAAAATGGAAACTGATGTGTAAACTCCAAAGGGGGTTTGGTAGAGTTCCTTGGCTTGAGGATTTTAGCTATGTCAATGATACTGCTCCTTTGCAGGAGAATGACAGAGTCAATCGGGGTTTTGGACAGAGATGTAACCATGAACAGTACGAGAAATTCAGTTCATTCCTCTCGAAATTGATTGCCGCCGCAAAAGAGATTTCTCTACCTTCTGAAAGACAAAAATTTGGTCTGATCACAGAAGAATCAATGGCTTCATCTTTTACTATCGGATCATCTAATTCGTGGGCAGCGGTCCTTCAGCTGGCAGGATGTCCACATTGTTCAAAGATTCTCAAGGCCGGGGATGACATTCAGAGCCTCCTAAAGATGGAAAATCCGATAGTCACAGAGGTATGATTCTCTTTGTGTCCAATTGTTTAATTGATTTTGCATGTTCAAGTATCAATATCCTACTTGTTGGGGACATTTATACCTGTAGCTAAATGAGTATGTAACTTGCTACGTGGGATTGTGTGCCTGCTTTATCTATTCGTAGAAGCCACTCTCTGTAACTTAAACTACTCGAAATCTAACAATGTAAAGGATACCATGAAGTGACATATATAATTCGATATTTTGCTTCCATATATGAATCTAAACCTGGTTTTGGGTTTTACTTTGTATAAAGTTTCTGTTTGCCATTTTATTTGTCAATGTGTAGCGTGATTAGAACTGGGTTTTTATTTGGTTTTCTATGCAGTGATCTTCTTTGTTAAACTGATCTTGTATTATGCCTGAATCCACTAACTATATATCGATAACAACAGACGGCCATTTGTCATCAAAGCAAGATCTCTATGCTGTTTGAGTCGATACAATTTGAAATGTAGTTGTATCTCTGTTCGCTTCATTGATGTATTAATTAATATACTTCCAGTCCCCAATGTGTTACTAAGCTTATGTAGTTCTGACCATTTAAAACTGTCGATTGTGCCTTATAACATCAATCATCTTTGTTTTCTCATGTAGCTGGAGGACCGGCAAGACTACGAGTCATCTTTACCTGCAAGTAAACCGTCGGTTATTCTTTTCGTGGATAGATCAAGTGGCTCCTTGGAAGATAGGAGGAAGAATATGGAAGCACTTCATACTTTCAGAGAGGTAGCTGCAGAGCATAAGGTGTCTGACATAATAAACTGGGGGCTTGATATTCAGTCTGCGAACTCCGTTAGCCAGGCTGATGAAGGATCGGGATCCGTGTCACTTCAGAAAACTGACCGGAAGTTTAAGAAGATTAAGCTAGAGAAAAAGGTCTCTTTTGTGCTTATGGATGGGGATAAAAATGTAGCGCTAGATACTCTAGCTTCAGGAATCGAAGGCAGTTCTCTGCAGGAGATACTGACAAGTCTTGTTCACAGAAGAAACGAAAGAAAATTGAGCTCGATTGCTAAGGATGTTGGTTTCCGTCTATTATCCGATGATGTGCACATAAAACTTCTGAATGCATTACCATCAGAAGCAGAAGTTATGTCTGGTCAAGACACATCTTCATCATCTGCAGAAGGTTCCAGTGAAAGTTCTCTTCACCCTAAAGATGGAGATGTGCTGAACAGGGTCGGTATGAATTCTGAAGAAAAAGACGAAATGAAACCTTCTGAAAGTGAATCCTCCTCCCAAGATGATAAAGAACAGGTTTCTACAAACAGAAGCGAACAATTAGTAATCGCGGAAACCGATAAGACTGGGGTTTATAAAACAGAAAATGTTAAGGGAGACATCAAGGTATCGTTGCACTCGGAATCAAAGGAAGATCTAGTGCATAGGTTCACAGGTTCATTTTTGTTTTCTGACGCAAATTACGCGTTACTTAGGGCTCTGACTGGTGATGTAAAGATTCCATCAGCAGTTATAATTGATCCTGCTTTACAACAGCACTATGTCCTTCAAGATGTGTTAGCATTCAGCTATTCGTCACTGGTCGACTTTCTTCATGGATATCACAATGGAAGTCTATCAGCTTATACACGGTCTCAATCTACTATTCAAAAGCCCAGGGAAGCTACAGTTCCACCTTTTGTTAATCTGGATTTTCACGAGGTGGATTCTATTCCGCGTGTTACAGTCAATACGTTTTCCCAAATGGTTCATGCATGGAATCAATCCAATGGAGAGAAGGCTCCCTGTCCTTTGTGCCAGGACGTTTTGGTCCTTTTTAGCAATACTTGGTGTGGCTTTTGTCAGAGGATGGAGCTAGCTCTGCGTGAAGTATACCGATCACTAAATGATTATAAAGCGATTATACAAGGAGGATCCAAGAATAATCAATGGCTTTTCAAATTAGGTAATTCAATCTTTATAACCATGAGACTTAGAATGTATTTACTCTTATCCTGGATGTATTGTTATACGGATGGCGAAATGGACATATAATCAACTTTTTTCTTCGTTGTCTTCTTCTGTTACTTTTTCTATTCGTAAGCAGAGACACCAACTAGTGGCAAGAATCTAAAGTCTCCATTGATCTACCTAATGGACTGTACGTTGAATGATTGCGGCTTGATCCTAAACTCAATAAATCAGGTAATTTTCACGATAGCTTGTCTGATTCTAGTCTGGCTTGTTTTATTGATTCTAGTTTGCATATCAGAGTAATGCCATTGCATTTATCGCAATGAAAAAAATTCTTCTTTTCAAAACACCTTTAGATATTGAGAGTTTATTTATACACCATAGTCTTATTTCCGAATCCAGAATTTACTCGCTCTTTGAATCTGTAACGTTGCAGAGAGAAGTGTATCCTTCTGTGGTGTTTTTTCCAGCCGAGAGAAACAAAGTAATTTTATATGAAGGGGAGACATCTGTAACTGACATAACAGAGTTTCTAGCTCGACATGCAAATAGCTCACGTGAATTTTTTAGTAAGTCAACATCTGCATCCTTGTTTATACTATTGGCTTTTGGCTTCTTCTTTTTTTTTTTTTTATTCTGAACCTAAACAAAGCAAGTTATGAATCTATCTCTGGCAGGAATCATTCCTACTCTGTCTAGAAAAGGAAGAAGAAACTCAACCAAGCTCGACCAATCCTCATCACCGGTAAACAACGAAGTGAAAGACGTGGATAAACTTGTTGAGGTCGTTGTAAGTAACAGAGATCCCGCCGAAAGAGAGCTTGTCAATTCCCAATCGTCTCCAACGCACTCGGTCAAACCCGCTGCTCCCAAAGTGAAAGTTGGCACAATCCTGGTTGCTACAGAAAAGCTAGCTGCCTCTCCACCGTTTGCGAAATCAAAGATTCTGATCATAAGAGCAGGCCGTGAATCCGGTTTCATGGGTGTAATCTTCAACAAACGGTTACGATGGACATCGTTCCCCGACCTCGACGGCGGCGAAACAGCCGAGCTATTGAAAGAAACGATCCTATCGCTGGGAGGTCCAGTCATGGATCCAGATTACCCGCTTTTGGCTCTGAGCCGAGAGGGAGACTCTTCAACGGATCCTGAACTGTCACCAGGCGTGTATGTACTTGATCACCAGTCAGTGGCCCGTCGAATCCAAGAGTTGAAATCTAGAACTGTGAATCCAAGTGATTATTGGTTTTTTTTGGGGTACTCAAGCTGGAGTTATGAACAATTATTTGATGAGATCGGTCTTGGAGTATGGGATGTTGATAACAACGAGCTTGACTTCGCTTGGCCTTGAAGCAGCTGTTTGCAATCTTGTATCCTCTTGTCACGCGGTATACAAAGTAATGTCTTCTTTTAGAAAGAAAGAATTTTAAAAGTTTGAAAAGAATAGAAGATAGTAGAAGAACCCATTTTGTGGGTAGAAGAAAGATATGTTGGTTAACTGCAACACTATAAAATGTCTTCTTCTTTACAACAGAGATTTCACTATATAGCTTCCTCTTGCATTTTTTTTTAATTGAATTAAAGTTTGCATACAATAAGATAACAAACGGTTCTTCTGTGTTGTTCTCAGAAAATCGTTATGGGTAATTTGGTCAATTTCTTCAGAGCCTTTCTAGAATAGAATCAAAGGCTAATAAGAAAAAAGCGTCCAGAATTAGCGTTTAATTTTGGAGCTTAAATGATGCAGCAGATATGAAAGGAATTGGAATTTCTTTATATGGCCAAATCACGTTCGGTTCCAGCTAGTTTTTTTGGCTTATGAGTTTTGTATCCCAAACCGCTTTTTTTTAATACTTTGTAAATCTGTTTATGAGAAGGTTACACGTCAAGCGCCAAAAAAGACTTGTGGTGGTGAGAGTATATATATATATATAGCGGATAAGGTTCGTTGATGAATTTGCTTTGTTTTTTCAGACCAGAGAGCTTCTTTCATCATCCATGGCCGAAACATCCTCTCTACGTTATTTGGTTTCTCCAAATCTCCTGAATACTAACAAGAAAGTTTCTCAACGCCGCCCTCATCTGTTCCCTATTTCTTCTCTCTCAAGGAAACAAGAAGCTTCTTCTTCGGTATGGTACATTTTATTATTACTTCTTCTCTAGCTTCTACTTTCTACTGTTCCGGTTTGGATGGTCATTTTTTTTTAGTCCAAACTCAATGGCTTAAATGATTACAGGCAGCAATTAATGGAGGAGGGAGCTCAAGAACAGTGAAGCGTCTGATAACTTTATCTCCTTCTGAAGGAAAATGGAATGGTAGCTGGAACACTCACTACAATGTCTCCCTGCGTGATCTTCACCTCCAAGATCTTGTTGAAGATGGCCCTACTAATCCCCGTGTCGCCGTCGATCTCTCTGTCCAAAGGGTAAATTTATTCACTATGGATCATTATTAATCCCTTTTCCCCGTCAATCTTGCTCTGAGCATATATATTGGTTTAGGATGTGTTACAGTGACAGTGCTTCAACTTTTAACTAATATTAGAGCGTTGACTATCTGATTAGAGCGTTGACTCTCTTAGCTTTTCTTACTCAACTTTAGTCTATCATCTTTTATTAGTCTATCATCTTTTATTAGGTTTTAATAGTGTCCTTTCTTTTCTAGCACGCAAGCATGGGACTTTCAGTAGATGGAAGAATCGTTACAACTTTCTCAAGAAAGTGCAGCATTTGCTCCTCTGCTTATCCTCGACTGGTATAAATGTTTCATTCTAAAAAGTGAAGGTATCTGAGCAAGAAAAAAAATCTGTTTTGATGAAATATCTGTGACCAGATTGATACAACTTTCACGGTCTGGATCTTGCCATCAAGTCGGGAAAATCGAGCTTCGCAACTGCCAGATATTGGCGGCGATGATCCTTCCGTGAGCTCTCTTGAAACCGTTCTAAGCTCTCTACTGCATATTCTATCTGCATTTCAATACAAGATGAAATGAGTAAAATCTCTGTTTTTGGCAGGTTATATATGTGAGACCTGGATATGAAGCTAACCTTGATTCCCTTGTACAAGACACTATCCGCCTCACAACTTACGCCAAAGTAAGATTTGTTGAGACTTCATAGAATCCATAGGCTTCATAACCGCGGTTCTCTTTGCTCTTAAACTACCTGCTACTGAATCTTGGCTTTCATGAATATAGTGTGTGAGTCTACTTTTTTAACTTGGATTGTTGTTTGATTATAGGATATATGCTCCGATTCCTGCGAAAAGTCGGAACCGACATTGCATTGTAAGTAACATTGTGTTGGTAATTTGTTTCTCCATTTTCAAATGACATGTTTGTTAATTGTATTAAAGAATTTTGGTTTTTGAATTGCTTTTGCAGATGTTGGCGAGACAAATACAGCTTCTGTTCATAAGAGATGGTCAAGACTACTCGAGCTTAAGAAGAAGTAGAAACCATTAAATCTTCTTTATCATATTTAGTTTTTCATAGTCTATACAGATTTGATACTGTTCATATTCAAATTATACAGATAAATAAAGTAAGGCTTTTACTTGGGACATGAAGATGTAATGCTTTTATTTATAAATGTTATATGCTTCTGGTTTGTGCAAATTAGTGACTGAAATTGTGAATTCCAAATTCGTGAAAGCTTTACCGTTTGCTAAGGGGGGAATTGTAATGAGGAAAAATCATGTGAATGATGAAGTTGAAGAAAGCTATAGCTACTTCAGATTTTTTCACTTTTGAAGTTCTTTGGTACAAATGATTTTGAGGTCTTGTAACACTAAACTGAGAACCAAGAAGATACAAATCCAAAAAAGTAGAGTTGGGTTTTAGTTCCTCAGTCCCTCTTTTTCTTGCATTTGCTTTCTTAGGTTTCCAAGAGGTCCATACCCTTTATCCTTCTCTTCACTGCCACAATCACACTTCCTCTTATTCAGATTCGCACCGCACTTCAAGCACATTCCTTTACATGCAGAATCGCATATTGCGTTGATGGTGATCTCTAAATGCACCAAGTCTCTTATATGCTTTGAGATATCTACTTCTTTCACCTCAGGTGGAAAATGGAGCTTATCCTCCCAATCTATATCATCATCATCATCCTCATCTTCTTCTCTGTCGTCCGACAAACCAGAAAAGGAATTGGCTTTGTCATTACCGAATGTGAATCCTAGATCAATGACATCGGGTTCTTCAACTGGCTCTTCGGTTAGTAATAACGAGAAGTTGGAGAAGATGCTCTCACCTGCTGGGTCACCGCATCTTCAAACACATAAGCCAGTAAATAACAAAGTTGATACAATGACAAGAGAGTAAATAAGCTCTGATGAGTTCATAAGAAAGCACCTGTTGCAGCCAAGTGTGATAACAGTCCTGACGATCCCATCAAGTCTCAGCTTCTTCTTCTTCCTTATGACATCAACCGAAACTTGAACCGGTGTGCCGTCTGGATGATCCTTGACATCTTTTGTCACTCTTAGTCCCATTGCAGAAGCTCTCGTCTTGGAGACCTCTGTTGACAATCTTCCCAACCCAAGCCTCTCTAAAGTGGTGCAGTATTCCACATGTGTGACTGAAGCATTTCTCTTATAAATAACCGAACCTTCCCAAGGTGACCCGGTATCCTCCACGTCTTCCTGATCTTCCCAATCAATATCTATTGTACTATTCTCTGTAAAAGACTCCGGACTAACTAATATCCGACTCTTTGCTAGCCTGCAAAGCTTATGCGGTTCAGTGAACAAGTGATTGATGTGCTTCCTAATACCAGTGGTAAAAGTAGGGTAGCGGACGGAAGAACACAGAGTTAGGGTACATGTGTTGAGTTTCCGGAAACTTGGACGTGGCCATTTGGTCTGTGGCAAGGGAGCTACACAAGATGAGGAGCAAACCAGAGACATTTTGACAGTACGCTATGAAGGTTGCTCAAGCTATCATACTAGGATTGGGTTTATTCAGCTTGAAACAGAGATAATATAGGATGGGGGAAACAAGTACACAAGAATCAACCTCCAGGTTTTACCACCTGCAAGAGAGGTTTGTCGATTTAGTCAATGATAAAGAAAGACAGTGAGGGAAACAATCTGAAGATAATGCAACAATTTTCCGTATTTTCCATAATCCGTTTCCATTCAAAGCTAAGGTTAACTAAAGGAACTAGACTAATTCGAGCTACGCATTTTTTCGAACACCTTCTATGCATCATTTCATATACAAAAAGGTCATACCTTTGTACTTCCAAATTAGCCGCAAAAAGAAAAAGAAAAAAAAAATCACGAGGGAACGGAACAGAAATTATCGAAAAGCTTTCAAATTTTCGAGTAGAAAAGAGAAGAGAAGGATTAAAATACGCAATTGCTTACAAAACAAAAGAGCTTTTCGAGTGGGTACGTCTTTACAGAAGAGGTTGTGTTAAGTTTTCTGTCAGAAAAAGAGCTTCCCTTTACGCTCGGAAATGGCTTCCTCGTTTATCCTAAAAAACCTCACTCGGCCTAGTTCGGTTTAAATATCGTTATTTCCCGGTTTACTCTAACCAAAACAAATTATGTGTCAAGTTCATCTTCATCATATTCAGACTGATGACCGAAGACAGTAGTACAAAAGAGAAAGCTTGAATCATGTCAAACAAAAGTCTCAAATCTAAAATTCATTCAAACCATAAGTCAAACAAGAAATAAAACAGCAAGAAACAACAACAATAAGCATCATCAAAAGACACTACTAGACTGAAATTAGGAAACACATAACAAGGCAAATTGCAAAACAAAAGACACTACTACCACTCATAATAATAATCTCAACCCATGTTTCATTGCTTGCTTAATCTGCCTCGGCGTAAGCTGTTTCGAGGTGAGCTTCCTCTGCTTCTCTAACTTCTTTCTCAGTCTTTCTTCCTTTCTTCGACTTGTAGTACACACTCATGAACGTTCCAACAGCTCTGTACTTCTTGCGGCAATGCTCGTACAAGTCACCATCGAACATCCTCCAGAAGCTCTTCTCGTCAAGCTCAGACACGGCGTACTGAGGCTGGAATCCGTGGTTTTCAATCAGCCATTTCTCCATCTTACGCACAGCTTCTGATCCATCAAACTCCTCGCCTCTTAGGACAGGACCTGGTGCGTAGTAGACTCCAACATCAGTGTACATCTGAGCATCTTCTGTGTCTCCTTGTCTGTTCTCGTACTCAAACCCTGGTTCAGGGTAAATCTGTTGCTTGATTGGTGCCTTGTAGAGTTTGTGTGGGCAAAGCCAAATGGGATACACCTGAAAAGGAACATACAGAAGACGAAAGCCAAACAACCCATGAGTTTTAGTTTGAATGGGGCTGAGCATATAAAGTATTAATCATGAAAAGGAGAAACTTTAGCTAAAAGATGGATCAATAATGAAAAAGAAGCTTTTAATTCACCTCCATCTCGCGGTCGACCCATTCGAGGGCATCGCCAACCTTGTAAAGGGGGACAAGCATGTCCTGGATAACATGCATATCATGGTAATAGTTCCTGATAGCTTCACCTTGAGTGGCCTTGAGAAGAGAGACCTTTGGAGGCATCAACCAACCGAAGAGGAACCTAAACCAGAACTGATCACCAAAAGGAAGAATAAGCTTCCCTTCCCAGTACAAGCACCTTGTGTGTCTGTGGTAATACTCACGAGTAGGGATGTACTCAACGAACTGTCCCTTCTTCAGGGCGGTCTGTGCGTGCTGGTAGAACCACGGCTTGAACCACCATCCCACATTGTTGATCTTGTTCCCTTTCTTCTTGGCCTCTTCTTTAGATGCGTATGTCCCAACCATCATCACGCCTTCCCTAGGATTGTAAACCATGCCTTCGACGAAATCAGGGATCTTTGACTTGTCTCCGTCTTTGGGCGCGAAAGAATCCATGTACCCTTGAGCTAAGGTTTGAAGATCTCCCTTGACTGGAATGTACGTGAGTCTCATGTACTCCTTGACCGGAATAAGCTTGATCTCGGCGGCAACGAGAAGACCGAGCGTTCCTTGAGACCACGGGATGGCGTAGTAAAGATCAGAATACTCGTTATCCTTAGTGGCACGGACAAGTTCCCCACCGGCTAGAACGATCTCGTAAGCCTCAACGGTATCAGCAAACAAACCGTAGAGGTGAGAACTTCCTTCAATACCATATCCATTGATGAGTCCACCAACCGTGAGATCGTCGAGCTCAGCAACAACAGCAAGAGAGAGGTTCATTGGGACGGTGGCTCGGGAAATCTGTCCCATGTTGACAAGAGGCTCCACTCTAGCAATCATCTTCTCCTTGTTGATCTCAAGGATGTTGCGGAACTCGCCCAAGTCAACCTCGAAATGGCGGGCTCTCTTGTAGTCAACGTTCCTCATTCCCACGGCGATCCATGGCTTACGAGCAGTGCAGACAAGACCGTCCTTGGCAGCGTCTCTCTCCTTAAGCCTTTTGATGACTTTCATGACATTCTGGTCGTGTTCCTTTCGGCGCTTCTCATAGGATTTGGACTCGGACCACATGTCCCCGAGGTAGATGAGGAAGTAGAGTGTGGCTGAGATTGGAAGGACGACGAAAATGACAATGATCCATCTGAACTTGACAAAGTAATCAACCCACGTCTTCTTTCTCTTCGGCCTTACAAGCGGTGCCTGAAGATCCGACATTTTCGCGGACACTTCCTCGCTGTATCAAAACAAACACATCAATGTAAGACTAAAAGCATCCTCAGAAATTAACCAAAACATGAGAGTTTCCAGATCCACGACTGTACAACGCTCATGAAAATACAAATGAAAACTTATGAGAAACAAGAATGTCAAAACATAAAAATACATACTTTATACACGTTTGTTTGTGTGTCTAATCAAACAATGTGAACTCTATGGAAATAGTAATCTACAGAACACAAAGACAAAAGACAAAGAGACATCAAGTTTGTATTATATAAATGTCAATGGTCGGACCAAAACTGAACACTTGTTGAAAGGACAAGGAGACCGAAAGTTCTGGGTTTGGTTCTAGTCCTTAGATCTACACATGTAGTCTTCTTACAAACCCACCAAACGCATCAATGTCTGTTTTTTAACCCCCCCACACCCCAAAAAAAAAATGTTGAGCAAGTTCTGAAATTTTGCTTGGAATTCGAAGACAGAGATGGCTAAAAATTCAAAACCCACATGGTTCACTTGTGGCATGTAGAAACTATCAACAAACTTTGAGGGATCTAAGAGTAACGAAAAGATAAAACCAGTGACTGAGAGAGAAAGAGATTACCTGAAGGATCCAAAGGCGATAGAGAGAGGATGAGAAGTGAAAGTGTCCGGACAGTGAGAGAGGATTGTCTTTATAATAAAGAAATAAATAAATAAAACAGCATGATTCACTTGTATTTATCGAACAAAACAAGGTGAAATATCTCATTTTTTTATAATTTTGGTAAACAAATTAATAGTACTCTAAGTCTTTAAAATGATATCAAGCAATAATTAAATCAAGCCATATAAACATTAAATTATACTGAAACATTATACATTGATTGATGGGTTTTTTATGTTTTTAATGGGATGATGTAAGTGGTTTTATTTTTAGTTATTTGCAGATTTGGTTTTTATTGTAATACTAAAACAATTTCGGTTCTTTTAGAACTATAGGTGGATGCTCCTAGGAAAACATTGATTTCTATATGCTAAATATAATTATTTATTTATGAATTCTCCCAAAAAAATTTATTTTAGAACTTTTAAGAAAAAATAAAGAAGACACTACAAAAAATAAAGTAAGATAACAAAATAGATCATTACATGATATCCTAATTACCTTACAATAAAAATTTGCAAAATTAGAAGTTAACATTGACAATTGCAAATAAACAGCTATTGTAAAAACGACAATCAACCAAAAAGGCAAAATTTGTTTATACACCTTTTCTACGAATGGTCAATCGACAATTCCATTTGTAGGCGATGGGTATTTATTTTTCTTCTATATAAAGGCAAAATTACAACCGTATTCAGCTTTTAATTGGTCACCGCTAAATAAATAAAAGGAATAGAAAAGTTGGAGAAAATTTTGAAATAACAACTATTTTTTTCCTTTTGTTTATCATTAAATTTGAAGAAAAAAATACATGAAAAAATAGAGAAATAAAATGAGATTCATATTTCCAAATTTGACAAAATTTTGCTTTTAATTGGTATACAATTTAAAGAACAACAAATTCATCGTAATTTTTTCCCTAAAATATATTCACCAATTGGAGCTTAGAATAAATATATGAGTAAATATATACATATAGATATGGGAAAATATATCCTTCAAATTATTTTTATTTTCTCTTGGTATAAGCTACAAAAAATTATAGGTTAACAAATGCTGGAAGACATGTGTCTAATTAGTGCTATGTCCAATCAAGGAATATATATGGCAAACTTATGTTTTCTAAATGGTTTTTATAAAGGGTTCATTGTAAATGATTTTATTGAAAAAGTCCTACATGTTTGTTTGTAATGTTCCTAAAGCATATGCTCAGTGATAATAATGTAAAATATTTTAATAATATCGTTTTTCATCAGAATTCGTATACAAAACTTATTGGTGGCATAGTGCATTTGCATATATAATAACGATGATAAAGAAGAAGTATTATGTAATTTGGTGAAAAGGCGTTCAACAAACAAAATTATAGCCAATTACCTCTTACTAAAATCTGCTAAAAACGTAAGAGCTTATTCAGTTGATTCAGTAAATAGAATACCACTTGAACTTTTACTAGTAAAATCATGAGCTTTTCAAAAAGTGGCTATACTTTAAAGTAATCAATTGCTCAAAAGTAGTGGTTTTATTTAGCTTTTGTCACCAGTAATAATTTATTTGAAGCACAAAAGGTTTACAGGGGTGATTGCATTTGCACGTTTGAGAAGGATATCCAGCTCTAGCAAAATCTCGTAAATTATATTTTAAATACGCCAACTATTATCACTCTTGTTTACAACTCTCTAACCATATTTTAATGTAAATAAATACGATTTACTTTGACGATCGTAAACTTTCATTCACACTTGACAAGTTTCTGTTTCCTCTTAAAGTTTCCTGCTGAATGCAAATATACGTATAGACAAAAGTTAGAAAATGAATTTGATTGGGTAGTTATAATTTATTTATACAAACACCAATCCTTTTTATTTTTTCAACAATTGAAATCTCATTATCTAAAGATTGGTCTTGCTTAGCACAAAAAACTAATATTGGTCTTGCATGAATTACAAGAAACTGTGGGGAGACCAATGCTTAAATTATTGAAACCACTTTTTTTGTTTGACAGCTCCAGTTTTGTTTTTTTAAGTATATACATCCAATATACGACATTACTATTTGGTCCAATGCCACGCAAATAAATCCATGCTATTGCTATATCCAACGTCGACACTACTATTTGGTCCAGTGTCACGCAAATAATCCATGCGTTTGTTTGACAGCTCCAATTTAACTAAGGGACCATTTAACTAAACACTGTTTTTAAAGGTTTTTATTCCTCCTTTTAATCTCGTAGGGCTTCGAAAGGAAAATAATTGTTGCTGTAATGAAATATTTTTTTTGTTTCGAACGCAAAATGTATTGAAAGATTTTACATAACTCAATTAAAGAAGAATCATTTAAATTACTGGAGAAATACAGTAGTAACTGAAGTTAAAAGTGTGATATAATAGGGGGAAAAAGATGAGAGAAAAAGACAAAAGAGAACGGAGAAACCGAAGAGAATTGGGAAAACAAACCTATAAACAAGGACTGTCCACCACATGTACCTGACGTGATATCAACTCCTTCACGTGAGTTCTCTTCCTCATTTTTTTTTTGTAATATAATCATATCATCTCTAGTCTCCATTTTTCTCATTTATTAATCCCTTTTTATAATATGGATTACTGTTTTGTTTTCTGTCACTTAACCTTTATTAAATGCACCCACGATCCCTTTGTTATTTTACTTTTTGTTTGATTGCATGTACTTTTATAATAAGTGTAGATCTAATCGCCCACTTAACGTGCAATTGATTAATACAATTTTAACACGATTTATATTGTAAGTTGTGTTCTTTTGTTTAACATTATATATGATCCATGATTCAAGCAATAACAATCAATCATTCCAGTTCCAGCAACACATCTTTTAGTTTCTGTGGCTTTTCATAAGACGATACTATTACGATTTACCCTACTCCAGTGTTAGGCAAATATGTTATTTCAGAATTGAAAATATAATAATTCGCAAGTGGCAACTATATATTTGAAAAATGACCATGACCTCAGAGTGTAGCTTCTTGCGCCTCTGGCATCATTATAGACCTAAAAAAGAAAAAAACATAGTCCCCACTCATAAGTAGCAGCAACAATTTGCTAATATAGATCCTAGAGAGAAACGCGATACAGACATTTACAAGTTCGTGTTGCATTTTTATTCCATACATTGCAATTTATTAACCGCAAACGCCAAAAAAGAAGAACAGCTATATATATATAATGTACTACGTTCTTTCCCTTCGGGTTGTGAAATGCTACTTCAAACAGAATTTTGAAGCATATATAGTATCTTGAGTAACGAACCAGTTAGAAAGGGGGTGTGATGATAAGAATGAGAAGATTCCGACGAAAAGAATCCTGAACAAAGAAATTAGCTATTTTAGAGCCACGAAGAATTTTAAGATCCTCCTAAGATGATCTAGCAAGAGAAATGTTAAAAGCCACGAATTAGATAAAAAAAAAGTACCTTGTTTAGACTCTTGCTCCTCCACAAACGCACATCCATGGCAGCGTATTACAGTTGTATCTGAAAAATGACAAAACTAAACTGAACAGCATTGTTACTACTTCCAAGCGTAATCATCCACCAACAAATTCCCAGAAGAACACTTTTCTTAACGCCTACAAGTTGGTGACTGCTGGTACCAGGCGTCACTGTGGTACGTGTTATGGAAAACAGAATCATTTACTTGCAGAAATAATAAACTTTATTTGAATGGAGAATAATTTTCCATGTACTATATAACAAACCACTGGTATACACGTTGATTCACAGTTGAAAGAGATTGGGTGAAATATATCCTAAAACTTTCCGCCGCCAATAAGTGCCCCTCTTCTAATGACATGCATACAAACGGCATTAGAATGTAAACACAAAACTGAGACCTCGTTATAAGCCATCTCTAAGGCCGAGAAGAGAAAATTAACCAACCTGTCATTAAATAAAGAGGCTTTGGTCAGTCAATCAACAATGGGACACTCATAAACGCAAACAGCAGCAGAACTGGAATATGTCATATCGAATACAAGACTCCACAACCACATTCGTTTTCAAGTTTCTATTATAAACTGCATGCCAGGTTCTCAGTAGCTTCCCAGTTACAGAGACTTTAGTTCATAATCTTCAACTTGCACAGTTTTATCTAACTGACATCTCTTTTTCAAGTTTCAGTATTAATATGAAAGGCCAAGGCCAAAACAGAAAATATGCGAAAAGATTGCAAGACTGGTTCTCAACTATATGCATAGATTCCGTTTATCTATTCAAGTGAATTCAACTAATATTGGCAACCGTAAGCAGAACTTACAAAGTTTCGATTTCTAGGTACAGATTCTTACTTTGGCAAAAGAAATCGCTAGTGATCCATACAACACCATGTTACGGGTTGAAGAAACTTGAGCCGCCCATGTTAATAGCAACGAGCACCAATACAGAAGTGATTACACCGAACCACAGTAATGCTAATCCTGAAATAAGAAAGCTTAATAGTTTTAGACCAAGTATCCACAGAAGCAAAATCATAATAAGACAGAGCCTCGATATACCTCCATCATCAACAGAGCCTCTATCAGAATTCGGGGTTTTTACTTCCAAATCTGATATGACCCCATTGCCAGAATCGTCCGGTTGAGATTTTAAATCCTCCGTAGCCTTCGAAGGTACTGGTGCCACGCTTGCTTCGCCTTCATAAAGCTTGTTCCCTGCTTCTGATGAAACTATGCCTTGAAATTCCTCGCTCAAAATTAATGCGGACAGGACATTCATAAACGACTCTTGGCCAAGCTCATCAGAAGGAATCTTATCACTCTGCACGAATGAGCTAGGTTCTTCGGTATCAGACATTTCATCATCGGAAGCATCTGCATTAATGGATTTTGATTTTGCATTGCGTTTATCATCTTCTTCATCCTCCACGTATGCTTTGTATGTAAGCCGCAGTAGTATTTCTCCAGCAGATCCTTTTCCGAACAAACTCCAACCGCCTCGCAAAACAACAATTCTGTCCGTAGGAACCGTATCTGGCAGTAATCCGAGGTCAACCTGGATGTATAATTCAGTAATAAGGTTATGAAGACAGCAAATAAGGTTAGCAATAAGGTTATGCGCAGCAAAAGTAATTAATGCAGAGATTCTCGGATTACGTAAGCAACCAATCGCCTGATAGTGACAAGTTATCAGAGCATATGCTGACTACTCAAACTGCAGCATCAATAAATAATTATATGTGCTGTCAGATTTTTGTGCATTAACATGTAAATTGGTTGCTTAGAAGCTGAAAAATAGAATGAACCAAGAACAGTTAAGTGAATAGAGGTGCCCTTTGTATACGGACAAGAAGACCAATAACCTATGGGGTGTGTAACCTGAGCAATGAGACACAAACTTTTAAGAAGGTATAACATGCTCGGATAATACCAGGCACTATACTAATACAGCAAAGCCATTGTCATTGCAGCATCTGCTTGTTCAACCACTGCTTTTCTTACTCATTCAGTCACATAGTTTTTAGGTTTTACATCATAAATCAAAAGCAAGCTGCTATTTTATCAGAGAGTTGGTGCTAGTTCTCAGTCTCATCTTCTCACTTCAAAAACCGTTAATTGAAATACTGTGCAGAAAATAAGGCGATGGAAGTGGGTTATTGTATTATGTTGTAATTAAACAGTGTGGAGAATTATAGAAGCCGACGCTTAGCAAACATAAATAAGCAAGACACAGAAGTCGAAGATCATCATCTTGAGACATCATTTCAGACACGTCAAGCTATTCTTATGCAGATTACAAACGAGAAGGAAAGATGGTTTACCTCTCCGGTGCCAATAGCCATGTCGGCGAATCCAAGACAGTCATTGACTTCAATTTGTAATACTTGCTCTCTAGGATTTGAAACAAGGAATTGGAAGTCCTACAAATATTTATGATACAGATAAATTTTTCAATTTTCGATAATTTAACAAAAATTAATTGACCACCAGAATATGAATAAGCAATTGAGATATTTAGGCAGTTCACCTGATTCCAGATTGGCTGACCAGGAGCCCCAATCACAGTAGTTTGACTATTCTTCTTACTGCGGATAACTTGATCACCCATTCGTAAAATAACATATGGATCCGTTCTACCTATTACAAAACATCAAACAAAAATGTGCTAAATGGAGAACAAGTAAAGTGATGAAAGAAGTCACTACACGTGATGAATGCATATATATAGCTGATCATTATTGCTCAACGAATTTGAATGAATTTGGGGGTATATACAGACACTAAAACAACACAGACTGCCAGAAAGTAGTCAATGGATGGAGAAGGAAGATCTGGAGGGAGTATAACTTACCAGAGAACATGTATGGAAGTTTCTGGGCATTTACAAGAGTAACAGATAGCTCGCCAACAAAATCCTTGTTCCCTTCCTGCATGTCTCCAGATTTTAGGTCTTCTGAAACAGGTCCAACAGCCTTTCCTTTCTGGAAATCCAAGACAATTTTCTTTGGCCGGACAAATAATCGAGGCAAATCTTCTGTCAGCAGTTTGGTCAAGAACCTGAAAGAGATAAAGCGGAGGAAAGAGGGAAGACGCTGATATATCAAACATCGAGGAGGGTAAACAATCAACAAAGAGCAAAAGCTAAAACGAATACCAGTATCAAATCAAATTATTCAGTATCGCAACATAATATATATGCTCCCTAAATTCACAGAAGAAAAAAAAAACATACGGCTAAAGGGGGTTACGAAACTCCTTGCTACAACTATATACCTCATCTAAACAGGAGCAATTTTCAACTACGAAGCTTTTAATCAATGCAGTATTGAACCATTGGTTGAAAAAGAACAGTTATGTTCAGCAAACAAGATACATGAAGACAACCATAGTAGGACTTACATTGATAGAACAGGAATTCCTGATGTTATCATCCGATAGCATTCATGCAAAACGAAGAAAAATATATGAGAAATTACTCATGTTCATCCTTTTAAAATTAAAGGAAATGTGCTTTGCACATAATTCAGCAATAGTTACTAGCATAACCTTTCCACATTATATACGATCAACAACCCAACAATTCACCAAGCTAAAAATTGTGTAGGTACTCTTTAAGAAGATATAAAAGAGAAGTGACATAAATGAGATTGGTAGGAAGCAACAGACAATCCTGATTGACTCATACCCATTAGATTAAACAATCGGAATGGTGCCAGCTCAAACTTGATCTTTGGAAGTGATACAAACGCCCATGATGCAGCTCCAACCCAAGGCGCTGACGGTATCAATCTTAATTTGACCCAAAGCTCACCGTCGATGTCAAAATCCCGAATACCGACTGGCACCACCACTGGGATGATACCAAATTTTAAAGAGAGCTTTAACAACATGCGGGCACCCCCAGTATACCGAAGACCAATCTGGTACCTATAAGAAGAAGAAACGACAGCATAAGGAACCTTGAACCGAGCCGTGAATAAACCGTTTACGTATCCAAACCCCAAAAATAACCAACAGACATAAAATTCAATGAGGCAATGACCAGTAATGTGCTGCATCCGTAGGACTCATGCCAGTAATGTTCTTGTTTAACTTTCTTTACCTTAAACTCATAATTGAAAAAACGTAAAACGAAGGTTTGGTGGTTGACAAGCAAGAAGAACAACTGAGACCAAAAATGAACAATCCCACTTGCACAATACATTGATACCTAACATATGAGAGAGCAAGCTAAAGTAGGGAATATCACCAAAGGTATGAGCTTACTGCAAGTCATTGACGCGTCTTGACGTCCTCCTCTCAACATTTCTAACAGACAAAGGCTCATCCCCAAGAGAGAATTGCATGATCTCAACTCTCTTCACATAATCAGGCTTCTTCAAGTCATCAATCACAGGCTGCAACAATCCAACGAGCCAATTCTCAATCCCACCTCTATAAACTTTCCAGAGCTTAACCACAACCATGTTCACCCACTCCACAGACTCTTTCCTTTGCAAATCCTTCTCAAGTGACAGGGCGAAGCTAGTGGGAACCTGTGCCCATGGCCCTTCCCCTCGTTGCCCACCGTTTTGTCTCCGTCTCTTTCTCCACGCCCATAGCTTATCACAAACGACACCAACGAAGAAGAAGAAGGCGAATAGACCAATCGCGTTACGGTTAATAGGTGGCGAAGGGATAGGATGAATAACGCCTAGCTGAGTCCTGAGCTTATCCACTATCGGATCTTCTCTGAAGTTAGTGAAATCGTTTCGGTCACTCTGAATCGACGACGACTCCTCTTGCTCGTCTTCGAATTCGTTGGAGAAGCGAGTAACCACAAGACTCCTCGCAACTTTCCTCGCCGAATCCGATAACCCTGAGTTCTTGGAATCCCCGCTGGAGACAAACCTCGGGTTGGCATTCGTCACCTGGACTCTGGTCTTCCGGCGGAGAAGACGCCTCTTCGAGAATCCATCGCAGAATAGAACCAGGCCGTGCTCGTTGGAGCAAGGACAGAAGAGACGACGTGTGACATGAGCGTGAGGTAGGAAATCGAAAGTGGAGCAAGAAGAAGATTGTGGAATCATTTATCTTTATCAATCACCGGAAGCTCCACGTAGGAGAGTCTAATTGACGCATCTCCCCGCCGATACACACAAAATAGTAAAGGCTTTATCGGTGAACACAGTACGGGCAGCGACGAGACCTGTCTCCCTTTAGGGTTTTCGTGGAAGGAATTCAAAATCGATAAGAAAGGAAGCACACAGGTCGTGAGAATGCAGAGGGAAGATAGAATTGGCAAGTAGTGATCGGTTTGTAGCTATGCGAACCAGAATATGCGACTATAAGCAAATGACCCCTGACGTCATTTTTATGCGCGTTTATATCAAAATTTAAATCAAAGTTTATATCGAAGTTTATGCGCGTTTATATCCAAGTTTTCTTCACGGTATTAAACAATTATCTTGTTGGGAGCCCCTTTTATAGTTTTTTCTCCTTTTTATTTTGGAAAAGACTAGTTACATTGTTTCGTACGTTTATTATGCTTGATCCATAACCATATGATTTGTTCGCTTTTTTTTTTTTACCGCTAAAAAATATTTATCAACTGTTTTCTCGATGTCACCATATTCCCTAATATATATGATACGTTGGAAAATCATAGGGGATTACTGTCATTGATATAACGAGAGGTCGGCGACCTAAAAGAAGAATGGTAGAACCTAAAAGAAGAATTGTAGTATTAGTTTACCCGTAATCTTTTGGATTTTTGGACTCTTCCCCATGTGGGTCGGAGTCGGCGCTCCCCAACCATTTCCTGTCCATGAAAATATAACTTTATTAAGAATTGAAATGGCTTTAGTTAGTTAATGGCCCCAAATTTCAGCTCCGAGCCTCCGACCATAGATTAGCGAGTGGCAGTGAATAGTACACAAGTTAGATCATTGTTTTAAACTTTGCTACCGTCTCTACCAATAAAAAAATCGAGAGTACTATATGTTTCCCCATTTATTTCCGGGTGCTCAGTAATCACCATCACTATGTTTTTGGTCAACTTTCAATCTACTTTATAATGTTTGAATATGATTTCTATACCTTTTTGAGTTTAAAACATTTGCAACGTGCGTCTAATATCATGTTTTACTTTTTTGACTGTTCAAGTGGAATTTAACGCGTCGGAGATAGACGAGGGGTAGCCAATCACTGATTTAAAAAACCGGGTAAATTCGGTATTTTATCTGAAAATATAAGGTTTTAGCCGTCAAATAATTAAAATATACCCTTCCTTTATTGACGGAACGTAATCTCAGCCGTCCATCGTTTCTATCTCCTCACGATCTATCTTTTACCGTCGGCTGAATGAACTTCGCTCTCCTGAAACGGCGACATAGATTCCTGATTCCTCCGCTTTAGTTTTCCCTAAACCCTAACTTCTCGAGGCTTCGACGGACGAAGCCACC
>KE156112.1:338735-361969 GCA_000411075.1 Sisymbrium irio
ATACCGGAGCCGTTGAATTCGGCGGCGCCACCTACGGGACAGAGTATCTTCGACAGGCCTCCTCTTAGTGATACTGCTTCGAGTGTCTCTCCAGGCAGTAAATCTCAGCCGGAGCAATCCTCTATGTCTGTACGTTGTTCATTCTTATTTCTTAGCTCTTCCGTTACTCGTGTGGCTTTAACTCCTTTAGAAGAACGTGTGATCCTATACGCAGATGAATTCATTTCGTTGGATAGTTCATTTCTGGTTAGACTCATTAATATAATTGTTTTCAGGATTCGATCTTGTTCGGTATATGAACACTTGCTGATTCATCTGTTTACAGGTCGTTTTATTCCAGTCTCTCTGATTCCATCATGTTTTTGGTTCTTGTTTTGCAGATTGCCACTACAGGTTTTGTTTCATCTTCCGTTACTTCACAATGGAGTGCTAATGCAGCAGTCATGTCAAGTGCTAATCCCATACCTCAACCTTCGCATATGCTACCAAATCCGCCTTTTGTTCGACCAGGAACACTTGCTCCTCCTGGAATAATGACATCTCCGCCTGCTTTTCCTGGTTCCAACCCTTTCTCTACAACCCCAAGACCCGGGATGTCTCCGGGTCCTGCTCACATCAATCCTGGTATTCGTCCCCACATGTATCCTCCTTATCATTCTCTCCCAGCAATGCATGGAACCCCTCAAGGGATGTGGTTGCAGCCTCCACCTATGGGTGGTATTCCCAGGGGACCTTTCCCTTCACATCCTACTCCTTTTCCTGCTTCTTACCCATTTCCAGTTCGTGGAGCTTCTTCTCACCTGCCATATCCTGGTTCTCAACCGCTTCCTGTGGGAAATGCTGGCACCGCTCATGCGTTGCAAGGTCACCAACAGTTTGATATCACTCCCGGTCAAAATACTGAAGCACTCTCAGGAATTGGTATGCTCGATGATTACTGATCCATGTAAGAGCTGTTTGACCTTAATGGTTACTCTGTTTAGTTTGCATACCCTTTATCAGGATCGTTTTATGTTTTGCAGATGACAGAGCTGGCTCTCAACTAGTAGGAAATCGGGTTGATGCCTGGACTGCACACAAATCAGAAACAGGAGTTGTTTACTATTATAACTCGGTGACAGGGCAATCGACCTATGAAAAACCTCCTGGTTTTGAAGCGGAGGTGGGTATAGCTGATTCCATGACTTGTTTATTAGTTGACACTACGTCTACTTAGTACGGAATCATATGATCTATTTTACTTCACAACATGTCACTTAAGAATTCATGTCTGTAATAGGTATGTGCATTTTTGGTATATTTGAGTCTAAGTTATAAATGTTAGATGTGATTCAAACTATTTTTTAAAAGTCTTAGATGTCGTATGTTCATTAGCTGCTGAACAACGTTTTTCAGTGTTCGTTAACAACATTCTATTCTCTATTTTCCGTGCCTTAATTTGGTATTGCAATCCGTAGTAGATATCCCGATTTGTTTATATAAAATTACTGCAATAGTTGAACTTTAGTGTTATTAGTTGCATACTTAAGTTTGCCAAGTTACTTTATAAAGTGAACTTGTTGCTAGAGCATGTGAACGGTATCCACCTTATGTTATTCACTGGCGGTAAATGTGGGTTGCTTGTGATTTGAGGATATTTGTCTGAGTGGACCTTGATAATGTCTGCACGGTATATACATGTTGCCCTAATCCTCTTTGAATTTTGAGCAATTTATAATTTATATTTCTTATTAACATCTGCAGCCTGATAAAGTGCCGGTGCAGCCAATTCCTGTTTCTATGTAAGTTCTTAGATTGAGATCATTACTTTCTCTGATCAAATTAGTTGACATATATTTAAAGAAACAGTTGAGCTTGGTTCTGCATGAGATATTGTATTGTCATATATCTTGTGTATGAATCTTCTACTATGATGCCAAATATTTCATACCTATGATATCAACAGATTTTTATTTTGTTGCATCACTCTCAGCCTTCTAACTTGTACCAAATGTAGGGAGAATTTACATGGGACGGATTGGGCTCTTGTCTCCACAAATGATGGCAAAAAGTATTATTACAACAATAAAACAAAGGTAAATCAATGTAAAAGAAGATAGGAACATTTTATAAAGTTTGGTACTAATTTTCTGTGATTATATTTTTCTGTTAAACTTATTGAATCCTCCATTTTCCTGGATCAGGTAAGCAGCTGGCAGATTCCGGCTGAGGTGAAAGATTTGGTGAAGAAAACGGAGGAGAGGTCTACGGATAGTTTAGCTTCTGTGCCGAGTGCTGATTTAACTGAAAAGGGTTCTGATCAATCAAGTTTGAACGCACCTGCTATTAGCAATGGTGGCCGGGATGCCGCGTCTCTCAGAACTACAATTGTTCCTGGTTCCTCAGCATTGGATTTGGTTAAAAAGAAACTACATGATTCTGGAGGGCCTGTCTCCTCTGCGACAGCATCTGAAGCAATTGGTGGTAAAACAAACGAGGTCACACCTAGTGGAGAGCGTGGAAACGGTATGGGTAATGTAAAAGAAGCTCCTGGAGCTGGTGACCTTTCTGATTCTTCTTCAGATTCCGAAGATGAAGATAGTGGACCATCGAAGGAAGAGTGTATCAAACAGTTTAAGGTATTGTGTAAGTCTTATGTGGTCTTCTTTTCTGGATTTTTCGACGTAGGGTTTGGTATAGATAAATTTCTCATGTTTTTCTTTCTAGCACGTCAAGTTTGCCAGATGTATCTAATTAGCATTCTACAGAAGAACAGATATTGGAATTTTCTATTGTAGATGGATCTTGTTGGAATGGTGGAATGTCTTGAATGCTTCGCATGTTTGAGTACCATCAATAGTGTTGCCTAGTTGTAGCCGAAATTTTCAATTGTGGAAACCTTGAAATGATCCAGACAGATATTTTTTTTACTATTTCATCTACTGTCTCGTTTCTTATTTGTTTTTTTTTTCTACATTTTGCAGGAAATGCTCAAGGAGAAAGGAATAGCACCGTTTTCTAAATGGGAAAAGGAATTGCCGAAAATTATATTTGACCCTCGCTTTAAGGTCTGTCAAGCCTAAATATCATATAACAAGTTAACAATAATTTTGATATCTCACCCTGTTATATTTCACGTCTATTGTTTCTTTTTATGCATGTACCGGCAGCGTGTACATAGCCAGTTAATTTTACTTGGTGTCTATGCCAACAATGTAACATATAGAAACAGATCTCCTAGCATGTAGAATGAAATTATCTGCACGGGGACGTGACAATAATATTATGCTCTTTTCCTTCCCTTTCGCTAATTTTTTTGCTGCCCTCTTTGTTTACATCTGTATTATATTCGGAAACATGATTTTCACTTTGCGTATCTTAGAGTCTAAAACTAGTATCCTTAAGTACGTTGATGCTTTGTACGTCAGCTAATACATTTGCTTTACTTGATGTTAAGTGTATATCCGCCCGACCTATCATATGTCCTGTTGCAACTTCATTCTTTGTTAGCTCATAGAAATGTTTGATAATTTGGTGTCGTGTTAAATTTTCATTTTTCCTGTTATAGTGCCACAGCTTCCTCTGTGGACTATTTCGATGCTGTGTTTTTATTTGGAGATTTCATTTTTCTTGCAGGCAATACAAAGTCATTCTGTTAGAAGATCTTTATTTGAGCAGTATGTAAAGACGCGCGCTGAGGAAGAACGTAGGGAAAAGCGTGCTGCTCATAAGGCAGCTGTTGAAGGTTTCAGGCAGTTGCTGGACGAAGCGTCTAAGGTATATTATTTAATGAACTAAGTTTCTCTTTACTTTTAGCTACCTTAGTTTTAGATGTTTCTCAACCTTTACGTCTCTTGTGGTATTTATCATCATCCTAATATATATCAGGACATTGATCAACACACTGATTATCATGCTTTCAAAAAGAAATGGGGAAATGATCCGAGGTTTGAAACACTTGAGCGGAAAGAGAGAGAAGCTCTGCTGAATGAAAGGTACCAATCTATATTTTGCAATCAGATTTCTTTGTGTTGTAAAAATGTAATAATATGCACTGGAGAATGTTTTTCCTTGATATTCGGTATTTGATTAACTTATACTTGTTCGCTATTTTTGATCTTATATTTACCCTGTTTTTGTTGTAGAGTCCTTGCTTTGAAACGGGCTGCCTCGCAAAAGGCGCAAGAAATCCGCGCAGCAGCTGCGTCTGATTTCAAGACGATGCTACGTGAAAGAGAAGTGTCCATAAATTCACATTGGTCCAAGGTAGGTGACATATTTGTTTCGACTCTTAGCTAGGAACAGAGATATAGAGTATGGTAACTGTTTATACTTTTCAAGAACTTCTGGCATTCGAGGAAATGTCCAGAATCTAAGTTTCGATTCCCATACTTATAGCAGTGTGTACCAACCGAAGCTACTTTTATTAATTTTGTTATTTTGTTATCTCTTATATGCGAAGTTTCCCTTGATTGGCACAATTTTTATCTGGTTAGCATGCACGACCTGCCTATATGAATTTTTTTTCTCCCTTGATATATATTAGGTGAAGGATAGCTTGAGGAATGATTCAAGATATAGATCAGCTGCGCACGAGGACAGGGAGGTTTTTTATAATGAGTACATTGCGGAGATAAAAGCTACACAAAGGGGAGATGATTATGAGATGAAAGCCAGAAGCGAAGAGGTAAATTTACTTTTTATATATTCGCAATCCATGTGAGCCGCGAGAAAGTTCAACAAATGTTCTCGCAGCCCTCTTCTGCTTGCTTTAAAATGAGGTTACTCAAGCATTCTATGTTTGCTGGCATGGTATTATTGATTGTTTATTCTAATTTGAGGCACATTTTAGCCAAAGGCATCAGATTCTCTGGATGCTAGTGGTGCAATAAGAAACAGATTGCAAAATAGCGAACAATACTGTTTGCGTTTATTTGTTTTGCAGATACAAAAATTTGGATCTCTTTGTTTGTGTTTCTAAATTTTTTTGATTTTCCATCCATCTTGAATGTGGGAAACCTACAAGATACAAATGTATTTACATCTTTGTGATTTCTGAATTTGGGTTCAGGATAAACTGAGAGAACGGGAGCGGGAGTTGCGGAAACGGAAAGAAAGAGAAGTGCTAGAGGTGGAAAGGGTACGACAAAAAATTAGAAGGAAAGAGGCAGTCGCCTCTTATCAAGCTTTGCTAGTGGAAAAGATTAGAGACCCTGAGGTATGTCTTCTATTTGTGCTTGCTTCTTCTATGCAGCGAGCTAAAATGGCTTTCGTAGGTATCGCAGCAGTAGTACATTAGGCTGTGTTTTTTTTCTCTTCAATTCTAAGAAAATTAAGTTGGCTTGTATAATCTGTGGAGATTCTGATCAGTCAATTTTTCTTTGTCTACCTTCTTCAACATCTGAAGGCATCCTGGACAGAATCTAAGCCGAAACTTGAGAGGGATCCTCAAAAACGCGCCTCTAATCCAGATTTAGATCCAGCTGATAAAGAGAAGCTATTCCGAGACCATATAAAGACATTGTACGAGGTATCTCAACTACTCATCTGTTAACCTTTCCAGATGAGAGCAGACTGACCATCGCTGACCTCTTTTCGACTTCTCTTTGAGGACTTCATATGTTTATTTCATGTAACAACTTTCTTGTTTGTGTCGCAGCGGTGTGCCCGTGACTTCAAAGCTCTTCTAGTTGAAGTCTTGTCATCGGAAGCTGCTTCTCAACAGACGGAAGAAGCAAAGACCGTGCTCAATTCTTGGTCAACGGCTAAACAAGTACTCAAATCCGATATCCGATACAGCAAGATGCCCAGAAATGACAGGGAAGTCATATGGCGCCGATATGCCGAAGATATTTTGAGGAAACAGAAACAAGATAGCCATCTAAAGGAAGAGAAGCAAAGAGACTACAAGGCGTAAAAGCCGCAGAAATACATTGTTGTGAGATATAAAAAGCTCAATTCTATACGAAGCTCATTTGGTTTCTCATTCATCAATCAGCTTTGTATATTCAACAGAACAGCAAATCACATGCGAGTTCTTTTGATTTTCTCCTTTGAGGATAATGTGCTTTTTGGCAATCTTCTTACTTCTTAGGAGTTAATTCTCACTTCCTGTATTTGTGATATTTTCACTTACATCCTGTCTTATGTGTCAGATGATCCTGTCTTTGTGATATTTTTCAGTTAGATCCTGACTTTGTGACATTTTCTTGTATTTTTTTTTTTGTTAACTAAGAAAGCATATTAGTAGGTTTGGTATTTCTACTATTCTTTGAATTTCGGGAAAATATAGTTTTGAGACAAAAAAAAAACGAAAGAAAGTGATTTGGTAAAGATATCTGTATTTAATTGCCTTGTCTATAAAAAAAAAGGTTTTCAAGGAGGAAAAAACACGAGATTAAAAACGTGATCTTGTGAAATGTCAAGATTTATGTAACCGTTTGTGCTGAACATTATTGGATAATCAATCCAACCATTCTTACACTTGTCACTGAAACACATATTTTTCAAAGCTTTTACTACAATCCGGTTTCTATGGTGAAACATTTATTTTCGTGTCAACAGAAAACTAAGATCTGTAAAGTACATTTTGGTAAGATGCACAAAAGTGGGCATGTTAGGATATGACAGATTCAGTATACGTTTGTGGTTTAATACCATTATTCATGAATGAATCTTATTTTCAAGAATATCAAATCTAGGGGGCCATGTGACATATATAGCCAAGAAAATATTTTTCCCGTGATTTGATTTTGAATTGTTTTATATATAATGCACAATGTATGATTTTTGAAAGGCCAACTTGTTGATTAAGTAGTTTGTTACATTGGCTTTTTATTTGTTCTAAACATAACCAGAAAGTCTAAAAGTAAAGCTCAAACTAATATTCAGATAGTATACCTGCTACAATACTATCTAAAGTTCCGAGTCATTAAAGATGTGTATAGCGGAAACTGGTCCTTTTTCCAGATCCGTTGGCAATTCCTCCGAATTTGAGAGTGATTATGAAAAACTAACCTTGCTATATATATGTTAACATAATAAATATGTGGGAGCTTGAAGAACTAAGTGTTGTTTGAGCACTTGATTCGAATTCTAAACGAAATTTTATTTCCAATTAAAACCTTTTAAATTGTTCTGGTACAAAACTATTAGGAACTTTCGCAGTCCAAATGACCACGACTCCACGGCATGCAAATGCCTATAACTAGTCAAACAGTTGCATTTATAACATATTCTTTTTATTTGCATCCGAAAGAACATAATTACATGCACTCCCCAAACTACAATATTTTCTTCTAATCTTTTTTTGCATGAAATTGCTTATAATATACATGAGAAATGCATGTGTATAATTATTATATGATGATCTCAGATTCTCGATCAATATAAAGAGAAACAAAAAATATATATAGTGAAGTAGTAATTAACAAAGCCTTGGAAAACTAGAACTTGAATGGGTATGTCCATGACTCACCAGTCTTGACACTATTTCACTCTTCTTTTCCTTACAAACTTTTTCAGAATGATCCATCACTTTATTCCAATGCCTCCTCTCTAAATTTATCCTTAGATCATCTTCAAACCCATCAACTAATTTCTCTGATATCTCAAATCCTTTCAGACGCACCAGTATTGGTTTCTCTTCTAGGTACTTGCGCGAATTCCTAGTCTTGTTTAGTTTAGTCTTGTCTTCTCTTGAGTGTGGTAGGGTTTCGTTCGATAATTGTTGTGACTTGAGTGCTTGAACTGCAATATTTGGAGGGATCTTGGGATTTTTTGCAAGTTGTTTGCATATCTCCAATGTTAGTTTCTTGTAGTTTAGACACCGACATAGTTTTGTTCTATCTTCGGATGATAGATTTGGATGAGACTGCAAAATAGTAGTAGCATAATAATTTAGTTAATTTAATTAATTCAAAATATATTGACTTAGCACAGCAATTGGCCGATTACATAGTAACAAATTTTTCAAGTACACAAAAAGAAAGCTGAAGCTACATAGCTTTTTCTTTTCCAAAATCAAAATTAGATTAATCATATCTAGTTTTCACGTGATACTAATCTTGTTCTTATTGTTTAGAAAACTTGTTAATGATAATTAGTCAAACAAAAGATAGACAAGATAGTCAGAATTCTGACATAAATGTGCAGTAACTAGGACAATTATATTACACAGTAATTGTTTTGTCATTCACGTTGGATTACACGATTACATATTAAATTATTGTTGTTGGTTTTCTTACAAAAACATATATAACTTCCTAAGGTTTTTATCAAACATTTTTTTCGAAAATTCTAAACGCAAATGTTAAAAGAAGTTGAAAGAAATTCATCGTATGTATGTGTATATACAACTTTTATGTTAAAGTCGTCAGATATATATAATTTAATATTAGTTTGTTATCTTAAAATATAGGTAAAATGTAAATGTAGGTAACTTCCTAGCTAGGTAATAAAATATAGGTAAAATGTCTTAATTACGTACTTTAAAAAATAAAAAAATAAATGTAAAATAATATATAGGCAAAATATCTTAACTATGTGATAGAAATCCATATATAAATCATTGGGGTTTGAAAATCCAATATCATTTTAAGACATTATTATTGACGAATTCGCAAAAAGGTCACTACTTATACTTCCACTTGTATGAATGTATCATGTATGTATGCAATGCAAAAATCTCAAATGTTCGAATCTTTAGATATCACAAATTAAAGAAAGACAGAAAGAAAAGTTAAGCTTTTTCATCTCTTGAGAACTGTAAAAAGCCAACTATACTGAAAGTTGTTTGCTTCTTGTCATCTTCTATTTCACTCTACTTAGTTTGTTTTTGTGGTGTCATTTTGTCCGAATCTATTTTTTTTTCCGAAATTCCCATGAACATGCAATTATTTGGACAAAAAGACAAAAAAAGAAATCATATATCGTATTGAACAAAAAAAAAAAAAACTGACCTCAAGATAGATATCAATGGCTCTGAATAATCCATCAAACCAGTCTCTAGCTGAATCTGGCAAACTCTCTGCAACTTCAAGAAACTTTGACACTTTAAGGTTCTGGTCTGGAGATATCTCTCTTAAATACTTATCAATCAACTTCCCCATTCTTCTTATTTTCAGTTTCTGATCTTCTTCTGTGTTGCAATTTCTCACGAACACTTTGAGTAATCTTATCACCAAATCCACATCGTAAAACCCTTTTTCTCTCTTCCCTCCTGTCGGTATCAGAAGATCATCAAGTGTTGCTTGATCTAGCATTTCTCCTATAACCCTCTCTAAACCAGTTCTTGATTCCCTGCTGATGCTAAATCCCGATAAAACCCGAAGAACCCAAAAGATTTTCCTGCAGGAAAACGTGGTTTTCGCAGCGAAAACCACTCCTTGAACCGCTATATCAGCTAAACCTGCATACTCGAGCTTGTTGTTTGATTTGATATGGACCTTTGTCTTGAGGTAATGGAGGAGAAATCTTGTTAGGACTAAACTGTCATTGTTCTGATCATAAGCTCCGAGGCTTTTAATCAGCTTTTCGATGATCTTTGGCCCAAGAGTTGACATATCCTCGAACCACCACTCGTTGCTTGTCTTGCAAGAAAACGACCTCGAAGTAGACCGTTTCTCTGAATCAGACCTATTTTTTACCGTCTCCGGAGACATAGAAGAGGCGGAGGCAGAGGAAGACGTTGATGATGAGGCAAATACTTGACTCATGTCCGAATTCTGAGCGATTTTGGCCAAAACCCCGAAAACGAGCTTATCCACAAGACCGTAAGAATCTGCGTGTAAGAACACTTGCTCGCAGCTCCTGAGGCATGAAACGATGTCATTCCATGACCAGTAGAACATTCCTTCAAGAAACTTCTCTGTTTGAAGCGAGAGATTCGAGGAACAGTGTTTCTCTGTCATCTCAAGAAAGACAGAAGAGCAGTACAAGATGGAGACATTTGAGATATCGATCGAGATTCCTCCGCCATTGCTGTAACAGAATCTTGAAACCAAGTCGAACCCTTCTGGTCCACCTGGAAAATCTTCTATATGGAGAATGTTTCTACAGTTTTTGTGGTTCCTCTTCTTCTTGTTGCTCTGTTTTATCATCTTCTTTAAGAACCCTGAGTACTCTGAGATCAAATCCTAACCCCACAAAAAAAAAAACAAGTAAGACAAAGTTTAGTTCAGATCATAGAAACAGCGGAAGTTAGGTTTGAGTTAGAGTGGAGGACTAGTAAATTTATTACCTGATTGACGAAGAAAGTGAACTCGTGATTGAGATTGATTTGAAGATCACAGAGAAGAGACATTGTGTGAACTTGTTTTGCATTTGATGATGAATGAAGCTTCTAACTAGTGACTCTTGTGAGCTTTCTTGCACTTCTTCTTTCTGGATTGTTGAGAGAGCAATAATAGTCATCACATGGAAACGGCTATTTATATATCTTTTATTCGGCGTCTTTATGTGTATATATTTAAACTCAGTTTTTTTCTTTCATATAATTTTTTTTGTGTCGTCCTTTAGAACTTTCACATGACTATGTAAAATATATTCATACAAGCATATTCATTATTAATGTTCAATTGTTATTGTATGAACTTATACGATCCATTTGATAATCGAAATCTATTGTATGCTAATTTTGATATTCAAATTGGCTATAAGCTTGACATCAAAGATTTTCTAATTCTTCATCCGGTTATTAAAAAAATAAGAAGTTAGAACTGAATAATATTTTGGATTTAGTATAGTTTTGTTTCAAATCAAGTCAGCCTGAAACAAATTTTATCCCTTTCGATTTGGTTCAAAGTGGAGTTACTATTTTTCATCAAATAACCTATATATCATTATACTATACTTACCATAGAACTTAAGCTACCTAGTGCTTTAACAAATATACATTGTTTCAGTCTATTACTTGTCAATAACCATAAGACAACATTAAGACTTCGAATATTTATTGAAACTGCATTGACCGGATACTTAATCTGAGTTACATAGATTTTAGTGTGCAGAGTACAAATCGATATGACGAGGCGTTGTCAGAGAAAGCAAAGGTTTTATAGAGTGTAGCTAATTAATTATTGAACAGAAACTATAGGGGTACCCACTTAAATATTATATGTAAGAAAAAGTATATCAATTATAAAAAGAGGTGATTTCCTAAGAGAACAAGTGCAGATTATAAAGTTGGAAGATTCAGAGACAAAATATGTTTGGAATCCAAAATTGTCACTGTTTTCGGTCCAACTGCACTTATAGTTTAATAATTATATATGCATTAAAGTTTTAGTAAGAGATTAGTCCAAAATACTAATACCAGAAAAGTGAAAACCAGGTGCTTGCGGTTGCGGCACACTTGCGAAGAGCAGGTGCAAGATCTGATTCCTTTATGAAAAAACAGAGAAAATTTAGAAGGCGCCCCCAAAAGTTTGGTGGATAAATAGTATGAAACTATTTTACAACGGGAGTTCACTTGTTTGAAAATAAGAACTCTGAATATATGTTGATTTTTTCTACATTAATTTTGTTATAAATCCACTGGTTGCCAGTAGTGAACTATTGGTTAAAACTGGTATCAAATGTGCAAATCGACCTCAGAAAATGATGCTTCATGAACTCACTTCTGACTTGTCCATAGCACAAGGACTAGCTACTCAAGTAGTAATATAAAAGTATGTATTTATATGCTGTGTTATACATACATACACACAAATCATATATGAGCGTGTCCCCTTTTGTTTTGACGTGAATTATAAATATTCCCTCTCTCTTGGCCTTATATTATAAATTTGTAATACCACTTTCCAAATTTAATTTTAATTTGTCCAGAGTTTTGCACCTTTCTTTTATTACAAAACGAGTTGCTTGCAAAGCTGGGAGTTTCACTTTCATTGCATGTGAATGGGTAGGGTTGTGAGTATGACTCTTACGCTTGTGAGTTGTGAATAAAGTCGAGTACATGCTTTTTCATCATTATCCATATCCAGCCATGAGCCATGTATTCAATAACGATATACAGTACAAATATTAAAAAAACACACATCAATCTTTGCTATCTTAAGTATACATTACCACTCTTTCATTACTTCTTTACACTAGCTGTTCATCTAAAAGGAAGAATTTTCAAGATTACGAGTTTGAATAGCGACGATGAAAAAATAATGAATAAGAAACCAACAAACAAGTAGAGTACTTGTGGGTCGAGTTGGATCAGTCCATCCATTTTAACACTTCATATATCCTAACTCAAGCTACTCTGAACAAAATGTAGATTTTCTTTTGGTGACATCAATGTTGCCTAGTCCTATACGATCCTTTTAGAAGATCAAATTACATTAAATGGCAATATTTGATTCGGTTAATAAAGCCCATGGTAAATAAATAGATAAGCCCATATAGTTATAATGGGCTTTGATCAAGAAGCATTTGACGAGAGAATTGATTTCTCTACAGTCTACACATCGCCGTCGTTCGAAGACTCTAAACCATCGCCGCCATAAGAGTTTTCACAGATAAACGAAAATTCATCAAACCAATCAAAGGAATCACAAAGTCGCCATGGAGAACGGAGAGATTCCAGAGAACGCCAATGAACGTAAGAAAAAATCAACTCAGTTTTTTCCAGCTTTTCTTCAGCTCACGGGACGTTTTTCGTCTGTGGGTTTTAACCTAATTTATTCGTGTTCTATGGTTTCTGGTTTGTATAGATTGCCCAGGTCCTCAATCGAAAACTGCTGGAAAGTCTGATTCTTGCGCGGGTTGCCCTAATCAGGAAGTATGTGCCACTGCTCCTAAAGGACCTGACCCAGGTTCGACTTTTTCCCATTTAGCTCTCTTAGATTACACTTGAATTAGGGTTTTTAAGTTGGATAAAATGGCATGCCTTATGTGTTCATAAAAAGTCTGCATCTCTTAGTTAAATCATTTGGATTGTTTCGATTGTTCGATTGTTTCTGAATCTGTTTGTTATATGGACCTCTATGTATTTGTACTATAGGATTTGGACTTAGATCAGTTATTATGTTTGATTCTTATGTCTGTTTAAGCTTCTTATGTGTTTTTGAGCCTCATACTCGCTTGATTACTAGTTGAAATTTTGTTCAGCGATGTTTGTGCTGACATTTTCTGTTTTCTTTAGATTTGGTTGCCATTGCAGAGAGAATGAGCACTGTTAAGCACAAGATTCTGGTTTTGTCTGGCAAAGGTGGGGTTGGTAAGAGCACTTTCTCAGCTCAGCTCTCGTTTGCCCTCGCCGGAATGGATCATCAAGTTGGCTTGATGGACATAGATATATGCGGCCCAAGCATGCCTAAAATGTTAGGCCTCGAAGGGCATGAGATTCACCAGAGCAACCTCGGATGGTCTCCTGTTTACGTGGAAGACAACCTTGGTGTCATGTCCATAGGTTTCATGCTCCCTAGCTCTGATGATGCTGTGGTCTGGAGAGGTCCACGCAAGAACGCTCTCATCAAACAGTTCTTGAAAGACGTCTATTGGGGAGAAATTGATTACCTCGTGGTTGATGCCCCACCAGGAACTTCAGACGAGCACATCTCCATCGTCCAGTACCTTCAAGCCACTGGGATCGACGGTGCAATCATTGTCACAACCCCACAGGAAGTCTCTTTGATCGATGTCAGGAAAGAAGTGAGCTTTTGCAAGAAAGTTGGAGTCCCAGTCCTAGGGGTAGTAGAGAACATGAGCGGTTTGACTCAACCGTTAGCGGATGTCAAGTTCATGAAGGTGCGTGCAGATACTGGCTTATCTATTGACGTGACACAAGATGTAATCTCTTGCTTAAGAGAGAAGGCACCAGAGCTTCTCGACGTGTTTGCTTGCAGCGAAGTGTTCGACCGCAGTGGAGGTGGTGCGGAGAGAATGTGTAGGGAAATGGGAGTGCTGTTTCTTGGGAAAGTACCTTTGGATCCGCAACTTTGCAAAGCAGCCGAACAAGGGAAGTCGTGCTTTGAGGGTAGCAACAAGTGTTCTGTTAGCGCACCAGCTCTTCAGAGCATCATACAGAAAGTGGTTGCTTCGATGACAACGATGACCGAGTGAAGATGAAGTATCCCACCAAAAAGATCCTTCCTTCGGTCGGATCTGTGCAAGGAGTCAAGGACAATGAATTTTGCTATGAAGGTGTTTAGGCTTTTTGTGTAAATTATAGGCATTGTCTTCACATGTCTAATAAGATTATTATTATGAGATTGGACCTTTTCATCTTGTCTACTTTAATCCCAAAACCTAAATCTTTAATATTGTTGAAATTGTTCACAATTTATTTTTGTGACATCCTTTTTCACTGAGCAATGAAAATCTGATTACAAAATCGTAAGCAAAACAAAAGAATTCGATATTACAAAAAAAAATCACGGTGGAAGAAGAATGTAATTTTAAAACTTAGAACAAAACCTTGTATTTTGAGACACTTTGATTAAAATCAACTATTGAGGGTCTGTTTTGATAAATGCATAAATGGAAGGCGAAAATAGAAAAATAATTCAAAGTTATTGACATCTACAGAAAATATGGATCTTTGCAGGCGAACTTGAAATTATTAAATGTCATCGGAAATTAAAACATCAGAATGGAATATGGATTTAAAAAAAAAAAAGAGGTTAAATAATTGAAAAAAAGGAGATAAGAGAAAAATGGCATAATGCTTGGGAGCAGAGAGCAGCGGGGATAGAACGAGAGAATCTTTCTTCGCCGTTGTCTTTATCTCATCGAATCTCTCCGTCGCCCGCCGGTTAGTTCGTTCAACCTCTGATTTGAGTTATATTCGATAGATCGTCTTCAATTGACGTCCTCCTTAGGGTTTCGATCATTATCCATGTGTTTATTTCGAATTGATAGGGTTTTATTGATTTGAACTAGCTCAAAAGTGGTATCAAAGTGTAGCAAGTTCGTCAGGGATGAGCTAATTGAATTGAAGATTCCTTTCTTCAATAAAAAATTATTGATTAAATACCAAATACGGTTTGGGAAGAAGGTGGATTTGCTTGTTTGATTTGCAATTAGTGCATCTGAGCAATCTGTGAATCTAGGATGCTTAGTTTACAACAACCACATATGCTCTGTAGGAATTCAATCATTAGATGTGAGAACGAGCTTTAGGGATTGAGTTAGGACTCGAGTGATGCTAAGTACTCAGTCATGAGCCAACAATGTGTGCTCATGTGCCCTTGATCGATCCTCTATGGTGGATTTGAATTCTCTAGAGTTTTCTAGGAGCGTGGCTGCAATTTTGGGGTTCTGAGTTTATTTCTATGTTTTGTAGTGTTCACAAGGTGATGGACGTTTCTGCTAGAAAGTCGCAAAAAGCAGGCCGTGAAAAGTTGAGGAGGGAAAAACTGAATGAGCATTTTCTCGAACTTGGAAATGTACTCGGTAAAGGTTCATACTTTTATGTGGATTTTACATTTACGTGATTCAACTGTATTCTCATATACCCTCTTTCTGTTTGCAGATCCAGACAGACCCAAGAATGACAAAGCCACGATTTTAACTGATACTGTTCAGTTGTTGAAAGAGCTCACATCAGAAGTCAACAAACTCAAGTCTGAGTACACGGCATTGACAGATGAATCCCGCGAGGTTCATATTCTTTATCCCTTTTCTCTGTGGTTGTCCAATTTGGAAATTATGCAGTCCATATGACCTGTAGACTTAGTAGATGTGTCTTTTTATGATATAGATACTTCACCTAGATCATAAGATGCAAACTCAACGGGCTTCCTAATTGCTTATAGGATCTGTTTTCTTTAATCAATTAGCAAAAAGCTACTGGTGCTTGTAGAACAATGGGTTTTTTTTTGTTTCTGTAGTTGACACAGGAGAAAAACGATCTAAGAGAAGAGAAGACATCGCTGAAGTCGGATATAGAGAATCTCAATCTCCAATACCAGCAAAGATTAAGGTCAATGTCTCCATGGGGAGCTGCGATGGATCACACCGTAATGATGGCTCCACCACCATCCTTTCCTTACCCGATGCCTATGGCTATGCCTCCCGGGTCAATCCCAATGCATCCATCAATGCCATCTTACCCATACTTTGGGAACCAGAACCCTAGCATGATGCCAGCTCCGTGTACTACTTACATGCCGTATATGCCTCCTAATACCGTCGTGGAACAACAATCCGTGCATATACCACAGAATCCAAGTAACCGTTCCCGGGAACCTAGAACAAAGACTTCAAGAGAGAGCAGATCCGAGAAAGCAGAGGACTCTAACGATGTTGCAACACAACTCGAGTTAAAAACACCTGGATCTACTTCTGATAAGGTTAGAGAGTTACAAAAAAAGGAATTGTGATCAGTCAGATGTTAGCAATCCCCTTATTCATTAAAAAAACACTGTATATTGTAGGATACATCATCGCAAAGGCCAGAGAAGACGAAGAGGTCTAAGAGAAACAGCAACAACAACAACTCCGTAGAAGAAAGCTCTCATTCTAGCAAATGTTCATCTTCTCCGAGCGTACGAGACAACAGTTCTTCCAGTAGTGTAGCTGGTGGCCAAAAACCTGATGATGCAAAATGACCAAAACGAGGATCGCAAACGTTTCGATGAGTATATGATGCGAGTACAAAACGCAGTCGTTGTTTTGAACTGCGATTTGATGCAATATCTCAACTGATTTTATAGGTCTGTTTAGTTCTACAAACTCAGCTGATTTGTAATCTCCAATAATTATATATAATTTAAATAAAGTTGATTTTCGTTAAATCGAAATATATAATTTACAGCCACGTAAGTATTTTTATAAAAAACATCATGGAAACTAATTAAAAAATATGGAAAATGAGTCAGCTTCTGTGAACTGTTCTGTTTCTGGGAGTTGGCTACTGCCGGCGACAAGGTGTTGTCTTATCTTGTCTCAAATGACTTCGTTTTTTATTTCTCTACAGATTCAAATCGTACACTCGGTCGGAGAATGACGACGATGACGCCGGAGAAGACTCCGGCGAGACCTCTCTCTATCCAGGATTGGGATGTTCTTATCGAAGATTTCCAAGACGCCGGCGCTCCTCGCGACTGGTTCACCGCTGTCTTCTCTACTGATTCTCTGGTAGACTTCGCTCTCTCGTCTCTCCTCAAAAAGGAGTTTCCTTTGCAGGCGAAGCTCTCAATCCTCGTCTTCCTTGACGAATTTTCCGAGACTTTGTTTGATAAATGTGGTAACGAGACCTTTGACCGTTTCATCGATGCTCTTCGTGCGATCGTGCAATCTCCGACGGATGGATCTTCCGGATTGAAAGAGCAAGCGATGATCTCTTTCACGTCGGTGCTTGTATCCATCGATTCTTTCTCCGTACGTCACGTTGAAGCAGTTGTCGACTTGCTTCTCGCGCTCGTTAATCGTCCCAACCACGGGTTTGATCGACAAGCTCGTGCCATTGCTTGTGAGTGCTTACGCCAGCTCGAGAGAGCGTTTCCTGGTTTGCTCTCCGATGTTGCTGGACATCTTTGGTCGCTGTGCCAAGCGGAGAGAACTCACGCTGTGCAAGCTTATCTTCTCTTGTTCACTACAGTTGTCTACAACGTCGTCAATCAGAAGCTGGGGGTCTCACTTCTTAGTACATCTGTGCCTCTGGTGCCTTTCAATGCTCCTAACTGGATACGGGATCAGAGTTCGGTTCCGGGTCAAGGTCAAAGTCAGGGCTTGGGGCCAGATCAGAAGGAGCTAAGACGAACACTGGCTTTTATGTTGGAGTCTCCGTATCTATTCACGTCTTGTGCTATGATGGAGTTTATGGGTATGGTTGTGCCACTTGCGTCGGCGTTGGAGTTACAGGCATCTATGCTGAAAGTTCAGTTCTTGGGGATGATTTATTCGTTTGATCCGATGCTTTGTCATGTTGTGTTACTTATGTATTCACAGTTCCCTGATGCGTTCGAAGGACAAGAGAAAGAGATCATGAGACGTCTTATGCTTCTCTCCAAGGAGACTCAGATTTATCTTGTTTTCCGCTTGCTTGCCCTTCACTGGTTGATGGGTTTGTTGAATAAGCTAATGTTGAGTGGGGAGCTTGGGAAGAGGAAGTCCGTTCTCGAGATGGGTCAGAAGTTTCATCCTGTTGTTTTTGATCCGCTCGCGTTAAAAGCTTTGAAGCTTGATCTGCTTGTACAATGTTCTGTTAGTTCTAATGCTTTGGGTGGAGGTGATAACAGCAAATCTGCTGGGGAACTGTTGCAGGAATGCTTAGAATCTGTTTCGGATTTCAAATGGTTGCCTCCTTGGAGCTCAGAAACCGCGCTAGCGTTCCGCACTTTACACAAGTTTCTGATATGTGCATCTACACATTCCGACTCTGACCCTTCCACCACTAGAAGCCTTATGGAGTCTAGCCTCTTCCAAAACTTGCAGGTCTGTTTTGCTTGCTTCTTGGTCTCGCTTGATAATGGTTACTTCCCTATTTTCGAGAAAGGAACAGAACTTGTGTAGCCTTTTTAGTTCTACATAACATTAATCCTGGATCTAATTTTTTTCTTCTAATTGTCTTCAGGGGTTGCTGGTGGAGATGACTTTGAAGTTTGAAATCTTGGTCCCTGTTATTGTTGCTTTCATTGAGAGGTTGATAAACTGTCAAAAGCATCAGTGGTTAGGAGAGCGATTTCTTCAGACAATCGATGAGAAACTACTTCCCAAACTTGAGAAAAACAATTTATTAACGGCTTACTTCCCGCTTTTCCATCGGATTGCCGAGAATGATACAATACCTCCTTCTCGATTGATAGAGTTGCTTACGAAGTTTGTCGTTTCACTTGTTGATAAGCGCGGGTTTGATGTGGGATTGAAATTGTGGGATCAAGGGACCGAAGTTCTTGGCATTTGTCGAACGCTGTTGAGTCACCATAAGAGCTCTAGATTATTTCTTGGACTCTCTCGCCTTCTTTCTCTCATGTGTCTCTATTTCCCTGATTTGGAGGTCCGAGACAATGCTAGGTACGACCATGGCACACACTAAACAGATCTTTTACAGTTTTATGAATCCTGATTGCATTAACTCAACCTCTTAAACTGGTGCATTGCAGGATATATCTGAGGATGCTGGTCTGTATACCAGGACGGAAGATAAAGAACATTTTGAAGCCTGCTGATACCGTATCTCCATCAACTCATTCATCTACATTCTTTACTGTCCAAAGTCCTCGTTTTCGTCATGATCCTAACAAATCTTGGAACCTTTCATCCTATATTCATCTTGAACGGGTCACGCCCCTACTTGTGAAACAGTCATGGTCGTTGTCTCTGCCATCTGTAGGTTTTGGAAATGATGGATATAGCGTTATCGAAAGCAAAATTCAGGTAGATGAAGTTGAGCCGGAGAGCAGTCAAGAACTCCAGCTTTTGCCAGACTCTCGGAGGATTGAATCAGGAAAGCCCACATTAAGGGTGATGGATGCAAAGATTGCAGAAATTCTTGAAAGGTTACGAAGATACTTCTCAGTGATTCCTGATTTCAGACACATGCCTGGAATCAAGGTTAGGATAACCTGTACTTTGAGATTGGATGCTGAACCATATAGCAGCATATGGGAGAGTCAAACCCAAAGTACTGAGTTAGATAAAGTCGACACACCTCCTGCGATATTCGCGACCGTGCTCAAATTCTCATCTTCAGCACCTTATGGCTCTATTCCATCCTGCCGCATACCTTTCCTTCTCGGTGAGCCTCACTTGGACAAGAATGTACCCAACGATGAAGGTTCCTTGGACATCGTCTTGTTAGAAAACACGCGGAAAGAGGAGGAAAAAGATGGCTTGGGAGGAGTACCTGTAACAGTTGAACTGGAACCTAGAGAACCAACACCGGGTTTGGTCGAGGTTTCAATGGAAGCAAATGCAGAGAATGGTCAGATGATTCAGGGGATACTCGAGAGTGTCCCAGTGGGGATCGAAGACATGTTCCTGAAAGCTCTTGCCCCACCCAATGTACCTGAAGATACGATACCGAGCTACTACTCAAATTTATTCAATGCTTTGTGGGAAGTGTGCGGTTCATCATCAAGCACGGCACACGAAACATTTGCACTAAAAGGAGGCAAAACCGCTGCAGCAATCAGTGGGACTCGGTCAGTGAAACTGCTTGAAGTCCCTGCAGAAACTGTTATACAGGCCAGCGAGCTTCACTTAGCTCCCTTTGTGGTGGCTATCACCGGAGAACAGCTTGTGAACATTGTAAGAGACGGAGGAACCATCGAGAACATTGTGTGGCAGGAGGAAGAAGAAGAAGAAGCTCAGGCTACTGCAGATCGATCTACTTCTTCCTCGGTGGGGGCCACAGGATCTAACCGATGCCCACTTCGTCTCACATACATAGGATATGGAGATGATCAACAGATTCCGATGACGAGGAGTAGAGGAAAAATGGGAAAGATAAAGATGCTGATGTTTTTGCCTCAGAGATATCATCTGCTGTTTGAAATGGAAGTTGGTGAAGGGTCCACATTGGTGCATATAAGAACAGATTATTGGCCTTGCTTAGCTTATGTTGATGATTACTTGGAAGCTTTGTTTTTGCACTAGGAGAGTAAGTAATCTAACACACAAACAAAATCATGAGGATGTTGTTTTGTATTGAAAATTTTATTTTTTTATTGTGATAAAAGAAAGTTTGTAGTGAAAATTCAACCTTTTCTATTTTTTTTTCTATGAATGATTCTAAAGTTAGTATGTATATTATACATCAGTTTATTGATTTGATCGCGAGTCTATTCCACAATCAATCAAGTTTCTGATCAGTTTAAATTGTTTAACTATCTTATAATTTGCTAGCGTTTTTTACTTAGAATTTTTATAATCTCTCTAAAAAATTGCATCATATTGATGCAATAGTAAAACTAACAAAAAAATTATTAATAGTTTTAAAATCCACTTACTTTCTATATGTTAATGGTCTACCTCAATTTTCACATTCAATTCTTTCAAAATACATCTTATTACAAAACAATTACGATGTAGTTACTTATACAAAATAAAAAATCAATGGTTAATTATACGAAATGAAAAATCAAGTGACAAACCTAAAATCTTCTTTCATTGACATTAGATCTTAATGCAAATGATGATTTTTTATATGTTTAGTATATATGAACAATACTATCAAAAGAAAGTTGCTCAATCTTTTTTTGTCCCAAACCAATACAAAAAACAACCAAACCAAACCAAACGAACAACTATCGGTCCTATTCACAGCCGTCAGTTTTCTAAACCATTAGATTTTTTCAAATTCGCCTGTTAGTGGACAATGGCTAAGTTACCAAACCTACAAAAAAAAAGAGAGAAAAAATAAAGTTTTTACATATCTAATGTTTTTACCATTTAAAAGAAAATAATCTATCGGTATTCCGGTGGATTCTTTTGCGGTAGATATTGTCTAACAGTCCACCAGATTCAGCCACCTTAACATCAAACTGACCCTGTTTAAGCCAATTCCTTCTATGACAACCGGATGCCCTTACAGCACTGATAAAACATTAATTTTTATTAATTAAAATCAAGATAAAAATGTATTTTCATATTTAGGAAAGAATAGATTTCAAAAAATAAAACAAAAATATAATATAGATCATATAAATATACCCATGATTTCGGTACGAGGGACAGTTGTAAACAAAAAGCCCAATACTTCCAAAAAATGCAGAAGGCGTTGAAACTTCAGCAGCATTAGCTTTGGCAGCTAAAAGGAGCTTTGTTATCTCTTCAACATTCAACCATCGAACGATGGATTGCCTCACCATCTCTCCGAAAATGGCTACAAAACAATAAAAAATTTATATATGTTAATCATTTTACATTAAAAAGCATTGTCATCACAACATAATAAAACACACGGACTAAACAAGATCTTAGTAAAGAAGAAATATCAGACTAAACTCAGGAATAAGTAAATAACAAGAGCATCATATCATATTATATAAAGATCCTAATGATGATCACGGTATTATATCAAACTCAAAATAATTTAGTTACTATCTAATTATCATTAACATAGCAACAACAACAAAGTTTGAATTAAATTTTTATATCTAACAAAACTTTGATATAGCAAAAAAAAAAAACAGACTTAAATTTGCCTGTAGTGCACCACCACCAAATGCCCAAACCTACAAAAAATAAAAAACATGAAGCTAGTTTATTAATTATCAAAAGAAAAAAAATTAGAGTTTTTAATAAAGAAATTTACTTAGAAATGTTTTTAAAAAATAAAACCTTTTACCTTCTAAACCATATGTACATTCGTTGTACATTAGTTTGCGATAGCTTGTGTCAGTTAGTCCCCTGGATTCTCCCATGAATAAAGAAATGTCTCGTTCATGGATCAGAGTCCTTCTAATCAACTCTGCGTGACCCACATTTTGCCAAAACATATAAATGATATAATACAAAAAAGAACCGGATTCTAATCCAACGGCTGGGAGAGATGATAATTCATGAGATGGATTTTGTGGGCATGGCTGCCACGTCACGTAAACGGTTAAGTGCCATTTGCAGAACAAATTTAATTTATAAAATTAAATTAAAATATAAGGTTTCGATTGATCATCTATAAAATAGTTTTGATGATTGATAAGGATTTACCAATTACATAATTTACACACACAAACCAAAGCCTTTATAAATCTTTGTTATTATCCATCACATACTCAAAGCAATGTATTTCTTGCTGCTCACGCTTTCCCTCCTGAACAACAGTTTCTTCATGAACCCTAATCCTTGCTTCTTTCTCGTTACAATCCCCATCCTCTCACCTTTTGCCTTCACCGGTTTCGTACACGATCAAGGCGTTTCCGTCGTCATGGTTTTAGTTACCTTTCTAGCTGAAGCTCGATGCAAGTACATTCGAGCTCTGCTGCTATTTCTTTAAAAAGAAGAAAATTTCTTATGTGTCTCATTGAGCTTTATACTCTTCCTTCATCAACTTCGTTGTTTCAATCTCAGCCTCTACGGTTTCTTTATTCTATCTCAACATTTTGATCTTTAGCTCTAAGTTTCTGGTTCCTCAACCGTATCTGATGCAGCCTCAAAAACTGAGGTTGACTTGGGTGGAGGATGGGCGGATTAAACTAGCCGTGTGGCAACTACTTTGTCCGATATAAGTGGTTGATGGAAGAGTTATCGTTGAATTGATTGACTCTCTCAATCTGGTGGGCTGATTGACTCTCTCAATCTGTGGATTTTGAAGATGTTTGAATCACACAAACAAACTCAAAACAGGATCAATAGAAAACAATGAATCACTCAAA
>KE156112.1:377943-392752 GCA_000411075.1 Sisymbrium irio
AAATCTCTCCTATGGGGTTTCCAATTTTTTCCTTTTTCATTCTTAGAAGAATCACAACATTAATTTACTTTTTTTATACTGGTTAAATTTTACACATTAAAAAAGTGGAAACGGCTAATTCTGTATCTGAAAGCACTCTTGCTTTGTTTGTAACTTTTATAAAACAGCGCAAGTACATCACCAACAAGAGTTTTAACAGTTTTTTTATAATCTAATACTTGTTCTGTACAAAACCCTCTAATACTTAAGAGGCCTAATATCGTTTCCAACAGTCTTCCACTACTTCTTCTCTAGCCAAACGATTTAAAATTTATGCAGAATCTCAAACCCCAAACAAAATTACCTTTTTCTTTTCTTTCTAGAAACGCAGAATAAGAGGAAAAGAAGAGAAGTGATTATTACATTCTACAAGCTATTGCTCTCAACCGGTTGAACAAGTAGGCCTCCTACTTTGTCATCGTTCGTAATCTTTTTTAGGGATCGGTATTGCAGCCGCACGTTATCTCCACTTTCGACAATCTTTAGTAAATACCTAATAACAAGAAAACAAATGAGCACGGATTAGTTGGAGAACTAACTTTCAACAACTCTATTAAACCTACAAAGCATAGTTTTGTTTTAGCTCTTATAGTTTATTTACCAGCCATTGAGACATTGAGATGTCACAATTGCTTCTTTTCCAACAAACTTTTCCGGGGTTCTCCGGTTTCCCTGCACATGTTGAAATGTGTTTCATAGCACTAGAACCAAAAGTATATGCTGGACGAATGTGCCGGAAGCCAAAATATGAAAAGTAATGTCCTACCTTGATAAGCACTTTCTCGTTTACAGCAAATGGATAATGCACCACTCGCTGCAGTCCATCATCCGTAGCTGGATCTCCATTTTCCTGCAGGGAGAAATTTGGGAACGAGTCGTAACGTTTATCAGAGGTCAACCAACCATATAAGATAAGGCAAAAAGGAAATAGTTGATGATGCAGACTGATAAGTTTGGAGGTAGTATGTAATTGGAAACCACCAAAGGCATACAATGCAATTAACAATATAGAGCAGGGTCAGATCATCTTACCACATCCATTTGATCACTCATTTCTTTTCTACGTCTCCGCATGGCTGCGTTGTGGAACAATCTTTTATCATCCTGTTGCTTTATAGCTGAAGCGGCAGCTCTAAGAGCTAGCCATTCGACATAAAGAGAACAGTTAAGATTTTTTGTCTATGTCAAAGGCCAAAAGACTACACCGTTGGATGATTCATTTGTTGAGGATCACGGATAATAAGAAAGGGAAGCTGTATGGGAATTACCAAGGTTAGGGACCAGAGACCCAGTCTCGATTTCTGCATTGCAGAGCGTACATCTAGACTGTGCAGAAGATAACTGTGGTTACGAAATATTCTTGGGTATGTAGGAACAACCATCACAAGGAACTAGCATATTAATAGAATCCAAGGAAACACACCAACCATTTCAAGGACTCTTCTAAGCATGAGACCACCAAAGGAATGTCCACAGGAGACAACAATTGCATCTTCAAGAAAAGCACCGCTAAACATCAAAGAGTTTGCAAACAGGCTAATTAGAATGCTGAGTACTTTTTCCTTGATCATATTAACGTAGTCTAAGCATTTATCCAACCAAACCATAAGAATATGTAAGGGAAATTTGGGACTCACGAAATTGGATCCGAGAGAACACTTCTCAAGGAAGGTTCTTTGCATACATCATCCCGTGAAACCTGACATCCACAATTCATAAGAAGATCTCTTGACATAAGACCTTGTGCTCTGAGCAGTTAACATTAAAGACCGAAACTTATTTCATTATACTAGAGGTAGTGCAGTCATAAGAAATATCCAAACGAAAGGTGATCCTCAAAATAAAGTACTGTACGTTGCACATCGACTCATTTAAATCTAGATCAAGATTTTATAAAAGATAAAGGTGCATGATCTAAAAGAATACATAGGACATATGAATTTTCAAATCGTTTCCTCAATAATATACATTTCTGCTCCAACTGTCAAGGTAAAAGACAGATTTGGGTACTACATGCACAGAACTCAACAGATATCACAGTTTTGAACGTTTAAATGTACTTTTACAATCTATATTGCTAGCTCCACTGTTGAAAGAAAAGATGTGCTTACATTGGTTTTCACAGGCGGACTAACTGGAGTGTCACTCTCGGCCAAGAGATTATCCATAAACTGACTGACAGATACTGGCACATAGCTTTGTGGAATAACATGGCCAGCTGCTTCTATTGGGGAACAATCTAATATAGCATTACTTTTCGGCATAAGCCTAAATGCTAGTGATGCTCTGCAAGTGAAAAGTTCCGCAATTTAGTTAAACATAATCGAGTCACATATCTTTTTATGGAAAAGCTTATTATCTTTATAAACATACCTTCCGCGAGAGTCACTGCCAGACAAATGATCAGTGGTAGCTCTATAAGACGCAGCTGGACGGAGACCTGCAGTAGCATGACTAAGCGCTTTGCCAGTAATGAGTAAGATATCACCAATTCCACATCCATTATCTGCTGCGTACCAACGACCATTAGGGTCACACACCTAAGGATAGAAGAAATTTCAGAAAGGGGAAAAAAGAGCCAAAGGTATACTTTATACATATTGATACGTAGTTTCGAGCAAATTTAGAATTTCAGCTGATCGTGTCAGACTCATATAAAAGAATTCTTGAGAAACTATTCTGTTGTCTAAAGCATCTATGTATCCTTCAAGTTCCTTAGTATAATGAAAACATATATTGATCCTTAAACACACAGAAAGTTCATAGAAAGTTGACCTGAATGCCAGTGCCATCTGAGCAGAACAGTGTCAACAAACCCTTTTCAATTTCAATATTAGTGGATAGATTCCCGCCTCCTGGAGCAGGTTTTCCATTTTGGATCGATGCATGAGCATAGGAAGCCAATAGCACAGAGGAGGAAACCTCATTCGGAGCTAGTGGAAAGTCGTCGAGCATATGGTTAAAAACACTGCAAACAGATCCCATTCTACGAGTTAATACAAAAAGGAAAGAGGTAAACACTGTAGTTAGAAGTAGTAGTAGCACAAAACCAGAGATTAACGCATCATAACCATCCTACTCGCTTCTTAGACGAAGATGCCTTGCTATTGCAGATAAAGCAGCTCGTGCTACTTTACCCAAGCACCGGAAAATCTCAGCCATGCATGGAGGAGACGAATCTAAATCTTCAACAGATCTATCCAGAAGACACAAACAAACATTCATCACACAACATATTATATAAACCAGTCAAAGCAATACGCAAAAATCAAATCTTTCTACATAAAAGAGCGAACCTTCCGGCTCTGTACATAGAGAGGCCACGATTGCCTTTGCCAGAAACGTTAAGTCCTCTAGTTCTGAAATACAAGCGAGCAGCTTCAAGGCCACATCGCATCAGTGCAGTGTCTTCACTCCCTAGCTCGATCACAGAAGCATTATATCTCATCAAAGACACAGACAAAGCCTCAACGGCTTTTGCATAGGAGGGAGAAGGAGCCCCTTCGTAAGGAAGAACATCAGATAATCGAACCCTAGCGAGAGGACTCCCTGACATCATCAGCATAGGATCTCCGGTCGGGTAAGCAGCGGAAATCGGCGTAACTGTAATCGGATGAGACAAAGGAGGAGATTTGTTCAGACCATGAGATACATCAGCAGAAGCAGAAGAAACGGCTGCGTGAAAGCTTGAAGGCGTGATCGGAGACGAGCCTTGCCGGTGCATCACCACTCTGATAAACCCATACGTCTTTAGGGTTTCTTCTATTCCAAGTCTGTTTTCCGGCGTCGGTGATACTACGGTGTCTCGGTTGAAGTCGTTGAGATCGTTGTTGCAGAGACGAATTGGAATTTTACTGTACTGAAGGCGTGAATTTCTATCTACTGGTCTAAATTGAAAAGACTATGAAACTCCGTCGCCGGGGACGTTGGATTCGCCGGAGAATTGTGGTTGTGTAGACTCTGACTCACTCTCTTGTTGTTTTGTTCTGAGAAATGTTTTGAGATGGTAAGTAAAAAGGAAAGACAAGGGCTTTGTCCTTACTTTTGAGTCAAAACCAGTAGCTCCAAAGATTTGCTACGTTCGTACATTCCAATATGATTTTTCCTTTTCTTTTCACCAAAAGTGTCAAAAAAGTGTTAATAAAATTTGGAAAAAATAATTACAGAACCTAAAATTTAGATCTGTAATAATATTACCGAGTACCGGTCAGCATTAGTGGAAACATTTACGTTGATTTTATTTAACTAAGTTTTACTAATTTATCATTCAAACAAATTATTACTACACATGACTCAGCGGCGCAATAAAAAAGACATGTGATATATATAGTACAACGATTTGACAGAATAAACTGTCATTGCATATATATTGTATGATTTGTATTGTAAGAAATTGTAAATTGAATAAATATGCTTGTTACGGATTCAGAACTTTAATTTGAAATTTGCAAAGTGGATTGGTGATAGTGATACTCGCATTAGACTACTAGTAAGATATGGGATTATTGGATGGACAATTAAATCAACAATTAATGCCGTAAATGGGTCATTTAGACAACCAACGAGGGTGATGATGATGAAGTATGAGGATGGTAGAGATGATCAAGATGTTTTACTTGTTAGTGGTTGTGGTGATGAGACGAGAGGGATGCTTTTTGATGATGAAGTTAAGAAGCATACGTTGATGATGTGTATCGTGATGTGACAACATCATCAATAAGAGTAATTGAGATAATGATGATGATCTTTTTCTTTCATTTTATGGGAAAATAACATCAAATAAATGATGATGTAGGACGTGGAGGTGGATGAGTGTGGTGATGATAATGATGGTGAAGATAATGCGTATTATTATGGCCTGTATCAACATAGTGATAGCCTGATAGGTTTAGAACATTTCTAATTTACTTCTATATATTTTTCTTTAAATTATATTTTAAATTAAAATTTATTCCAATCTACTTTTATTTTCACTTCTAAAATATGATTGTTAATTTTTATTTTATACATATTTTTTGGTAGTAGAGATGAATGTTTTTATTTACAAATTCGTCTGTAAGTTTTATGTACAACACTTATATATAATATAATTTAATTAATATCATAGTTTTATAAAAAAGGTTGTCCAACTTAAAATAAATGATTATTTGTAACTGAATTTAAAAAATAGAATTTGTGCTGAAAAAATAACAGCACAAACTCCATACATTGGAGATTAATACTGAATTAAAAATAGAATCTATTTGAATATACTTTTTGAAGGAAAAATAAATAATTACATTGGAGTAAAATCCATAAAAAAAAAGTAGAAGAATATAGAGATTGTCTTAGGTTTTCGTCTTTTAACTTCAAAAAAAAGTATTTTACTATTTTTTAAAAATCAGTACTTATATATTTGTATGGGGGTGCCCAACTTGAACCGAAGAGAACATATTAAAACCAGAAGGTCCAGAACTATCAAAATGCACTTTTGCGTATTTCGTACTGAGTTTGTGCTGAAAAATAATGGCTCACTTTCACAAAAACTATCAAAAACTCATCTATAGTAAAACTAATGATAGATCCAATACCAATATATTTTTTTTAATCTAAACAACCATATGTATATCTAGTATTGTAGACTGAAACTCATATAATTTACAATTCCATTTGCGTATTTCTCATCAAATAACTTAAATATACATCCTAGAAAAGTAAAGATACCCATGAATGTTACTCACAAATGGTCCCAAGGTTAAATAAATGCCATAACTAAATGAGAAAAGTTGAGCATGTGGCTGCTTTTACAAAACACATAGACAATGGAAGATTCACATAGATGATTCAATTTTAACACATGTATATTTTACAACGAGCGTTCTTGTAAAGAATTGTGTCTACTAAGCTATACACACATGTACATATATAATACCTGAATTTCAGACATCAAATATAGCTCAAACCTCTGTTTCTGCAAATCACTATCACAGAAGAGCTTTGAAAACGAATTGATGACTGCAAATTTAGATACAAAACCTTTGGCTTTCTTCAGTTTAGGAGTTGTAAACCTGTCGGTTTTCTACTTGTAAATCCATTCGTTCGCACGTCCCCCTGTCGAATCCATGTCTATGAAAATGCTCACAGCCTGCATGAGAAGAAAATCAGCCAAGACCAGGGATTTAAAAAACACAAATATGCGGTTTTTACATTCAGAGTGGTCTCTCCTATCGACTGAAGTAATCTAAATAATTTATTGCATTTAAGGTTTTTGTTTAGGCTTGATCTCACCTTCCCTATCCGCGGTCGCTCCTTCGACTTTGCTAGGCTATTACGGATATGCGAGACCGCTCCCCAGCATTTCAACATGTTGGCTACATCGTCAAGTCTCAGTAAATATTCTTCTTCGGTTAGAGGAAAAGACCGCTAAGCATTGAAGAAGAAAGAAAGATAGAGTGGTGAATTAGCTTACAAGTATTGGCTTCCAAAGGCAAGAACTATACCAACAAAATATGGGTAAACATATCATTTTTATGTGGCAAAGATCCTCAATCCAAAATCCGAATTAAAGGGAAAAAGAAGATTAAAACGATCTAAGTTCAAACAAGTACAGTGAGATCATATCGTTAGGCTTCTTGTTTGATCAAAACACAACAGAGGGTTGGCTTACCTGTTCTCTGTACTTCCACATGACATTCATTGCAAGAAGATTCCGCCCCATAAACTCCTACATTAATCACATCTAAGAACTATGATTTAAGTTCTAAACCTTTAAAACGACAAATATTTACACATACATAAAACAAAGGCCACAGCAAGAAACTGAAAATGCAAAAGGCCTTACTTTCTTCTGGACGTATATATAATTTTGCAGATATATCTAGATGTCTAGAGCTATGACTTTAACATTTGATTACAGAATCACAAACAATCTAGAATACAGAAAGGCATACCTTCTTGATGAGCTGGACATCATAAGATCTTCCATACTTCTGCCTGATGAGGGTTGCAAGATCTAATCCGTTAAATGCAGAATCATCCGACCCAACCATTCTTTCAAGATTTGCCCGATTTATATCATTCGCTTGCTGCAGACAAACAAAAGATGTTTCAATCTGATCAGATGTATGAAGCAATCAATCATTTTAACAGAGGCATGTTTACTTCTATGTTGTGTAACTAAGCAATGGCGGATATGGTAAGACATTAGGACATCAAAAGAACTCAGGTTCAAGCAGAAGTAGATCGACATTTTATAACCTTCTTATAATCTCAACAACTTGAAAATTTTACCCGTTGACCATATAACAGAGTTCTAGCGAATAAGCACACGGAAGCTATGTCTCAGTCACATCACTTGAACACTAAAAGGTCAAGTAGTAACTTCAGTGATAAGTTTCACCACAGAGGACAGCTAAAAAATGGCCAGGATTAACACTGCTTTACATATAAAAAACATACCCTTTTAGTTTGATCATCGAGTGATTCCTTTTCCTCGTCATCCGAATTATCCGGATTCATCCCATCATCCACAATACTGCAAATTCTTGAAAACCTTCTCCTACCAGTTTGCCCAAAAGCACTCTTCAAGCAGAGGCTATGAGAGAAAGGCAATCTTCCAGAGAAACACGGACCACAATATCTCGACCAAGAAACCTTAGATGTTGTTCCTATACCACATCGTTCGTGTGTAAACGATGGTTGGCAATGATGATGACTCGAGACAATGCTCATCATCTCCTGTAAAGCAGTAAAAAAAGCCAAAGCATAATTTTTTTGCTGCAACTTAATAGAATCCAATATAGAATGCATCTAGTTCTGAAACCAACAATGAACACAGTGCTACAGAAACTAAGTAGAGAAATCAAACGTAAGTTTCTTTGATAAAAACAGAGAATCGCGTACTACGTGGATGAAATATGAATTTAGTTCGATCATTATCAATCTAACACGTGTAATCTATTATGAGATGCATCGATAAATCGCTATTCTGCTAACTAAGATGCAATTAACAGAGTACGATTGAGTGAGGGAAACATCAAGGGAGCGAAGACCAAATTAAGAATTACCAAGAAGTTGAAGGAGCACGTGATATTACCGCCGGTAGAGTTGAGGAAGAACACGGCGGTGATGCGGAGGAGGAGATGAGGAAAAGGAGATATACAGAGAGATAATTATATCGGTGAATGAGCGGTGAAGGAGGAGACACAAAAATGAATTTTCTAATTTCTAAAACAAAACCCAAAATTCCCTTTAAAACTTTTTTTTTTGTTATTTCGCAATATCCCAATATATTAGTTTATTTTTTTAAAAAGCTGAAAACGTCTAAAACTAAAATACATGACTCACTAATAAGGAGACAAAAAGAAGAGACGAAATATTTTAATATGTTCATAAAACTTATTTTGATAAAATGCTATAAATAATAAATATTATAAAGTTAAACAAACAATAAAAAATATTTTTTTAGTGGGCACAATAAAAAAATATTATTAATATAACCCTTTCTGCTTCGAATAGCATTAAAAATGTTGTTCATAATTTTTTGACATAAATAGAATACTTAATTTAAATAGAATACTTAACAATATGAGATTAACCTTTAACAGAAACAAACATTATTCGAACGATACGCCAAGTTTTTTTCTTCGTCAAGACAACCGGTTTTGTTTACTTGCACGTTTCCGCGAAATGTTTTGGCGTCTTGAGTCTTCTACACATGACTCATGTGACATGAGCTGATGAGCATGTTGATACCGCTTGGCCTGTGCTCGTCTCATTATGTCTGAATTTGTTTTTTCCTCATAACTAGCAAGTAGAAGAAAAGAACATGCATACTCATACATTTACTGTCGCTAGATTCTTTCTTTCTGTTTCTTTGCTTTTTTTTTTCCTACTAAAATACCAAAATGATTCCATAATCAACAACAAGATAATAATATAATCGTCTCGGAATCGAAGTCAATTGAGTTATCATATGTTTATAAGATGAATATTGCATTGATTAATTTATATTTAATTATGATTGGATTAACACACACTCCACCGAGTGAGTTGCGAATGGGTATCGGTGAGTTTAGAAAGAAACAAAAAAAAAGAGGGTCCTAGTATTGTAAATTCCAAGTAAATTGCAAATATTTCAAAATTTGAAATCGAGCTTTCAAGAGAAACACTATTTCCCTTTCTCGTCTCGTCTCGCGTCGTGTCATCGTTTCCTCAGATTCCTGAATAATTCTCTTTTCGATACCAAAATCCCACAAAACAATAATAAAAATAAAAAATAAAATCTCTTCCTCGAAAATCCGATTCGAAAACCCTAGGTTACAACCACGCCCATGGAGAACGACAATGGCAACGCGAGCAACGTCGTCGTCACCGCCGAGCAAGCCACCAAGATTAGCGACACTGATGTACGGTTTCCGGAGAATCGCCAGACCGCCGTTGTCTCAGAAGCCGGAAGTGGTAGCGAGAAACCAGAGGAAAGTGTGGAGACGACGGCAGTGGCGGTGGCTGTTGATGAGACCGGATCGAATTCGGTGGCAGAGCTACCTCCCCGATCTTCCTCCGCCAGAGTTCCCTTCTCTAATCTGAGCCAAATCGATGCGGATCTTGCTCTCGCTCGCACGCTCCAAGAACAGGTCGCTCTCGTCGCATCTCTCTCTCTTTCTGATTCTTTAGGTTATTTCGATGCTTTTACGGCTTTCTTGTTGCTTCTTCTCAACAGTTCACTGCTTCTTGCTTTTGGTATTTGGATTTTTCCGATGAATTTTTTCTGTTGAATTTTGGAATATTGAATATTGTGTGTATGCTTTGGGTTTGCAGGAGCGAGCGTATATGATGCTGACTATGAACAGTGAAATCAGTGACTATGGGAGCTGGGAAACTGGAAGCTATGTATACGATGAGGATGAGTTTGATGATCCCGAGGATGACGATGAAGACGAATACGAAACGGATGATGATCCTCAGGAAAATGCGCCAGATGTTAACGCCAATGAAGAAGACGATCAAGAAAATGAAGGCAGAAACGCTGACACTGAAGAAGTTGCTTTTTCGGATGATGAAGCCTATGCTAGAGCTCTTCAGGAAGCTGAAGAGAGGGAAATGGCTGATAGATTGCGTGCCTTGTCTGGGCTTGCAGATCGTGAGTTCACTTATTGCTTTCACTCAACTTCCCTTTAATGGGAGTTTTAAGAATTGATTTAGGTTTTGTGCTAACTGTTATTAGTTTCAGGGGTTGATGATCTGGAGGATGATGATCATACTTCTCAGGTAGGCTCCTTAAACCACTACAACGCTTTGTTGATCTTGAGATGTAAACCTTTTTCTGCTTGAACAATATGAACCTTTGTGCCCCAGTATGTGAAAAGAACTAGTGTCAAACCTCTTTTTTGTTTAGTCCTGTGGTGGCTAAAGGACATAGTTGGGACATAGAACCTGCCGTTGTCGAAGTGATACGTCATACATTGTTCTGTCTATCTACTACCCTTCTGTAATGGCATTAGTTTGTTTTGTTTTCGTGACAGTTCAGTCTTAGGTGCTAGCCTTTTTAGTCGGGAACCATATAAGGTAGTTAGATACTCTCTGTGGATATAAGGCAGTTATTGTTCGTAGTTGAGCCAGTCAACCTAATTGTATACCATGGAATAATTTCATAGTCTTACTCTTATGGAATTGTTGAGTACTTCGGTACTAGGTCGTACCTAATTATTTTTCGGATTATGCTGCTAAAATTTTGCAAAACTGTATGTTTGGAGGTCAAATATCCATTAACCAGTGGGGTTTCCAATCAATTGTTTTCTGTTAGCGTTAACTGCTGGTCACTGGCATCCGAGAAAGTTTTGCTTATACCTTACAGCATAGGACTTCGCGGTGGACTGGAGTTAGATAGAGTCTGGTCCATTTTGTGGAAAAGGAACTAAAAATTATAACTGCAGCGGAGAGAATCATATAAAGTTAGGGCTCTTTGAGGTGATTTGATTCTGCTTCCACTCACCTTATGTATGTTTTATTTTTTGCAGGATGCCTGGGATGAGATGGATCCTGATGAGCTTTCATATGAGGTAAGAAAACATTCATGGTGCTATGCCTTTTGGATCCTCTCATGATGTTGTGAAACGATTTAGAGCTAAAGTGAACATTCTTGCTAACAACGTTGGACTTTAGTGTTAAGATCTTTCATACATTTCACTTTTCAATATGCAAAATTCAGTTGCCAAACACGTCTGTAGGCTTATAACTTTACGCTATCTAATGCTTGCAGGAGTTGCTTGCGCTTGGCGATATTGTGGGAACCGAGAGTAGAGGGTTGTCTGCTGATACAATCGCATCTTTGCCTTCAAAAAGATATAAAGATGGCGACAATCAGAACGGAACCAATGAGTCGTAATGTCTTTTGTCTACCAACTTATTAAACCATTTGACAATTTCGTGCATTCAGCTTAATAATTAATATTTTTGATGCTTGATGCCAGGTGTGTTATATGTCGTTTAGACTATGAGGATGACGATGACTTGATACTGCTTCCATGCAAACATTCATACCACTCGGAGTGCATACACAACTGGTTGAAGATAAACAAGGTACGTCTTAAATAAATAAATAAAGAAAATTCCGTTAGAGAAGAGGACACCATTCAGATATTGCAGTCCGCAGTGCTACCGACACATACCCTTTTTGATAAGGATGGGTATATTCATGCTAGAAAACCACAATAGCACCTTATAGAAATGTAGCGTATACAGGAATATATTTAGTTTCGTGTTTGTTGAGTTTATGGATTGCTTTTATGGTTTTTCCGACTGTTTTCATTGACATCTTCGAAACTTAAGGGTATGGTTGCTAGTAAGCAGAGATTTGAACTTGGTGATACCATACTAAACTATATAGCATGCGATCATTTCATCAACTTCCATGGGAATTAGGAACAGTTATTTATTTCTCAGCTTTTAGACAAAGTTGTTATTGAAAATGGTTTGTTTCTGTGTTCAACATTCATACAAACCGAAGGCCATTAACAACCCAAAACTGAAAAAATATTATGCAGATTTGCCCTGTATGCAGCGCAGAAGTTTCAACGTCCTCAGCTGGACAAAGCTAATGAGAGCGAAGGAAGAGATATCCAGGAAAGAAGATTATAAGCTAAGAACTTCATTACCTTAGCTATCCGTTTGTACACTTCATATAAACAAAACATCATCAGATTCCCTTGGATCCTTTAAACAATCTCGATCTCATAAATTGAAACTTTCTCGAAGTTTTTCGAAATTCTTACATTCTAGCATCTGCTTTCATCTGTTTCCTTATTTCGATTTTTGGATATTGGAAGAACTACGATCGATCTGGTTTTTGATCTAGAAAGAACATGTAATCTAATAGAACTTCGGTCTTGTGAGACTCGAGAGATACACCAAAAGTTTAGGTCTGAATCTTTGACTAGATCGAAACTAGTCTTATTACCTAAGATGAATGTTTGGGCACAAAAGCTATAACACAACTGAGTAACGGACTATAGTATTGGTCGTCTACATGACAAGCTGGCGAGTGGAGTGGCACCAACGGTCGTATGCTGGGGTGAGATTGGGCCACTCAGTGGCCGAGACTGAGAAATCTTGGAGCCAGTTTGTGAGTAAGATTTCTTGGTCCAATGCAGGCAATGTCGACATAGCTTTGTCTATGGCTCGTTCCACCTCAACCCTCTCATAACCCGTCAAAACTGGAAACGCTAGCCCAAGCCTTGCGTGGCTGAACAGCGGTAGCCAGTTTGCAAGGAGCCTGAACTTCACTTGTCCCGGAACTTGTGTGCCGTCTCGTGCTAACTCTCCAATCAAGAGTGCTGTAAAACATAAGTGATTTGTGAGAAAACAACCGACAATAATGAAGACCTAAGTTAAGTGACTTAAAACTGAACTTAGCGGTTAGCGGAAGTTCCACAAACTAAAAGTGAAACAAAATTTTAAATTAAAAGTGAAACAAAAATTTTAATTAAAAGTGAATCAAAACGTAATTCAAGTACCACCAAATCGAATAAATCAAAAGTATTCAAAACTAATAATATATTTAATTAAATTGTTAAACTACATTCAACTTATTGTTGGACTATGTAACCTTAATTTTTAGGATCAGTCGCTTATTCTAACCAAAATTTTCACAACACCAAGAAGAAAGACGATGCCAATAGTTACCTGAAATCTTAACCATGAGGCCTTGAACCCTAGGAGCAGCCGTAAGAGACAAGGAAGCTAAACCAGAAGCATAGCTCCACCGTTTTATACCTTCTTCCACCGCACCATAACGCCTAAGTTTCTCCGTCATCCACAACAGCTCCTCCGCCAGCTTCTCCACCGCCAGTTCAACCTCATTCTCCTGAGAGCCACCCGCTCTCACCAACGCAGACTCCCTCCTCCTACTCTGCGATAACAAGTTACCGGTCATATCCGCCAAGGACCTGACCGTATTGATGCACGTGCTCAGCCCTCTCACGTAAGAGGCAACATAGCCTCCTAGCGGGAGGGCGCTGACCAGACGCAGGGGCAGCCCACCGAAGGGTTCCTCTGCATTTCTAGAGCGTTTCAAGGAGTCCTGCAAACGCGCAGTGGTGCGTGCAAAGGAGGATGCGAGGGCCGCTCGGTTGACGTCGAGTAGTTCCAGGTTGGAACTCTGTGCGTTGTCTTCCATGATCTTCTCAGCCATTCCCATGGCAAATTGGTATTTTCTTGAGGTTACTGGAATCTCGTTCATTAGCGCTAGTGCCTACTCGTACGCAATGTTTAGATGTATAGATTGGCAAATCAAAACCATTAGTAAGGATCCATAGGACCATAGTCAATCTAAGTATGCAAACATATCGAAGTTTTGTATGTGTATACATCCAAATATCTAACTAAACGAACAATATGTTCTAGCGGATATTAGAGATCCCAATGATCAGAAGACTCGTAACAGATTATTCATTTCATAAATAGTAGTGATGATAATTAGTTAATTAGTCTTGACACACTAATTAGTACATGTTTAAGTTACCATCTAAGATTTGTCTTATCGAGCCTATCATTCATCCACTTCCCTCTTTGTTTTCAAATATGACGTGGCAGTACGCATGTTGACCACGTGGAAAGTACAGAGCTAAAATATCCACGTTAGGCACCCCGTGGAGTATCCAATACTAGAAAGCTCCAAAATCAAATAATATAAAGAATCATTCCATTGAATCAAAGATCGGGTTATACACATGACCAAGCAACGACACACAAGACTACACATATGATCGTCATGTCGTAATTAGACCCAAGCAAGCAAGTTAAGAAAACATTTAAATCAAGTACAACTAAAACGTTAGACGTTTAAAAATGTTAACCGAACCGAAAATGAAAGCCTAAAACGTTAATGTTAATTTAACACCAAATAATCAAAGATTACAAATTAACACTTACGTGACAAAGTGCTCTACCGAGAGAGTTAAGGGAAGGCCCATCAACGCCGTCACAAATCATGGTACTCAGATCCGCCGACCCTGAATACTTCACCAAAGCCGTTGACGACGACGAGGGAGCGGAAACTGGTACCAACGCGTTCTCCGCAGCCGCAGTGAGAAGACCCGAAGCGAAACTAAAGGGATGATAAGAATAAGAATAAGCAGAAGATGAAGAAGAAGAGATGAGAGGAAGAGGAAGATAGTCCAAGAAAATCCTAAGGACCCAAAGGGCGAGCCACGCCATCATCATAGACATGAACCTGAGGTGGTCCGAGGCCGACCACCGCCTAGAAGCCAACTCCGGTGTGGAGGCGGTGGAG
>KE156112.1:422970-434758 GCA_000411075.1 Sisymbrium irio
AATTTTTGGTTAATCTGTCCAGAAAATGTTATGTTTTCATTTTTTTGGATTTGTTGATGAGTGGGCACATATATTGAATTTATCAATAGGAAATTGAAAAAAAAATTCCTTTTTTTCTGATTCCCTCTAAATTATGTTGATGGGATTGTGCTATCAATCATAAATGATTGATGAGTATTAGTGAGAAGCAGTTTCCAAGGCGGTATTGTCTTTTTGCTGTTGTTGTTGCAGTAAGTATCTAAAGAATATGTTTATATAATAGTGTTACATAAATTAGTGCGGTTCCCAAGAGTGTGAAATGACGTTTAAGACACCTTTGCATGTCTTAAGATTTTGCTACTGCTTTTGTTAATGGCTCAGTGTGTGTGTGTCCTATGATCTGAATATGGTGGTTGGTGGCTAAAGTCATTACTTGGAACTCTATGAGAAGAACAAATTGACCAGCAAGTTTCACAAAAATGGTAGTTTCATTACGTAAAAGAAAGGGTAAACATATCGTTGCTATTTGTGAGGTCTTACCTTCATGGCCCCAAGTTTACATGATTCGGATATGCGATAAAGAAGATGAGTATTTTAATCTGATTCGTCCCATCATTATTTTCTGACTCTACCTCATTATGTATAATCCTACTCTAGTAATAAGGCAGAATATTTTTATTTGATTCAATGGTTATCATCTTATCCTATTCTTATATGTAAGATTCAATTATTATCATCTAATCCTATATATTCTTATATGTAAGGAAGCGCATTGGCGTTCCACGTTTCAATGTAATAGTGGCCACTGCCAAATCGGACAATGATAGATTCGGTTTTTCTTCGGCGTATATAATCCGCACGAAAAAGCATTTCGAGGGTTACCATATACATGTTTCTAAATTCCATTGTTACCAGCTTACGATGACATCTGAAACTTTCGTGTTTGTGTGTTATAAAAATACCGAAGTTATAAATATACACTTTTTTTTTAATTTGTATTATTATTGTTTATATTCACGAACAGCTTTGGGGTTGACCCCAACCAAACCCAATCTTGATTCGGACATGAAATCTAAACATCGATAAAGATGGAACACGATGAAACGTAGAAAGTGGCAAACAAAGCTGATAATACATCTAAAAGAAGATACATCAGATAACTAGATAAGCAATTCCCATATGTTTTATAAGTCCTTTTGACCTTTTCATCATATGAATTCAACCTTTTATATATTTTTGGGTGAGTAGGAGATACTGAGAATACGTTTATGATCTACACACAGTAAGAACTTTGCAATCACGACTTTCCCCACGGCTTTAAGTGACATTATAATGTGGTCGACATAAAAAATCTTGATTTCGAAAGGCATACTTGATCACATGGTCGGAACATGTTTTAATATACGAAAAAGTAACAATACTCGTGGGATTCAGTGAAGCATGTGGATTAAAAAATTTGTAGGCCAACTTCTAGAATTGATTTCAAATGTGTATAAACTAACTTGTAACATAATATGTATATCAAGAGACATGCATGTACTTGAAAATTAAAAAAGAAGAAGAAGTAAACTATATATATATATACACGATAACATGAAATAGATGGTGGTGTCACAAATCAAATCGTCATTGGTTTTGATAATGAAGCTCCACTTGACTAATTCCATGAAAAACACATCATATACCAAATTGTTAAAGCCAATGACGATTTGAGTTGTGTACACACCAATACACCATTACCTTTACTTTTATTAGTTTTTTTAAAATTGAATGATGTCATAATCTAGTTTTAATATGATTTTTTTATCGTAATCATATGTGTTACGCTAACATTTTTTTTTGGCGATGGTGATGTGATAAACGAGAAAAAACCACACTAACTTTCTTAATTATAACGTATATATATAATCTATTTTGAAAAAGATTTTGAAGTCAACCAAGATTAAACACTGTTTTTATTTTATTTTTAGTTAGATTAATTAGAGATGGACAAAAGATTGTTTAATCTTACTTGATCATGATATATAGTTTAATAGTTTCTTACAACGTTGTTATTATGTCATCACCAGGACTCAGAGTGTAATGGATGTTACTGGCAAACAAAATAACTATCTTAATACATTGATTCTTTAATTTACAGTTTTACATCTTTCTTTTTTTGTCAACTTACAGTTTTACTTTAAGTTCTTGTTTTCAAAATATCATGATATCAGATTTCTAATAGAAGTCTTTAACATATTTCTTGTATTTAATAATGTTTACCATAAACACTCGTTAGTGTGACCTTCGAAAGGATGTTTGACCTTTCTATATTCCCATCTTATTAATTTTTGGTTGATTCGATCGTAAGTTGCAGACCAATTCGCTTTCTATGTTTAAAAGAATTGATAGAAACATGTGGACCGATTATAATCTCTCATGTCTTGCACTGTATTTAGCTCTTGATATTTCAATGGCCGAGATAGCAACGTGGTACGTATTAATTGATATTATACATTTAATTTTCTACTCATATGGTTAGTGGTCATTTGGATATTTTTATAACAAATTTCCGAATTATTAATATAAAAAAAACTGATGTGGAACTTTTAACAGTTTTAATAATTTCTTTTCTTTTTACAATTCAAATTATAGCATATGTGGAAAAAATTATATATTTTTGTATCATATGTTTAATGTGATGATTTAATTTATTTAACAAAATATAATTAAACAAAGATGATGAGTAAATTTAAATGATCTAAAATACATAATATGATATTAATTGGATCAAATATTTGTTATTAAATTATTTAAAAATTTGCAGTTTTAATTAGTTATATAATTAGTTTAATGTGAAAGATTTATTTTTTTTTGTGCTAAATTATTAGTGGCATGTTTTGTAATTATTATAGTAATTCAAATTTGTTTTTTAAAAATCTAAAAAGAACTATAGTAATGATACATCATCATGATGATAAATTTGTTCATAAACATATGAAGATGAGATTATTTTTTAAAATTATTTTCAAATAATATATAGAAGAAATGTAATCCGAGTTAAGAACATTTAAAGCAGAAAATATCAGCATTAAAAATCTGTAACTGTAAAAATTTTGAAACATTATACTAACATAACGAGGGCATAATCGTCATTACAAACCACGTGAGGTGCTCAAAATTCATCTTTTCAAAATTCAGTTGGTGGCAAAAACCAAAGACATTCAAAATTGTCAGATAATATTTTTAAATTAAAAAATAACTGTAATTCCTTTCGAGTGCGAAAATATAAGAAAGAAAAGAAAAAAAAAAAAATAAAGGCTAAAAAAAAGACAGCAGTTTCTTTTCCTTTTCTTCATCCTCCTTTCTTTTTATTTTATTTTCCTGTGAAGCAGAGAAAAAGCTGCATCTTCTTCACTCCCATTTTTTTTTTCGTTTTGCGATTTTCTCTCCAAAATGTCTCAGTAAATTGAAATTTCTTTACCAGTCTCCATTGCTACTTGGAAATTTATACTATTTATCCTTTTCACTCCTCAGGGCATTTTGGTCTCTATTCTTACCTTTTTACTCTCACTTCACAGAATCAGAAATTTCTTCTGTGTGGTGAGTTTCATGTTACTGAGATCTATCTCTAAGAAAAATCAGTTTTATCTGAGAACCTGAAGTTTCCTTGTTGAGCATCTAAATATTGGGAAGGTATTTGAAAATTCTTAGAGGCTTGTTGGAGTTTTATCATTTGGTCTTAAGTCGATTAAATTTGGAAACTTTCTGCAATTTCTTTTGTGTTCTCATTCTAAGTACTCTGCTTCAATGGATAAATTTCGTATCTTTCTTCTCATTTGTTTGTGTCCAGTGAGTCTTTGTATCTCAAGATTTGAACTAAGTTTGTGTTTGTCAATCAGATAAGTTTGGTTTGTTGAAAGTTCTCTTGGTTGTAGTTATTATCCTCAACAAGAAAGCTGTAAATTGTCAACAACCAGAGAAGACTCAGATTTTTATCTTTTCCTTTTGTTTAATTGGATGCGAGTCTTTTTAATAATCTTCTTCTCAAGATTTCGTCAACCTTTTATGATGAATGTATGCATGCTATCTTTAGAAAAGACTCTAGTTTATTCAGATAATGGTCTAACATCCATCATTTTTACTTTAAAATCGATTCTGATTGAGGAACTTGAAAACAGTGACTGAAGATCCAGAAAGAAAAGCATTTAGGTCTATGTCCTATAGTATGGTCCCCGCCATTATGTTAATAAAACTAGATAGGTCTTTTCTGTGGGGTTCTTATTCAAAAAGCTTGATGAAAATCGAAAATAGATTGTCTTCTTTTTTCATTTCAGCTGATTAGCTTCGTTCTTTCTTGCAGGAAATATGTCCCAAAAGGTGACTCCATCCATGCAGTCACTTAAATCTATGCCGGCGGATTATAAATTTGATAGTTCACCAGTCTCTGACCGCATTGAAAATTCTTCTGGCGCAAGTGTTGGCTTGTCCAATACGAGTATTCCGAGAAAAAGTGGCTTAAGGAATGGGGTTAGTCGAACTGATACTCCTGGTGGGGATAGTGAGGATTCCCCATATAGCGGGCACGGTGTTTCTGTTGAAGAGCAGTCTTTAGCCGATGATGTTGATCCTGGTGTTGCTACAATGTCCTTGCCTCAGAGTGATGACCGGTGGAGCGACACTAGCGCATATGCTCGAAAGAAGGTAGCTAAATTGAGACCAGACTTACTGCTTCTAAAGTTATATGTATATGGAATGAGATTTTGACTGTTTTCTACTTTAGATACTGCAATCTTGGATTCAACTTCCAAATGGTAACTGGGAGCTTGGGAAGATATTGTCAACTTCAGGAGCGGAGTCTGTTATGTCTTTGCCCGAGGGAAAAGTAAGCGTTTTTCTTGTTTTCCTAAGGTAGACATGGGTTCATATTTCAAGTGTTTGACTCCCCATTAATTTAATAGGTTGTGAAAGTCATATCAGAGACTCTAGTACCTGCAAATCCAGATATTCTTGATGGAGTGGATGATCTAATGCAACTAAGTTACTTAAATGAGCCATCGGTGTTGTACAACCTCAACTATAGGTACAATCAAGACATGATATATGTAAGTCTTTTGTTTTGCTATTTTTTGGGTTCATAATAGTCTTTCCCCTGAATCCTTTATCATATATATTCGAGCACTTATTATTGCTTTTCTAACTTTTTTCCTTTTATGGTTATAGACAAAAGCAGGGCCAGTTTTGGTGGCTGTGAATCCTTTCAAAGAGGTTCCTTTATACGGAAATCGCTACATTGAGGCGTACAGGAAGAAATCAAATGAGAGCCCTCATGTGTATGCAATTGCAGATACAGCAATTCGCGAAATGATACGCGGTAGGATCATGCTTCTCTGTTTGTTAGTTGTTGAACGTTAGCATTGCAATTCTCATGAGCCAAAAAAGATTTCAATTCTCACACCGTTTTATCTTTTCCTATCCAGATGAAGTTAACCAATCTATCATTATCAGGTTAGTAAATGTCCTCTTTTAAGCTGAGTTCTTGCACATTTTATGCATATTGGATTTCATATGGGTGTGGCACTCTATTGGATCTGTTATGAAGTAGTGCTTCCAGTTAGTGTATTTTGTGGTGTATTCTTATCACAAGATTCTTTTTCTGATCCAGTGGCGAGAGTGGAGCAGGGAAAACTGAGACAGCTAAGATAGCTATGCAATACTTGGCTGCTCTTGGAGGTGGAAGCGGGATCGAATATGAGATACTTAAGACTAATCCCATCTTGGAAGCATTTGGAAATGCAAAAACATTGAGAAATGACAACTCTAGTCGTTTTGTAAGCCCTTCATTGTGCTTTTTGTACATTTTGATATGCTATATCGTTGAAAGTTTTAAGTCTTCGTCTGTCTCACTATATTGATTTGATATAAAAATTTACAGGGGAAGCTGATAGAGATTCATTTTAGTGAAAGCGGAAAGATATCGGGTGCTCAAGTTCAAACCTGTAAGTGTAAACCTTACAATTACACTACTTCACACTGTTTGTTCCTTTTCCTTTACAAAGCTAACTTTGCTTCATCTTTTTTTTTTTTTTCCTGTTCTCCAAATTTTGCAGTTTTACTAGAGAAGGTAGCTTCTTTTAGATGATTTTCCCTACTTGATACCTTTCCTTTTTGAACATGTTTCATTGACACTAACATTTTTTCTTTATACGTTGACACATTTAAACAGTCTAGAGTGGTCCAATGTTCTGAAGGGGAAAGGTCATACCATATATTTTACCAACTTTGTGCTGGGGCTTCACCTGCACTTAGAGGTATGGTTAGGAAAAATGTCTGATAAAGGAGACTTTTAAAACCGTCTGACCTAATTGTTGATCGCCGTGATCAAGTCTGTAAATGCTTTATGCAGGTTTTAGGATTAAATTTTGTGTCAACTATCAGTTGTTAAGTTAATTGTCGTAACTGGTGGAAATTATTTATTTATGTGCTTTTTTTCCTCTATTCTTCATTTACACGCAGAGAAGCTAAATCTGACAAACGCACATGAGTATAAATATTTGGGACAGAGTAATTGTTATACAATCAATGGAGTTGACGATGCTGAACGTTTTCATACTGTTAAGGTAATCCTCTTTCATTGAGATACTTTCTTATTCCTCTTCTCTACTCATTTCAGACCTTTATTTCTCTCTCTCTGTATTGATTTAAAAACTCTTTGCTGTTACAGGAAGCTCTGAACATTGTTCATGTTAGCAAAGAAGATCAAGAAAGTGTTTTCGCAATGCTTGCTGCAGTATTATGGCTTGGGAATGTTTCCTTCACCGTTATTGACAATGAAAACCATGTTGAGCCTGTATCAGATGAAAGTAAGCCTGTTCAGTCCCTAACTAGTGATGCCTACTTTACTTGAGTAAATGTTTCTCTCTTATTTTGAGTCCATGAACGTTGAGTTTGCATTCCACAACGCCTTTTTTTTTATGTTGTTACTTTACTGATGTCTTTTATATATTCCTGACATTTCTATGTGTTACCTCTGAAGTTTTCTCTTTAATTCTCTTGGGTCTTGGTGTCGGAAGTATGAGCATTTGTTGCTTAATTCATACGTATCATCTCATCTGGCAGGAGACTTACCTACGTGCTGTGTTTGGTATTTCAGGTTTATCAACTGTTGCTAAATTAATTGGGTGCAACATCAATGAGCTTAAGCTAAGTCTATCGAAACGTAACATGAGAGTTGGAAAAGATACCATTGTGCAGAAGCTAACACTACCGCAGGTATTTTTAACGAGAAGTACTAGCATTTGAAGTAGGGTTTGTAGAGAGGCAATATATTAGAATGACAGGTTGGAATTTTTCTGCCCTGGTTTTTGTCTGCAATTCTGTATCATTTACTGCATATATTACATTTGCGTTATTTAGTATCCATGCGTCACATTTATTTGGAAACAATGCTTTCGATCTTATTTGGCATCAAGTCTCGCAGACTAGATATCCCTCCGAAGATAATGAATCGCTTAATTTTAGTATCGCAACACTTCTTGCGTTTCTTGGACTTAGACTTTGTTTTTTTCTTACTGCTGATTTGCTTTCAGGCCATTGATGCAAGAGATGCCTTAGCAAAATCAATCTATTCGTGCCTGTTTGACTGGCTGGTTGAACAGATCAACAAGTCTCTTGCAGTGGGGAAGAGACGAACTGGCAGATCCATCAGCATCCTTGATATCTACGGCTTCGAATCATTTGATGTATGCTTCTCTTCTGTCTCTCTGTGCTTTCTCCTGAACAACTATTAGAATCTTTTTGGCAAATTGTTGATTGTAGTTGAAATAGTGGTGAGGACCTAAGTGGAAATTTTTGAAGTGTCTTATTGATTTGCTGTACAACTTTACATCCTTCTGCAGAAAAATAGCTTTGAGCAGTTCTGTATAAATTATGCAAATGAGAGATTGCAGCAACACTTTAACCGTCATCTATTCAAGCTGGAGCAAGAGGTAAAATTCCCCTTTCTGTATGAACTGTACGGGTTCATGTAGTTAATCTAACTACGTAGGGCGTTTACATAGCACTATTATCTAAAAGCTCAGATTTCTCCAATCCAAGGTATTTATGTTATTTCTACTACTGTTTCAGGAATATATCCAGGATGGAATTGACTGGACGCGGGTTGAGTTTGAGGACAACCAAGACTGTCTTAGTCTCTTTGAAAAGGTATATAATAAGAAGAAAATAGACTAGGAAGCGAGATGGAAATGCTTACTTTTAGTCAGAAAACCTTGGTTTATATGGGGAAATGCTTACTTTTAGTCTGAAACATGTCTTTAAGTAATTACGTCTCAATGTATATGCAGAAACCATTGGGACTGCTTTCTCTTTTGGACGAGGAATCTACATTTCCGAATGGCACAGATTTGACCCTTGCAAACAAGCTAAAACAGCATCTATACTCTAATTCATGTTTCAGAGGAGATCGAGAGAAGCTTTTCACAGTTGTGCATTATGCAGGGGAGGTAATAGCTCTTGAAACATCAGTGACCCCAATCTAAAGGGAATCTCATAAAATTAAAAAGGCATTGTATAGTCGGGTTTGTGGGATCTTTTGGAGATATAGAAATTCGATAGCAAGCATGAACCTAGTCTCGGTCGTGAATGCTTCTGATAGCTTGTTTTGTTCCGAATCAGGTTACGTATGAGACGTCAGGATTTCTAGAGAAGAACAGAGACTTGTTGCATTTGGATTCTATTCAACTTTTGTCCTCTTGTTCCTGCCACCTTCCTCAAGCATTTGCTTCTAGCATGCTGGTCCAATCTGAAAAACCTGTAGTCGGTCCTTTGTACAAAGCTGGTGGTGCTGATTCCCAGCGGTTGAGTGTAGCTACCAAATTTAAGGTAGGCTGTTTTGGCCTCAAACACAAACTAGATGTTGCTTTAGTTTTGGTTACCTAAAGCTGAATACCATTTTCTTCCTCTCTTACTACAAACATTTGATGCCTCTTTCTTATCGTCTACAATATATTAATATATGTGAGTATTAATGATATACCTGGATTTTGTTTTCCAGGGTCAACTATTCCAACTGATGCAACGTCTAGGGAACACTACCCCACATTTCATTCGCTGCATCAAGCCAAATAACGTTCAGTCTCCAGGGTTGTATGAGCAAGGGCTTGTCTTACAGCAGCTAAGATGTTGTGGGGTCCTAGAAGTTGTTCGAATTTCACGATCTGGATTTCCTACAAGAATGTCTCATCAGAAATTTGCGCGAAGGTGACGACACCATTCATCATTTAGTAGTTATGCAAGGGACCACAGACTACTCTTCTTAAGTTGTAACCACATTGTTTTTAAATGATCATACTGCAGGTATGGTTTCCTTTTGGTGGAGAACATTGCTGATAAAGATCCTCTAAGTGTTTCAGTCGCGATTCTCCATCAGTTTAACATCTTGCCGGAGATGTACCAAGTTGGCTACACAAAATTGTTTTTCAGAACCGGACAGGTACAATAGCTAGTCGGCTGATGTCAAAGATTTTCCTTTAGAAGGACCATGAATAATAAACTGATGTGCATTGCAGATTGGGGTTCTTGAAGATACAAGGAACCGTACTCTCCATGGCATTTTACGTGTTCAAAGCTCTTTTAGAGGATACCAAGCACGTTGTCACTTGAAGGAGCTTAAAATGGGAATTTCTATTCTTCAGTCATGTATAACTCTCGTCTCAGTTCATTACTTTGGATTTGCATCTTAACCATTGTAATGGAGATAACTTGAGCTTCACCTGACATATGGCTTCGTCCCACCTCTTTTTCAACAGTTGTTCGCGGAGAGAAAGTAAGAAAAGAGTTTGCCGAGTTACGAAGGAGGCATAGGGCTGCTGCTACTATACAAAGCCAAGTTAAAAGCAAGATTGCTAGGCAACAATATAAGGGCATAACCGAAGCGTCGGTTTTGATACAATCAGGTAATAGGATATGTTGTATTTGTTAGATGTTATAGATCTTCTTATGAAGTACAAGCTCAAGCTGATTTTCATCTTTGACACTGAATTATTGTAATCTTCTTGCAGTAATTCGTGGTTGGTTGGTTAGAAGATGCTCAGGTGATATTGGATGGCTAAAGTCTGGAGGCGCTAAGGTACTCTTATAGGTTTAAAGTCACATTCCTATCTTCTCACAGTATCTATTTATTTTCTTTCATCTCATTGATGTAATCTACTTTTGCTTTCGGTACTACTCAACTGCTCAGGCAAATGAGTCAGGCGAGGTGCTAGTAAAGGCATCGGTACTTTCCGAGCTTCAACGCAGGGTACTTAAATCGGAAGCTGCTCTGCGTGAGAAAGAAGAAGAGAACGACATTCTTCAACAGAGGCTTCAACAGTACGAGAACCGGTGGTCAGAATACGAGACAAAGATGAAATCAATGGAAGAAATCTGGCAGAAGCAAATGCGGTCATTGCAATCCAGTCTTTCCATAGCAAAGAAAAGCCTAGCGGTTGAGGACTCGGCGAGAAACTCAGATGCATCAGTCAATGCAAGCGACGCAACGGATTGGGATTCAAGCAATAATCAATTCAGGAGCCAAACGAGCAACGGAGGAGGGCCTAGACAACAACCTATGAGTGCGGGTCTTAGTGTGATTGGAAGGTTAGCAGAGGAGTTTGAACAGAGAGCTCAAGTGTTTGGCGATGATGCAAAGTTCTTGGTGGAAGTGAAATCTGGTCAGGTGGAAGCAAACTTGAACCCAGACAGAGAGCTGAGGAGGCTGAAGCAGATGTTTGAGACATGGAAAAAGGATTATGGAGGGAGATTGCGGGAAACGAAAATGATACTGAGCAAGCTCGGGAGTGAAGAGAGCAGTGGTTCGATGGAGAAAGTGAAGAGGAAGTGGTGGGGAAGGAGAAATAGTACCAGGTATTGATTGATATTGATGGAGGTTTAGACAATTCTTACAGGCAAACTTTGGTCGTTTGCTGTTAAGTATTTGGCGGGTTTGTATTTTCCGGTAAAGAAAGTAGTTAATGATTTTTCTTGAGACAAAATACATATTTCCTTTCAATGTGAAGGATTCTGTGATCATACAAATTATAACCTAAGTTTGTAAATTTATTCCTTTTTAGTTTTAATATAATATCCAAGCTAAAGTTTGTGCTTCTTCTTTTTTTTTGCTTAAGCAACGGGTAAAAGAACTGCTTGCACTTGCACGCTTCAGCGCTTGACGTGTAATTAGCAAAAGAATAACATGATATTTTATCCAATAACATAATTCATTTAAAAGATCGGAATATTGTATCTTTTCAGCAATATTTTAGAATGATGATTCCCCACGATGGAAATAATAATTCAGAATCCAGATAGAATAGAATTACACTTTCAGAATTTGATTCTTTTTGTGTAACTTCAGCAAACTAATGTCTCTATTCGGTTTTGGCATTTTAGTTGAACGATTGATTCGAGGACTGAGAAAACAAAAAAAAAACTATCGCTTAGAAATGTTTATGCTAGACACTATTGGAACCCAACTTAAGAATATATTCGAGAATATTTTTTTCCTTTTCCCAAGAAGTTTAGCTTGGAGATTAAGTTACTCGTTCCATATAAATTCGTGCCTTCTCTCTTCGTAAAAAAATCATCCCATTGAAAGCTTTCATAGCAAAACAAAAGTTCTAGCAATCTCTCTCGTCTCGTCTTAATATCGTAAGTGTCTCGAGAGTATAGCGTAGAGCAAAATTCGTAGATTCTGTTTTGGGTGTTGCAAAGCAATCTCATCACGGTTGTATCCTGGGATTCAAAAATCGCAACAGAACCGTCACACATTACGGGCGATTTATTGAGTTAA
>KE156112.1:442308-463641 GCA_000411075.1 Sisymbrium irio
CAACAATCTTCAAGTCGTACACGCGTTTTTAACATGTGTTTTTGTTTTTGTTTTTGTTTTTGTGTGTGTGTGTGCGCGTGTGTGTGACTATACTTATTAACAACAACCATCTCTTTTCCTATATAACAGGACTCGTTTCCATTGCTTTGAGATTGGTATGCTAGATTTTGACTATATTGGGATTAGATTGTGGCCATCATGAGTTATTTGTCTGGGAGTATTCAACGGCCACTTGTTGCAGCTGCTGCTGTTATTGCCGCTTCTGTTTCTGCAGATGTCTCTGAGAAGTTTTCGTCTCTTAGATCACTAGTTCGAGGTTCTGAATCAGAGCAGATCGCGTCTTCAGTGTCTGGTTCAGTTCAGGACGAACGGTCCTTGTGGATTTCTCATATGCCTGCCTCCAAGCTCGCGGAGTTTTCTTTTGTGTCCAGGATTCGTCTTCCTGTACCAAATGTTGATTATATAGCTCCTAATCCTAGCTGTAATCTCGCTCCTTCTGTTACTTCGCTGTCCGCTCTTCGTAGCGCTTATCAGTCTGCGGAATTGGCCAAGGCATCAAAACCAGCGGCATTCACAATCGGGGCCTCGCTTGTGGTTCCTGATGTTTCCTACAGATGGCATTTGCCTGAGACCAGTGCAGTTGATCTGTCTGGTTCCTCGAGTTGTGCGTTGGAGAAGAATAGGACCGTTGTGGTTTTGCTTGGTTGGCTTGGATCGAAGCAGAAGCATCTGAAGAAATATGCGGAATGGTATACTTCAAGGGGTTACCATGTCATCACATTTACTCTCCCCATGAATGAGGTTATGAGCTATCAAGTTGGAGGAAAAGCAGAGAAGAACATTGAGTCGCTGGTTAATCACTTGGCTGAGTGGTTGGATGAAGAGCAACAGAAAAATCTCGTTTTTCACACCTTCAGCAACACAGGATGGTTAACGTGAGTTCTATATCTCTGTTTTATTTCTTGTGTTTAAATCGTTGTCTCACATTTCACTTAGCGGATTTGCCATACATTGGATACAGATATGGAGCCATTTTGGAAAAGTTTCAGAAGCAAGATTCATCATTGATGGGAAGGGTTAAGGGTTGCATAGTAGACTCAGCTCCTGTTGCTGCTGCAGATCCTACGGTAAGCGGTGGTCCTTGCATTCATAGCTATGTTTATATGGTCATTTAGCCATCAAATAAGAATTAGTCTCAGGACTTCACTTGTGAAAACACTTTAGGCCTCGATTTCTGATTTGTTATTCTTTTCAATGATTTCTGCACTATTCGATTGAACTTTCTGGATGCTAATCTGGCTTGTAAAAACAGGTATGGGCATCAGGTTTCTCAGCCGCGTTCTTGAAGAAAAACAGTGTAGCCACTAAAGGATCCGCAAGCTCATCATGTGAGTCAAACATGGGAGCACGGATCAACGGTATAAACTTCTCGGAGCCTAAACCCGCTGCAACAGAAACAGCTTTGCTTTTGGTTCTCGAAAAGTTCTTTGCGGTGATACTAAATCTTCCCAAAGTAAACAGGTAAAAAGCTCACACACGAAACCAAAACCTTTCATCACACATTCTTTCACAAAATCCAATGATTCACAACTCACGCTATTATTATATCATTACAGGAGACTGTCTGATGTTCTAGACACTTTATCATCATCACAACCAAGATGTCCACAGTTATACATTTACAGCTCCGCAGATAGAGTTATACCTGCGGGACAAGTTGAATCATTCATTGTAGAGCAGAGGAAAGCAGGACACGAGGTCCGTGCCTGCAACTTCATATCTTCACCACATGTAGACCATTTCAGGAGTAACCCAGAACTATATACAGCTGAGCTCAACCATTTCATGGACAACTTTGTCCTTGCTTGCTGCAACCATTCTTCATAGCGACTTCCACAAAGTGTTGTTGTTGCTAATTTTTTTTTTTTTTGGGTCATTTTTAACTCCATACAGAGAAAAAAAAAGAAAATTACCAGTCGATGATTCTTTTGGTTTGGTATATAGATTGTTTACTACAACAGTTAACAGATTGTTTCTTCCCCTTGTAAATGATTGGATTTTGTACATTTAGGAGAATGAAGATTCAATGTACGTTGGTTAATTTGTTCAACGAGGGCTATTAAGAGGCCAAGCAGAAAATCTTTTTCTCTTTTCGTAATTTAAAGAATTAAGAGGGTTCGTTCACCAATTATAATGAGACGCTGGTTCACCAGGAACCGCGTTTTGAAATGCGAAAGTGTGAATTACGTTTGAAGCGGCGGAGATCGATCTGGGATTTTTATGGGTTGAGATCTTTATTTTTCATTTTTACCATTTTCATTTTTTCGTATTTGCCGTATTGTCATATTGTGGAACTCGAACCTCTCATTCTCTCTTTCATCTCCTCCTCCTCGTCTTACGTAACCCTAACGAAGTCGGAGAATCTCTGGTAGATCTATCTTGATTCGATTTTCCCTTTTCCAGAAAATATCTTGAAAAGTCGCCATTGAAATCGAAGGCAAGTACTAGTCAGAGGAAGGAATACGTAGACAGCCAGAGAGAGAGAGAGAGTAATGGATTTGGATCAATGGATTTCAAAGGTTAAAGACGGTCAGCATCTCTCCGAGGACGAGCTTCAGCTTCTCTGCGAATACGTACGGTCATCATCTTCATCTTCTTCTTCTTCCTTACTTGCTTTTTCTTCTGAATGGATTAATGTATGTACCTGTGAACCCAAGCCTTGGAGCTTCTTCTTCTGTTGTTCTCTACTTTGGATTAATCTATGTGTATTGGTTGGAGGTGACTTCGAATCTGGTATCGACATTTTGGTTGATGGATTTAGGGTTTTGCTTTCTTGATAGCCATGAATGAATCCGGTTCAATCGATTTTGTGATTCAGATATAAGTTATGTTAGAGCATACCTAACCAGAAGATATGTTTGCAGGTGAAAGAAATCTTGATTGAGGAGTCAAACGTACAGCCTGTCAACAGTCCAGTCACCGTCTGTGGTGATATCCATGGCCAGTTTCATGATCTCATGAAGCTTTTTCAGACCGGAGGTCATGTTCCTGACACAAATTACATATTTATGGTACTGAATTTTCTTCTTTCTTACCTGTCTTTCTCTCTCTCGTAAGATACAAAATCGATATGAATAACAATCGTGATCTGCTTCGCAGGGGGACTTTGTGGATAGAGGTTACAACAGCCTTGAAGTCTTCACTATTCTTTTGCTTCTTAAAGCTAGGTAAACTGTTTCTTTAATGTTCTTAGAGACCGCCCTGTTATCTTGCCTTTAACATTCTCTTTTCTTTCGTCCTTTTCCTCGTGCTTATGATTATTAAGCCATTGTTCTTGATAATTACTAATCTTTCTTGGAAGAGATAGGCATTCAAAATTGGTTCCAATAAAGGAAGTAATTTCTTTTTTGTTTCTTTGTATTGTAATGTGTAGACATCCAGCCAATATTACGCTTCTGCGTGGAAATCATGAAAGTAGGCAGCTAACGCAGGTATTCAATATTCTGTTCCGCTAATCTTTGTTTCTGTTTTCTTCACGCACGTTTTAGGAGGTAAGTGATTTTGATTATCTTCTCCTTGTTATAGCAGGTTTTTAAAAAACTTGTGATTTTTGTACATGTGGCAATTCCATGTCAGATGTAGACATGGATGTTAAGCTAAAATGCATTTTAAGTGAATCGAGTATTGGAATGCTAATTTCAGAAGGTGTATTAAGTGGTGCCAGTCTCCTTTTTAGCATGTGTGGTCTCCTTAGCGCTCTTGATGTATCTTCTTCCGTGCATTTTTGTATCCGTTACTTAGTTGATACGTACGCTGTTAGGAAGAAAGTGTTAGTAATAATATTTTGTTTCAGTGCACTCCTGGCAAAAGATATATGACTCTGGTTTTACTTTCATATTCCAACTTTAGTGAGGTGTTTTTGCGCCGCTGGAAGGCACATGTAGTATGTCATTTAGTATTAAGATTCTCATCCCAGTTTTATGTTTTCTAGGTATATGGTTTCTATGACGAATGCCAAAGGAAGTATGGTAACGCTAATGCGTGGCGATACTGCACAGATGTTTTTGACTATCTTACCCTATCAGCTATTATAGATGGCACAGTAAGTATTTCTTCAGCAACTTGGCCATTGTCGATGAGAATGCATATGTTTGCTGTATCCTATACTTATTAATAGTATTCTCTTTGTGTAGGTTCTATGTGTTCATGGTGGCCTTTCTCCGGATGTCCGGACAATTGATCAGGTTTAAGCTCTGCTTTCATTGTTATTGGATTTCACCGGTCAAGTCTGTATCTGGCTTAGCATGTTATTAAGGTCATCCACTCACTTTTAGATTTTATTGTGGGCTGTAGATAAGACTGGTGGATCGAAATTGTGAAATTCCCCATGAAGGGCCCTTTTGCGATCTTATGTGGAGCGATCCTGAAGATATCGAAACATGGGCTGTTAGTCCACGTGGAGCTGGCTGGCTTTTCGGATCCAGGGTTACTACTGAGGTATGTTTTCCTTCTCCAATAGTTGATCAATACGGTAACTGATAAACCGATTTCACGTGTCTGATATTTGGTTTTGCCTTCTTGTGCAGTTTAACCATATCAACAAGCTTGATCTAGTATGCCGTGCTCATCAGCTGGTACAAGAAGGTCTTAAGTATATGTTCCAAGATAAAGGCCTTGTAACTGTGAGTGTACTGCTTCGTATGACGTGACCTGTATAATTGGAATGTTTACTCTGCTAAATGATTTTTTGTTTTTTTTTGCTTTGGTATGAAGGTATGGTCTGCACCTAATTACTGCTACCGCTGTGGCAATGTCGCTTCTATATTGAGTTTCAATGACAACATGGTGAGCCATCATCTCTTAAAGTCTTTCCTATTGAATAGTCTAGGTTTCTCTCGTCATGCATAGCATCCATGCGACCTTCCCTCTGTACAAGAGGGGTATTCTTTTGCTTCAGTGATATCACTCATTTCTTTTCCATATTCTGCTCTACCAGAACAAGCACACACTTTTGATTAGGCATCTGATTTTTGAAGTAAAGGTTTTAGGAGACTGTAGAAATAAATTTAGACAAGTAAACCGTGTGGGTTAGAATATCTGCTTTGGCATGGATGTAATAACTGCATTGTATTAATTGGATCATTATTGTCCATGGTTTAATGATGGAATCCATGAAAATGCTTGTGTTACCAGGAAAGGGAAGTGAAGTTCTTCACAGAGACAGAAGAGAACAATCAAATGAGAGGGCCAAGGACTGGAGTTCCGTATTTCCTATGATAAAATGAAAATGACGCTATTATATCTGTGCATTCCCCTTACGTCGCTGTGATGATGATGATGAAGCCATTTCTACCATTGGCAATTATGTTCAGTCTCAAAAGGTTATATGTAGATATATATTATCTACTGATGGGTTTCACTTACTTCCATTATTTTTTGTCATCTCTAGGTAACATTTTCCTTGTGAAATTCAAAAGTCAACACTTCGGTAATAGTTTTAAGTAGTTTTGAGTCTACTCGTGAATCTCTTTGCTTCTTCCTTTTTTTCTTTCCCCCCAATATTTTCTTATGTATTGTTCTGTTCACTTACACTGTTTCCTCTGCTTTTTGTTGTTGTGAAGATGACATTAATTTTAAAATAATTTAAACACCGATGTTACAAAGGGGGCGTTATCGCAATATCTAAATTCCTATATGAATATATATATATATTGCATGCTCATATATATTTGTTTGAAAAAATTGTTATTAAGAAACACTGAGAGGGTAGGAAACTGTTGTCGTGTTTGTCGTGAGGATAATATCAACCGCTCAAAATAGACGTTGCGTGCCGAGTCATCTTAATAATCACTAAATTTTAACCTTTGTCAATTTTAAATAATAAGTCAAATGGCTACTGTTTGGTCTTTCTTTTTCAGTTTGTTTGGTCTTTAAACAATTTACGTTTAATCTAAAAAGCTTATAAAAAGGTTGATCATCATCCCGTGGAGAAGATATCGTAACAAGAAGAAGAGAGTGATACATAGAGAGAAAGTAATGGGCTCATCGTCATCTCCATCGCCCAACGAATCCACCGTACTGGAACTAGCCCGGCCTTTTCTCCGAGGAGAGCTAGAGAAGATCGACCCCAAACTCCCTTCGTTGATCGCCGTTCTGAAAAGCGTCGGCGCCGGCGAGTGTTGGCACAAACACGGCAGCTTCCTAGATCACTTGATCGACATCTACAAGATCCTCAAGCTATGGAAAGCTCCCGAATCCGTCTGCCTGTGCGGTCTATTCCACTCGGCTTACTCCAACTCCTATGTCAATCTAGCCATTTTCGATCCTTCCACTGGCCGCGACGTCGTCCGTAACCATGTTGGTGAAGCCGCCGAGTCGCTGATCCATCTCTTCTGCGTTATCCCGAGACAAACCTTGATCCACGACGACCTTCTCTTCAAGTACTCTGATCTCGAGCTCGTCGAGCATCTTGATCGCTCTGAGGTTTCGTTGAGGAACGCCAAGGATAAAGGAGTCTTCGATGGAGAGGAAGTGTGGAGGAAGAAGCTGAACGGTTTGGTCCCTGAGAACGGCGTCGTTGTGAAGCACATCAAGACAGGTGAAGAGATTGTTGTTTCGAGGAGAGTAGTTGGTGTTTTTTTACTCATGACGATGGCGGATTTCAGCGATCAGCTTTTTGGGTTTCAAGATGAGCTCTTCTGTAACCACGACGGGAGACTCGAGTTTAGAGGCAACAACGTGATGGCTTTATGGCCTGGGAATGGGAAACCTGGTCTGTGGATGACTTCGAACTCGAGGATGGGTGCAATATATAGCTTGATTGTGAGAGAAGAAGAGATTTTGATGGAGCAGAGGAAAAGAGCTTCTGGTTCTGAGTTTGTGTTGAGAAAGGAGAGAGATGAAGACATCGAGCTCGTGCTGCCTCCGGTTTTCAGCTTCTGCACCAAGGTATATGATTTAAATCCCAAAAGTGGTGTTCTTCTTTATCTACTTAAAGCTAAATTAACTTTGTTTCATCACTTCATGTCATGATCTTCTAATCGCTATGTCTAGGGATCGTATACTTCTTTAGTTAAGTAGCTTTCATGAAATTAATACTTCATCAATAAACTGATCATCAAAACAAAAATTAATAGTACATGCTACATAGAATTAAACTCAGTTTGGGTTTATAAGTTTTTTGATAGACACACCTATATAGAAATGATATATGTATCTAGTTAGCCAATTAAGTTCGTGTAGATGATTATGTTGTCTTTGATTGTATCTCCTCTGGTCAAGGTGTTTTCACGAAATGACACGAGAAGGGCCTCCTAATACTTGGTTAGAAACTTTATCATCAAATAACATCTAGACTCGAGAGTTTTCAGTTGTTATCAATGACTTAGTTGAGCTTCAGAGTTTATTGATAAGCTGCGCATGTAATGGAATGGAACAGGTACTGGATGCAAAAGAGCAGATAGAAGCAAGGGACATGTATTGGGAAGCTGTGAGCAGCGACGCGAGCAAAGAAGGGTACTTGGAGAGAGCAGAGGAGAGGTTGTTGGAGTGTATTGAGAAGAATCCATTTGTAGGAGAGCCCCATGTGTTGTTGAGTCAAGTGTATTTGGGAAAGAAGAGATTCGTAGAAGCAGAGAGAGAAGCAGAGAGAGGGCTTCTTCTGCTCTTGCAATGGGGAAGTCCTTGGGACAAGCGGATGTCATGGGAAGGTTGGATTGCTTGGGTTAGAGTTCTTCTCATGAAGTCACAGGATCAATCTTGGCCAGACGTTGCTTGGGGAATCTTGAACTTGGGTCTTGTGCGCTAAGATTATTGTTTACGACTCTTCCTCGACCTTATTTACCAAAATAAGGTTTAATAAAAAGATTGATAAAGGAATTTATGCATGTTGATCAAGTCTTCTTGGCCTCTGGTATATGTAATTCAGAATGACAACGCCAAAAATATAATAGTCTGTGTACCACAAGAATAAGAAGACGTTAATTCCAATTGTCTTTTGACTCTTTGACTCTTTGTACCATAACATTATTTACTTGTCAATCCCTAAAAATTGCAACAAGAAGGTTGACACGAGTAATATTCATAATGTGCAACACAGGAGAGAGCGTGGAAATGGGACAATTGGGAACTCGTGCATTCTGCATATCAAGTCTCATAAATTTGACTCCATCGTTGTTGCTGAAGCTGCTTATCCCACATCCTGGCCAACACGATGGTATCCGTCAGTGACCGAGGCCGAAGCATCCTGATTTCATCGGCAATGTCGGGAGTGAAGACCACCCACAAACGTCCCTATCAAAGCCTTCTGCGTCCACCCCTTGACCCTGTTTTGCAGCCGTTCTTAACTTAAAAGAAGAAAAAAAAACACTTGCTATTAAAGGTAATGGTTTGTTTAATCTTTGACAATGCTTCGTGGCCATCTGTTGTGGATCCAAAGCGAGCCCAGATATCTTCCTTGAGAACTCCTTATGTGACTACTATGTTCTCATCGTCATATGATTTCTTCAAGACCTGTCTCTTTTGGCTCAACCCTGATGTTGGGTCTGATAAATTAAACGTGGGTTCCTCGAGTATATTAGAATGAAACTTCTCTTGATTTTGATCGGTTCAGTTTGAAGCATTTCCGTGGTTATTGCTTTGATCTAGCCTCCCTTTCTAGCCACTGGCCATTGATACTAGGCAGTAGGCGATTCATAGAAGCTTCAATGTTAGAAAATTTGTTAGGCAGTAGGCGACTCATTTCTACTTGCATCATTTTCAACTTGTTCTTGTACATCCCTGAGAGGCTGAGACTACTCTCCAGCGGAAGATGTGCGTCCGAATCAAGGGACTCTCTCTCCGCTTCGAATTTACGTGTGGAATTATGATATAGCTCTGGCATCACTTAAACAAGAGAAGTTTTGGTTGCAGATAAAAGTTTGGTTTGTACATATAGCAACTTTGTATTTAATATAAAGAAACAAGGAAATGGACTGCTACAAGTTATGAAAGTGGAGATGTGTTCCTCTGTTTTAGGAAGAAGACTTAATTGAAATGAATTGGTTTCTTTTTCCTATTCGACCGCTAAAATGATGTCAAATTTTCCTAATTTTTATTTTTAAGAACTAATTTCCTCTCTACAAAGGTGCTTTATGTGGTGGTTGTGGTTGCATCTTATCAAAATTGTCTTCTTGCAGTGGAGTTAAATAAAACTTAAAACCATGTTGTAAAAAAATATTCTATTCATATTTGTCACCGTCTAAAAATGTACTAGAGTAATACAACAGCACACAATTACAAAACCCTTGTTGAATTTAATGGTTTATATACCAAAATTAGGTGTGAGACCGGAGAATGAACCGGTTAACCGAATCGGGAAAAACCAAACAGTGGAACACAATTACAAAACCCTTGTTGAGAAGACCAAAACCCAAAAGAGTGAGGATCGCCCCCAAACAGAAGAAAACCCTTTCACTTCTTTCTTTCATCTCTCCCTTTCTACTGTCGCCGTAAGGGATTTTCTAAAAGGCGGTTACGGCGGCGATGGCGGATCTCTCACCACCTCTCGTGACGGCACAAATCGACGCCAAGCCTAAAGTCGATGAGAAAGTCGATTACTCGAATCTCCCTTGCCCTGTTCCCTATGAAGAAGTCCACCGTGAAGCTTTCAGTTCAGTATCTCATCTTCATTTTCCTCCGATCTATTATTTGTTCTAAAGTTTCTTCTTTCTTTTGCTTAATTCGGTTCTGTGGATTTATCTGATTTGTGTTGTTGGAAATGAAGCAATCTGGAGATAGATGAGTGTGGCTTTTACTGCATTGTATATAGTGAATTAGCTTCTGTTTTGTTTGTATTGGGCATGCTCGAGCTCTCTTGGATACTTGTTTCGTTTCCAATTGGATCATTTCAAGGTCGTACGAGATTTGCAAACAGTATAAACGATAATAGTTCGATTGAAATTGTTCAGATTATCCCGATTTGATTATGTTCATTGGCTGAGTCAAATGCTTGTTCTTAGTGGATATCAAAAATGATATCTTCAAATATAACTAAAAACAGAAAGTTTGTGTAGATTTGGTAGAGTTAGTCAAATGGAACTTGTGTGTGGATTCTTCTTACTGTTTTGATATCAGGTTTTTTTATGTGTGGTGAAGTATTTCGGTTTTGTTTCAGTTGGTTTCTAATTGGTTTGGTTGCTTTTTGCAGTGTCTCTAAAGGCAGAGAATTTTGAGGGTTTACGTTTCGACTTTACCAAGGGGTTGAATCAAAAGTTCTCTCTCAGCCACAGGTAATGAGATTATGTTATACAGTTATTGGTTAAAAAAGCTTGCATTCAATTGCGTTTCTCTCGTTAATCCTGTGTATCGATTTTTTTTGAACCAGTGTAATGATGGGGCCAACCGAAGTTCCTTCTCCGTCACCTGAAACGATCAAAATTCCAACAGCCCATTATGAGTTTGGTGCTAATTATTTTGACCCACAGGTATGGTAATCGATTTGTTTCATATTCTTATCATCAACAAGAAGATATGAAAAAATGACAAAAGAAAAACATGTATATTTGCAGTTGATGCTTGTTGGAAGGGTTATGACTGATGGTAGACTAAGTGCAAGAGTGAAAGCTGATTTGACTGATAAGTTGATCTTGAAGGCGAATGCTCAGGTAAGTGCTGCAACTGGAGATTGTGTTTGTCCTATGATGTTTCGGGATATTATTTTTATTCTCTGAAATATTTTGTTTATCATCTTTGTTTACTTTCTTTTACAGCTGGCAAATGAGCCTCATATGTCGCATGCAATGTTCAACTTTGATTACATGGTGAGGAACTTCTCTGTATTTGAAAATTTCCTATTCTCGTGATGCACCTTTGCTGGCATTTGGTTCATCCGAACTATTATTTTTTATGTTTTTGTAGGGACCAGATTACAGAGCCCAACTTCAGCTTGGGAACAGTGCTCTAATAGGAGCAACCTATATTCAGGTAAAGTGGACTATTGTCTCTCGCAACAGCTGCATTTTTGTAAACCTTTTTGCGTGAAGTCAGATAGTTAGGAAAAGGGCTATCCATTTTTGAACTTATGCTTTTGTGCTGTTACGTTGTTCATCTAGCTTTAACGGAGTGATGAGATATTAACCATAAATCGTTCTAGTCAACTTGTGTGGGCATGCTTAGTTTTATTGGTGATAAGAAACGTTGTCTATTGTCCGTCATCAGTCTTTTGATCTGTAATAGTTAAACTTTTTGGTATGGTGCAAGAGATATTGCTTATTTTTGTTTAGTGGTTCATTGTACTGATTGCATTTTCATGAAAATTGTACAGAGTGTGACACCCCGTCTATCTTTGGGTGGGGAAGTCTTCTGGGCTGGTGTGCCTAGGAAGTCGGGTGTTGGTTACGCTGCAAGATACGAAACTGATAAGATGGTAATTCGTCTTCTCACTCGTTTCAAGCTATTGATGAACAATACTCTTGACTGTTTGTGACCTATCATACTCATATTAACAACTTTCTTTACCAACAGGTCGCATCTGCGCAAGTGGCTAGCACTGGTGCTGTTGTTATGAACTATGTTCAGAAAATTTCCGAGAAGGTAATGTACCTTTATCATTGAGCTCATCTTATAATCCTAAAGAGCATGGAGATAAAACCTGAAACCTTCTATGTTTTTTCTTGTCATGATCAGGTCTCACTAGCCACTGATTTTGTGTACAACTACTTTTCAAGAGATGCTGTAGCTAGTGTTGGGTATGACTACATTCTCAGACAGGTAAAGTCGCCATTTTTCTTGATTGTAATGGGGTTGAAAAACAAACACTTTCTTAATCTGTATTGATTCCTATAATCTGTGTATATGTTTCAGTCTCGTGTGCGGGGCAAGATTGATTCCAACGGTGTTACATCGGCTCTCCTGGAAGAAAGATTGAGTATGGGACTCAATTTTCTTCTATCTGCAGAGGTACAGAGTGTTCTGCTTGTTCCTTTACTGATAATTGAACTGAAGATTCTGTCTTTAATACTCTTGATTGGTTTTGTTTCTCCCAGCTTGACCATAAGAAGAAGGACTACAAGTTTGGATTCGGTTTAACAGTCGGCTAAAAAGCATAATGCCGCACGCAATAAGCCTGGCTCTACACACGCAGCGCAGATTGCAGCAGCGGTTTCAGCTGTTGTGCGGGATTATTCGGTTAAATTTATTATATTTCTCCCTCCAAAATTTCAGTTTAGGCTTTTTCCGTCGGCAACGTTCGTAAGTTAAACGAAAAAACAAAGGAAATGTTGTGTTGTTTATTTTCTGTTTAGGTTCTCTCTCCAAGAACATCCCATCGAAGGAGGTTTTTTGTCTTTTCTTTTACTTGCCTTAGGTCTCGTATACTACCGAGAGGTGTATTCATTTCCTTTCCATTAGAGAAAAAAATAAACCTTTCCTGATGGTTTTCTAAAAACAGAAAAAGTTTGATTGTGTGCGTTTGCTTGTCAGTAAAAAAGTCAAAAATTGCCATTTGAAATTTAGGTAGCAGAAGAAGTGAAAAACTTTCAAAAGAGTTGAGAAAAACAAGAAAAAACAGAGAAATACGGTCTTGTTTCGAGTTTTTGACATGGAACTAAACTATGGGCCGAGAGATATTACCGTGGGCCGAGCAAATGTATTTCTTTTTTAGCTCTGTATTCATATTTTTTTATGGAAACTGTAATTTAGTAAAGTGTGTAAAAAAGTGGTCGTCCTGTCACATTTCATCTACTTCTCCGTCCAAACCGTCGAGACAGAAATCTTGGGTTCACTGAGAAAGAAAAAACCCTATCAACAGTGGCTTCCTTCTTCTCCCACTCGTTGCTTCCTTGGTACTTTCTCTTTTGGCTCCCAAACTTTCTTTCAGAACACTTGTCCGATTCTCCGTCATTCTCGTCTCTTTTCTTCTTACATGTTTTACCTTTTTTAACATTTACCTCATTGTGTCGGGTTTTACAAAACCGCTGTTTCGTTTCCATTGTCCCGCCATTTCTGCTTGGTTTTTGTTTCCTTCGCTTTCTGGGCTTTTGAAATGGTTTCCGATTACAGTGGAAATGGGTTTCCTTTCCATGCGATCAGCTTCGTTAAACGTTGCCAAGTCGTCAAACCTTACAATGCACTGAATTTTTCTTCAGCGTTGTCGTATTTGATAACATTACTGCTTTTGTGATGTTTTTCATTGCAGGCTGTTTCGGTTCCTTAGACGCTCGACTGCTGATTCTTCCGAAGTCGGAGGAGATCTCATGATGGAGTCTGCTATTGAGATTAGTTCAGGTAGTAGTAGTTGTAGTGGTAGTAGTGATGACGAGGTGTCGGAGCCCATTAAGCAAGAAGTTAAAACCAGGAAGAATCCATCGTGGCTTTATGGTATAGTTTATGCTATTATCTTATCTTATTTTTTTCAATCTCTGTCTTTATTCGTGAGGTTATTTTAATGGTGTAATCAAACCACGGTGCTGTGTTTTCTTGACTTGCAGGCGGGAGTCGCTTTCCTCAAAAGGGTTCCTTTGCGGGTAATATTCAAGCCAAAGCTAGAAATACGAATCCTGCTTCTCGCGAAGCTGCCCCGAGTTATTCATCTCCTCCAAAAGACTCTAGAAACTTTACAGGGAATGAGAACATTGTTAACTCGAGAACTCCCAATGTTCCTTCTGGTTTAGATTATGAGAAGCTGCCTTCTCAACAACCTCTGAAAAGAACCCTTCCACCGTCTTTTAATAAGAGTCCTGTTCCTTCAAGAAGTGCGAACAGTGTACATGGCAATGTGGGTCGCTTTGGTGCAGATCATAGAAGTCAAGCTGTGTCAGCTGTAGGGAACACGAACACCTTTGGTGATCGTCACCGTGGCGCCCATGCTGAGATTGGAATTCATCGTAGCATGAATGCGGTTAGGATCCTGCCTCCATCTATGACGCATGGAACGTCTCCTTCTCCTTTACATTATGGTGGTTCAAGTGATCCAATGCACAGAATTGGCGTTGGTGAAGATAGAAATTCTGAGAACGATGAGAGGCTGATCTATCAGGCTGCCCTACGGGTACTCATCCTCCCAACTCAGTCTTCTCTTATGAATGGACTTCAACATTTATGTGTTCTTTTGTGCTTGCATGTCTTGTGTCCCTTGTACCCGCTTTACAGTACCCTGGCTCTTTTAAATCCCTTGATATGATTGCAACAGTGAGCATGGAGATTTGGCTCATTTCTTTTTGTTGACATATTTGTTAGAGATTCATGGTGCATTGTACGTTTTATTTATGTGGTTTATCATCGATGCTGGTCATATTACAATACTGAATCTACTCAATTTTAGACCGAGTATATTAGTTATGCAACGAGCGGCATTATTTTTTGCCATGATTGAGAAATAATGATACTTATAATTGAGAGCTCGGTGATGAGAAATAATGATGCCATTCATTTTCGATTTTAAGCTGGTGCATTTGTAAATATGTTGATAGCTCGGTGTTGTTTCATAATCATCCTGATATTAAACGGCGTGTTAGATGCAGTTGTTATAATAAAGTTTAATAATCCTGCAGGATTTGAATCAACCCAAGACCGAAATTGATCTACGTCCTGGGACTCTTTCAGTACCTCTTATGAGGCATCAGGTATTATCGTGTTTTAATGTACCATTTATCGGCTGTTGAAATTGGTTTGTGGACTAAACATTATTGCTTTTCAGAAAATTGCATTGGCATGGATGTTACAGAAAGAAACAAGTAGTTTGCACTGTTCGGGTGGGATATTAGCAGATGATCAGGTCACATATAATTAAATCTCTTCCACAATTAATATCTGTGATTCTGTTATGTGGATTTTCTCCTCAAACTACGTAAGGTCTATTTTTGCAGGGACTTGGTAAGACAGTTTCGATTATTGCTCTTATCCTGAAGCAAAAGTTTGAGTCACAATTGAAGTCTGAAACCTCGAGCAAGGAAGCAGCTGAAATATTGGACCTGGATGCTGATGATGAATCAGAAAATGCACAGCGTGGAAGTGAAAGTCATGCAAAACCAGAAATCAAGTTTTCAAGCAACAGTGAGACCACGGTTCTGAGTGTTGGTGATAATTTTGAGAATGGTAGTTCAGATACGGAGAAAGTTAAAGATGAAGAAGCGAGTCCTTCAGTACTGGAATTTAAAAGAAAGAGACCAGCTGCTGGCACATTAATTGTTTGTCCAGCGAGTGTTGTAAGGCAATGGGCAAGGGAACTTGATGAGAAGGTTTCTGATGAATCCAAACTTTCTGTTCTAGTCTACCATGGTGGTAATAGGACCAAAGATCCTATTGAATTAGCAAAATATGATGTGGTTGTCACAACTTACGCCATTGTTTCCCATGAAGTTCCCAAACTATCTTTGCTGGATGAGGATGAGAACGATGAAAACAATAACGAAAAAGATGGTCTCGACCCTGGCTTCTCCAGAAATAAGAAACGTAAATTGTCAGTGGGTGCCAGTAAGAAGAGTAAGAAAAGAGGTAGGAAAAGCATGGACGGTTCTTCTTTTGACCCTGATTCTGGTACTTTATCAAGAGTTGGGTGGCTCAGAGTAGTACTAGATGAAGCTCAGACAATTAAGAATCATAGAACACAAGTGGCAAGAGCCTGTTGCACTCTTCGAGCCAAAAGGAGGTGGTGTTTGTCTGGAACGCCAATACAAAATACGGTTGATGATTTATATAGCTATTTCAAGTTCCTTAGATACAATCCGTATGCCAGGTACAAGTCATTTTACCTGGCAATCAAGGCTCAAATTTCCAAAGATTCTCTTCATGGCTACAAGAAGCTTCAAGCTATTTTAAGGGCTGTAATGCTGCGCCGTACCAAAGGTACTTTGATCATCTCTCTATTATCTTAGGTGGTTGGTTGAGTGATTTATGACGGTCAGAACTTCCCAATCTAATTAACATTATTCTATGTTATCTTGACACTTTCTGATTTTTTAACGGTTTATCTATAACACATTACATAACTCGAGTACCGGATAGTTTGTTGACGCTAATACTTGAGTTTAATTCTCCGGTCGAGAGGTTAACGAACATCTATTTTATCTTGTCATATGTGTATTTTTCCTTTTTTGTATTTGAATTTTGCCGTTCGATGGCAGAATTTTAAATTTTCGTGCGTAGCTGTGCTACAGTTGATGGTTTCTACTAAATATATTCCGTTCTGATATCCAGGAACACTGCTTGATGGGCAACCCATAATTAATCTACCTCCAAAGAAAGTCAATTTGAGCAAGGTGGACTTTTCAGTTGAGGAGCGGTCTTTCTACAAGCAGCTTGAAGCAGATTCACGATTACAATTCAAGGTTCCCCTTAATATTCTCCACAATTTATCAGTTCATACATGGTCTGAAAGTGATGTGCACTTTGTTGGAAGAAGAAACGTCTATAGGAACTCGGTGCTTTATAAATGTGACCTTGTATTGTATTTATGCAGAAGCTATCTTGGAAAATCATGTTCTGATTTTTCTCTTCTGGCAAGTCTTTTTCAGCCAGTTAAACAACATAAACTTGTACTTCTACCTAATGAAATGATGAATCAAATTTTCTGCAGGCCTATGCTGCTGCAGGAACTTTAAGCCAAAACTACGCAACTATTCTTCTGATGATTTTACGTCTACGCCAAGCATGTGACCACCCACAACTTGTTAACGGATATAAATCAGATCCTGTTGGAAAAGAATCACAAGAAGCAGTTAAAAGACTCCCTAGGGAGGCTCAAATCAACCTCCTCAATCGCTTAGAGTCATCTGCCATCTGCAATCTCTGTAATGTAAGTTCAGAGCAATTGAGGGCTAGGAATAGCATGTCCTCAGGCTCACTATTCGCTAGTTTTTAGACTAGTTCTGACTATATTGACTCGTAATATTCTGTTACCTCTTTATCTGCAGGATCCACCAGAAGACCCTGTTGTTACACTGTGTGGCCATGTATTTTGCTATCAGTGTGTCTCAGAACATATCAATGGGGATGAGAACATCTGCCCTGTACGGAGATGCAGAGAAGACTTTGGGCGTGATGTTGTGTTCTCTAGATCTGCCCTTAGAAATTGCATCACCAATGATTCAGGCTGTAGTTCTTCACAGGGTAAATCAGCTTTTAAAAAAAGCGAGTTTATTTCATCAAAAATCAAAGCTGTCCTAGATATCCTGCAGTCGCTTTCCGAACAAGGTCAAATGCCTTCTTCCTCGCAGCCACATGAGGATGACGATGTTACCATTGTAGAGCCAATCTCATCTTCACCTAGCCAGGGGCCTATAAAGGCTATAGTATTCTCTCAGTGGACGGGTATGCTTGACCTGGTTGAGCTGTCTTTTATTGAAAATGGTATTGAATTCCGAAGATTAGATGGTACAATGAGTCTAGCAGCGAGAGACAGGGCTGTAAAAGAATTCAGCAATGATCCAGATGTAAGTGATATGAATATCTTAGATATATTTTCCAAAATTCTTTTACTAGTCATTTCTCTGAGACATGGCATATCGATCCTGAAGCATTCTTAACAGTGAAAAGTCTATTAACAGGTAGAGGTGATGCTCATGTCGCTAAAAGCTGGAAACCTTGGATTGAATATGGTAGCTGCATGTCATGTTATTCTTTTGGATCTTTGGTGGAATCCTTCAACCGAAGATCAAGCTATAGATCGTGCTCATCGTATTGGACAAACTCGGCCAGTTAGTGTAACTCGCATTACTATAAAAGACACCATTGAGGATAGAATTTTAGCTCTTCAGGTACTCTTCGCAGTGATTTGGCTCGTTCTGGCTTAGAATTTAATGTCCCTTAGTTTCCTCTACAGATTAATGCTTATAGTAATTCAGCGTATCTTTTTCATCAGGACGAGAAAAGGAAAATGGTTGCATCTGCGTTCGGTGAAGAGCATGGTGGTTGCTCTGCGACTCGACTGACAGTTGACGATCTCAAATATCTTTTTATGGTGTAGACCCACTCATTGTACTACTCTACAAGTAGGCTTCCAATCGCTGCTTGAGTTAGGTTGCATAGTACATATATGGGAGGTTATGCAACAGTTTTTTTTTATCAGGAGGAAACCTCCACCGGCATATGTAATTGAACTTCAATACTGTGCCTCTTCTAGGATTTCGTGTTTTGGTTTTGTGAGGCTTTAAAGCCAGTCTAGGTTTTCATGTTTCGGAGGCGCATCGATTGAAAGTATGTCATATGTAATTAACTAAATCGTTTCATGGTATATATACCGCGTAAGAGTTTAACGGTAAATCTTAAGGATCTACTGCTGTATTTTTTGACACCTTTGGGCAGCTGATCTTTTTTTCCCTTATCATGACAGTTTCTTATCTATACTTGACTCTGTTATATCCTGGTATTCCAAGCAAATCTTTACAATTACAGCTTACAGGTTTCACGTTTTGGATGCTTGCATCTATGTATTGTGCTTACATCTTTAGCAATGTAGATGAAATGAGAAATCCTCTGTACGACTGTATGTACATAACTCGTTCCTTCATGGAGCTTTGCTTGAAGAAGACGAGGATGGTTTCCTCTAATTAGGTCATAGGAATCGATTCGACCAGCCTATGTACGCTTGACTCGCTGCTATCTTCTGTTTTGATCCCTACGTGTTTATATGGTTTTGGACTGAAATACATCTCAGAGTCTAGAAGGCGTATATAATGAGAAAATGCAGAAAAAAGTGGGGAGATACACGCATAGAATGGTTTAGAACAAAATAAATGCAGAACCTAAAGACAGTTTAGGACAAAACTCTCTGCACTTTAGATGGGAGATTAGGGAAGGAACCAATGTTATATATGCATATAGTAGATACACAAATAACAAACCATGAGTGGAAACTGCAAAGAAAGTGAAAGTTTGGTTCTGTGTAACAAGCAGCTTTAAGTTTCAAGATGATGAATCATTAGTGTGATATACAGTGGTGGAACTTTTTATTGATTAAATGCCCTATGAAGGGGACAACATAGAAGACAATGGGACCTCTTTTATGTATGACTTTTTTCTCTTCTTTTTTTTGGCCCTTTAGTCATTTCTCTTTTCCATTTTCACCAGAGGCTTTTTTATTGGGTTTAGTTTACACAAGAGGTTGATAATTATGATGGTATGAATGCACGTGCTACTCGTCGGCTAGTGCTCTCTGCTCATTTCATATCTTGTTTTTCATTTTCCAAGTTATACAGTGTGAAAACAATTGACCTTAGTGTTACATTTTTCAAGATATCCAACGGCTAAGTATCGTTTAGAAAACATGTCTGATAATAGAAGAAGAAAGAGGAAAAATTATTCTGACAACTCGAAAGGTACATTTCTGGGCCTTTTCATCCATGAATCAATTAGATTGGGTCCTGTGTTGCGAGTCTCTTGTGATTATCATGAAACCCACTTAAGGACACAAAAAGGTGAAAACTGAAAGGATTTTTTTTCGTTTGCTTTTTCTTTATAAACGAACTTGAAAAAATATCACGGTGAAGTAATGAATTGAAGAGGTGTACCCCAAGTGAATCACGATTGTGACTAGAGATTATTAAGTTGCTTTAAATGATACCTTTCACTTTTTTGAATAAAATTCTCCAGCTTTTGTGGGTCTCGCTCGCTCAGGTACTCATATGTACAAACGTAAAGACTGGGCACGAGATAATTTTGCCTATCAGGCCTGCTTCTTTTAGCCTTTGCCAAATCAAAATTCATCACAAACATTTTTAGTGAAACATATCAGATCAATACACTTCAAATTTGAAGTGGTTATGGAACATTTCATCTTAATCTAATAGAATTCAATGCGTTTAAATGTCTCTTACCATTAACAAAAAGTCAAACTTCAGTTAAGTGCTCATGAATCATGACTTTAACTTGGAAAATTTCTGACTGAGCATGTGATGCTTAAACCATCTCCAATGTATTTTATTATTTTTATCTCTAAAATAGAGGAATTTGAGATTTGCTCCAATGTATTCTTTTATAATAGTAAATCTCTAAATTTAGAGTAAAAAATAGAAAAAAAAAATAGTAATCTCTATTATAGAAGAAAAAGAGAAGTGGATGAAGTATTTTTATCTCTAAATGCTATTATACAAAAAAAAATAGTAATGGGTTGAAAATGTTTTTAGTAAAACGTATTTACTGTAACGTTAACTTTGGTCAATAAGAAAGGTTCACTCCCCAATGTCCTCTCACGCTTCACCACAAAAGTGTTAAACATAAATCTGCAATTTCTAACCCTTTTTTACTGTTTAATTACTTTTTGACTTGGTACTCTAAAAGTTGGTTCATTCCATACAATATCACAAATCACAAACAGTGAGCCAAAATTATAGATTCCTCAATCAAAAACTAAAAAGACAACTTTGGTCAAATCATATACATTTCAGTACTCTCTCTATACTTAATTATCACTTATTAAAAACTCAAACGAAGCTAATAAATAAAGACAAGATACACATACAGTTTGAGACAAAAGTTTTTTACTTACTAGCAAACAAAAACCGTAAATAATTTTGGTTAAACGCTAGCAAACGTTGGGACCAAACCCAACAAAGCCATTGGCTCCGTCGAAAGATACTTGGATCCCTTCTTGTTGTATGTTCCCTATTATCGACAAACCCGTCGGAGACGCCGCAAACGCGAAACAGTATGTCCCCGAGTCGTCAACCGGCATTAAGAAATTCCTAGCCGGTAAGGTCAAAACCGGACCTTCAGTGAAATAGAACGACACGGTCGGAACTCGGACCGAAACAAAACCAGAAAGGTCGTAACACGTGTCGAATATCGATACGCCAGAAGCTCGCGGCAAATTAGCTGTCTGAGACTTGAACCCATCTCGAAAAGCAGCGTAAGCGGCCGTGGGAAGTCTTGTGACTGCGGTTCCGGTATCCATAACCACACCGCCATCACCGGTTTCGGTTAAGTCGAAAACATCGTCCGGTAAAGGAATCCTGACGCCGCCAACTCCAAGGCCCTTGAGCCCAACGTAGTAGAAACTCGGTGCACGCGGGTTATGGACCAGAGGGACCCACGAAGCACCAACTGGCAAAGCTTCCCGCCCGAATACCAATGAACCGGTCGAGTCGGTGCCGCGACTAACTAAACAATAACCGAACGCACCTCCGGTTTGACCGGTTAACTGACCAACGAAAGACATGGAACCGCCACCAATACCCAATAAACCGGCAGCTCCAACGAACATTCCTCTGTTCCGGTGGCCGCATCCCATGGCGACGTTTCTAATCACCGTCCGACCAAACGTCAGCGTTTCGAGAGCTAATGTTCCTTTGGTGTAAGACCCGTCTCCGTACATGACCTCGTAACCGCACCCGCCGGAGTGGCAGCCGGAGTTTTCGATCC
>KE156112.1:487472-500152 GCA_000411075.1 Sisymbrium irio
AAATGATGAAAACCGGAGACGTGTGTTAATCTGATTTATGTATTATTGTTGCGAACTACCTTCTTGATTGCTCCAAAGCTGAGCTGCTTGATTGTTCAATGGTGAGCTGATGTTCGGTTCTGCTCGTCCAAAACAATAAAGAAACAGGAAACTCAGATATTGATATTAAACCCCAAGAGAGAGATTCATAAGAAAACTCAGCGGTCAATTATATCAGCCATAGGTGTTACCTCCGAGAAGGCTTTGAATCGAGAGTAATATCGTCCTCACATCGTAAGCGGATGACCACTTATCCTACAAATAATGCGAGCATAGATTTTGTTTTTAAGTCTCACTGCTTCTCTTACATATGGTAGCTTTTAAAGCTCCATGGTATTAACAGAAACACACATATAGAAGAAGCAAAACAATTGATTTGTACCTGAAGAATGTCCAAGCAAATATTGCCATGGAGATCCACATTGGGGTGGAAGCAAGAAGTCTCAAACTTAACTTTGGGAGGTTTGAAAGGATAATCGTTGGAGAAAGCGAGTGAGAGTCTGTACTCAGTTCCTTCGAAGACAGTGTCTTTGCTTCCTGTGATTGTTCCTTTCCAGCAGAATATGTTGTCTTCCTCTGGGAAAGCCGATATCCCCGGATCACCTCCCATCTGAAAACATCAAATCAAACGTCCATATAAGAGTTTAACTTTGTGTCAACAGGTTCAGTTCTGATTCTTTACATAGAAAATAAAATTAGCTTACCATTAAACCCATTAGTTCAGATTGCAGCCTGCGTATTTAAGGGCGAACAATGGAATTAGGAAAAATCATAAAATTTGCTGAACCAACAAAAGAATGAAACGAAGCTTTGCGCTTTGCGTAAGAAAGAGTAGATCAAAATACTGAGATCTGACTGAGAACCAACAGTAGTACTAAAAAATAATAGTGAAATGCGATACGTATACAGAGTAATGCAGGGTTTTCACTCAGAGGAATTCTAACAAACAGTTGGTAGACAAGGAACAAAACAATGAACAAGAATCAAATTATGGATCCATCGTCTCTCTGGTAAAGACCACAAGATACGGATATGGGATTATGGGGTGGAGCCAAATGCTAATTTAACTCTACCTAAAGAAACATCAAATCCATTAACAAATAAAAAAATTAAATCGACGGATTAAAAGAAATTGGAGAGGCCAACTATTCTAAGATCGGAAAAAGGTAGGAAAGAAAGAACCTTTTGAGAACGGATTGGCTATCGACGGTTTTAGATGGAGGAGCAGGTTGCTTCGATCCAGTGGCTGCCGGAGTTGTCTCCGCCGGAGTATTTCCTTGGTACCCATTTACGGCCGCCATCTTCTAATTGACAGACCAACAACACGAGAATTCTGAAATTGAAATGCTTTCGAAACAGATTCACGAATGACCAAGGTCAGTATGTCAAGAAGAGGGGGATGAGACGTGGGTCTGGGTTATAAAACGTGTGCAGCACATGAAACGACGTCGTTGCGAAAGCAATAGCCCCAATAAGGAATAATCTCGAATTATTTTCTTTTTTCAGAGTTAAGAAGAAAGCGGCTCTTTCGTGCATTTGAAATCAAATTCACCTACTTAAGTAACGGCTACTTGCTTTCTCCAATTATCAAATTTGTTTACAGCACACAAAAACATGAAAGATGAAATTTAACATGAAATTTTCTTGAAATTTTTCTTTCTAGATGTATAATTTGAAAGTTGATAAATGTATTATTGTGTGGATTGTTGTTTAAGAAAAGAATGTGATGTGGAATTTTTTATTGATAACAAGTTTTATTGAACTAATTGGTCTTGTCATGTTTTGTAAGATCGATGATCCATCATAAAGCAAGCTTTTAACACAAGGCCAAAGCAGATACGTTATGTTTCAACTATAGATCATGACCAGCTGACGAACTTCACCGATTGAAAGCTTCAACAACTCTGACTTGACACACCATGTTCTTGCCAGTCTCTCGAATTCCAAAATATCCCGGCGCTTCATCAGGCTTGGAAATTACTATGTATGTCTACTAACCAATTCTGATGATGCCTATATATACTAGCTATTCAAGTGTTGAATCACACAAAATGCACAATCGACCAAAGAGTTTGATAACTACAAGAGGAGAGAAGGTATCGAGAGCAAAGGACAAACCAACATCTTGATACATTTAGAAAGGACACAACAAGATCTTTATAAACAATGTCAAAACTAAAAAGGGACACACATATTTTCTATAGATACATGATAACTTCTCTTAACTTTTGGACCTACTGAGAAACATCAGACTAAGCAGCCATTAAAGATGATGGCCGAAGATAAGGGAGGAAGATGTACATACCGATCAGAACCGGGGCTTAAGGACTCGAGAGACTCTATCGAAGAAGACAGGACTCATACTTGTGCTAAACTTTATAACATCTCGCATCCATTTCGGAGCCACTCTTTCGAATGTCCCCAGCGATACAACCTTATAGAGCAGCTCAGACTCTTCACCAGTTGAGTTATCTACCAAAGTTAAGCTGAATGATAAACCTGTCATGGTCAAAACCAGGGAGAAATATTCAAAATCGGTGTTTTCTGGTGGCTGATGATCTAAATTCTGTAAACTGGATCTTTCGATTAGATGACAAGAAAATGTATGTTTTTACTTGAAAACAACCCGGAGAAACATAAGAGTAGATAACGTTATCCCAAAAGAAATTACCGCTTGATGGATGCGAGGCTATAATGCAGACTCGTTCACCTTCATTACTAGTGGATAATTTCATTCCTAGCAAATGTTCGCCAAGAGCATGAAATGGACAACCAGCAGAACTACTAGACCCATCGTCGGTTGTTTTACAGCATTGTGGTTGAGCAACCAAGAGAGTATCCTTGAAAAAGGAAAACAAGAAAAAGTATTAGTAAGCAAAGCTTTGATCACTCACTGGAACGTGTGAAGGAAGACGCTCAAGATCCAGCTTAGCACTGAAAGGATGCAAGGCGATTTGTTTTACCGTTGTTGGTTTATGACGTATGCTAATTTGAGGTGGTACCAAGTCCGTTTCTACGGTACCCTCTGTCTGCCTGCTACGTTTTCTCATGCTTCTCGTTGTAACTTGAGCAGATTCAGGACTCTTTCTCTCTTGTTGTTTCCTTCCACTTTTATTTTTGCAGTCTCCTTTTTTGATCAGCTCTTTTAGATTGTCAACTTCTTCTGAAAGTGCCTTATCTGTAAAATTCTCCATCCAGTTAGTAAAAGAACAAAACACTTGTTGCAGAAAATGCTCTAGAAGAACTCTCTCCAAAACCAGGAATAATAATGATCAATTCACGTCAGATTAAAAGGCTCGAACATTCCAATGACATGCTGAGTAAAATAAGCATCTTACTCTTTCGTTCTTCTTGGAAAAGACACTTTTGAGACTCCAGACGCTCCTCGTCCCTGGAAGATCTGTGAACCAAAGCAAGACAGATATGGTTCTTTAACATTCACAAGAAGACTCGGGTAAATGAAGAGAGTAATAATGTAGGGTACATGCCTGATTGAAGCTATCTCACTCGTCAATTTCTCCACAATTCCTTTCAAATTCTCGTTTTCACTTCTCAAATGCTGCGTCAACGCCTCAGAGGCTGCAAACGCAAAAGAGAGATGGGAGAACTTCTTTAAAACAGTTGCAAGTCTTCAAGTTTGTACACAAATAATAAACACAAGTTAAGAAGAACCAATTGTTAGGTCATTCTAGCAGTTTAGGGATTCAGAGTCCGCAGTGATGCTTTACTGTCTTAACCAAACGACAGAGAAGCTAGTAGCAATCTAATTGAGGTTAAAAACTTAAGGCACGAAGCAAAAGGAAGAGCCTTTCGAAATGAAAAAAAACGAATAGATCGAAAGTTGGAACCTGAAACAAAGTTTAGGAATTTCTCTTCTTGCTCCTTATTAACGTCATCCAATTCCGAAAACTTCTTCTTCTGAGAGCAAAGAAATTGAAATGGGAGCAGTCAAATCGAAATTCATACCCAGAAATTAAACGGAAGATCGAAACGAAACCTTGAGTTTGGTGTATTTCTCGTAGAGCTTGGCGTAGAGAGCTTCCATCTGCAATGGGAGAATTAAAAATTAAATTTGGGGAAACGCGACCCGAAGAAGAGGAAGCAAAATCGAAGGGTTTAAGCAGAGTTACAATTCGATTCGATTCGAGAGAGAGCAGCAACACACGATTTGATTCCTCGTACAGTTTATGAGGGACGACGACAAATGGATTCAAACATTCTTACACTGACGCTTTTAAAAACCCTATCTGCTTCTTCTTTTTTAAGTTTAGTTTTAAATTTTTAATATCAAAAGCTCTTAATCAATGAACACTATTTAGGTTTACACTAGAAAGTAAAAATTATATGGATTTTTTTACCACGCTCGAGAATTTTTAAAGATAAAGTAACTAAAATTTTCAAAAATTGTGAGTCCTTTTTGAATTCCTGAGGCTTTTGCTTTTAGTTCAGTTATTATGGACAAAGGAAAGGGGAGCAACAACATCTTGCATCTTTGAGAGAAACTCGTTCAACGAGTGACATTGCCTACGTTATGAATCAATTCTTGAATCTCTTTGTTTCTAATTTAAGCACATTTTAGAACTAAAAGCAAAAGCCTAGCTGCCACCTTGGGAGATGAACACTAACTATTTCATATTATTAATCTGATCCACGAGTCGTACCACCGTCTGATCTTAGTGTGACTGTGGTAATCTGATTCACTAGGGAGCATATTACGTCTTTTCTCATAGTAAATGTGCTTCCTCTCTTTATAAGAACTCAAATGAACACCACGAATTATCCTGACTAAGAAATATTTTTTACAAGTGCAGTAACTTTTCATTGTAGGAACTGACAGTGTGAGGCGCCAGACTACATAGTGGACAATGGCGGGAGATCATTAACAATCCTAACATTCTCAAAAAGTTGAGAGAAGAAATTAATTGCATTGTATGAAAATCAAGGTTAGTTCAAAAAATAAATCTGCCAAACTTTACTTATTTGTAAGTGGTCCTCAAAAAAGGACTGAGATTCCACCTACTAACGCCCTTTACTTGATTAGGACCTTTTAAGAAGGATTCAGGATTGGAAGCTTTTATATACCGGAAAAGACACCACTTGTTGTCAATGCATATACTGTGATGACAGATCCTGATTCTTGGGAAAACCCTCTTAAGTTTATGCCAGAGAGGTTTCTAGCTTCTTTAATATTATCAGAGCAAGAGGAGAGAGAACAAAGCAAACGCTTAGATACATTCCTTTCTAAAGCGGAAAGAGAGGCTGTCCAAGAGCAAACCTAGCATATATCTTGCTAGGAAGAACAGTTGGGACTATGGTGCAGTTCTTCTTTGATTGGATAATCAAAGGAGACAAAATTAACAGGGAAGAGGCTGCTGGAGAAATAAACTTAACCATGGCTCATCCCCTTAAGTGCACTCCGGTTGCTCGAACCCTGAACTTTCTGGCTTCTAATTTGCACTCGGTTTAGACGTTTAGTAGTGTTATTGTGCGCCTTGTGGCACTCGGTTTCGTTTTATTTTTAGTTTTACATGAGATTGTGATATGTGCTTTCTTATTTTTCATAGAATAACATCCAAAATATCCAATATTATCAATGTCTTGCGGTTTTTCTATAATCTTTGCTCAGGTGACTGATAAGGGTATCACAACAAGATCTTATAACATTCATAAAAGAAAGATATCTCAAGAAGTATCTATTGGACTTCTTGGACCTTTCGTTTAGATGATTTCATAATGGTTCGTTAAAATATCACATTCAATAATTGGATCAAATTCAACCACATATTTAATTCATACTCCATTGACTTGACAGGAAAAAACTTGTCAAAATTAAATATGTTCGGATATAAATGGTTTGGTCGCACTCACACGCTCCTATAATCAACGAGGACCCTCGGTTGTCACTTGTCAGTTAGTTAGAGCATCACCGGTCTGATACCCATTTAGAGTATTTGTGAATTTAGTATTGATAAAATTTTCATGATTTTAGTTAAACAATTAAATTATATTTACTTTTTGAGTTAAACTAATCATTCACACCCATGTGGCATTTGAGTCTTTAAAATGAATCTCCATGTATCCCAAATCATATACAATATCTGATTATTTCTCATTCTTTTTTTTTTAATTGTCTGAACCCCTCTCTCAACCCCATTGATAGAGATGGTCTACATTTTCAACCTAATAAACAGTGCATGTCACTTCAAAAAGAAAAGTAAACAGTGCATGATGATTTTGTTTTAGTGAGGGATAGTCTCCTGTTTAATTTAATTAGACTCTGTTTGCTTCAAAGCAGCAGCAATGCAATAATGATCACCGTTGAATCTCAAATTTGAAGGACTCATCTCGACTCAAAAATTAATGTTTATTTGTGGAAGACGTCTACTGTATAACATGGTAAGATGAAAACACAGGATGAGAATCGTAACCACTAATTTATTTTTCATTTTTATGAATAATATATTGAAAGGACTCAAACTTCATAAACTATTATATTTTATCTAGTTCGAGTAATAATTATTTGTGACAGACACATGTTGCACGCAAGTGAATGATCTAATTTCGTACAGAAGAAATAATTGAGTGTAATAAATTAAAAACTATATGACTAAGGGAAAAAAATTGTGACCGAGACAAGCTACACGCAAGTTACTGAGTTGTGTAAAAGTTGAAGACACCTGCGAGTGCTTACCTAAGTTTTTGTTTTCGTTATAGAATGCTTACCTAATCGAATTAGTAGCATTCTAACTGCAACCGTATGATTATAGATATGGATAAGAGTTGGAGTTGCGTAGATTTGTTTACTCGTGTCTTAATTTGGAACTCAAGCTACAAAACACACAAAAATCGTAACTAAACGATTCTAATCCAAGCCAAAGTCATCTAGTTTGTAAACAAGTAATTACTTGTACTTAACAATAATACCAAAAGAAAGTATATTACCGTCTTTCTAGCTCAGTTGGTAGACCGCAAGGTTCTTCACTCTTGTCCACTGGTTGTTAATTAAACCCCTCCACTACCCTAGTTCGAATCTACTAGTACTAAGCGGGGTTAAATTTATCTGCTTGGTCCACGGTCCGCAGAAACGTACGACATTCTGGCCGGAAATTATGAAGACTAGAAAAGAAAGAAAATGCATATGATAATAAAGTATATCTCGTTTGGTTGTTTGTTATGTTACTAGACAAAAACCTATGCACTGGCTGAACCACTTTATATATAGAGTAGAAACAAAAGAATGTAGTATATATTATATTTGGAACAATCGAAGTAGAAGACATCAGCACAAATTATATCTTGTGTGACTAGTGTGTTTCGTACGTATAACTTTGTTATCTCTTGTTATGAACTTTGAAATTGCATGTACAGATATTTATCGACATGTATCTTATCAGTGGTATATTTAAAAGTTTCTCGCTTCAGAGTTTAGACCAGAAGTGGTATATTGAACGATATAAATGAAAGTTTTTATAATACTATTTGAAATTTAATGTCACGAGATTTTTGTCAACTTGCATTACTATATTACTATTTCACGAGTGGTTCTAGGCAGCTAAAATAACCATTCATCCCCTAGTCTATAAAATAAGCAGAGCATGTTCGATCCTTGACCATGATTAACCTTTCATCTGCCTCTTCTTCACTTTGAGCAACAATGATCAACGTCGAATTTCAAAACTATTTCATAATGATTATCCTATTCCTGTTCTCACCCCTCTGTTTCTTTGTCTTCTTCTTTAAGAAACCAAAGGATAGCTCTGATTTGCCTCCGAGCCCTCCTTCTATGCCAATCATTGGTCATCTTCACCTTCTTCTCTCTTCTCTAATCCACAAATCTTTTCAGAAAATCTCATCAAATTACGGACCTCTCCTCCATCTCCGCATCTTTAACGTCCCTATAGTCCTCGTCTCCTCTGCTTCAGTGGCTAACGATATATTCAAGGCCCATGACGTGAACATCTCGTCTCGTGGCCTCCCTCCAATCGACGAGTCCATCTTTTTTGGTACTTCCGGTTTCTTCTCCGCTCCCCATGGAGATTACTGGAAGTTCATGAAGAAGCTCGTAGTCGCCAAGCTTCTTGGTGCACAAGCAATCGAGCGGTCAAGAGCCGTCCGTGCAGAGGAGCTAGAGAGGTTTTACTTGGACCTGCTCGAAAAAGCAAGGAAGAAGGAGACCGTTGAGATCCGTAGAGAAGCGATGACGTTCACTAACAACAGCACCTGCAAGATGATAATTGGGAGGAGTTGTTTGGAGGATAACGGTGAAGGTGAGAGAGTCAGGGGATTGATTACTGAATCGATTGCCTTGACGAAGAAGGTTTTATTTGCAACCTTGTTGCGCAAGCCACTTGAGAAGCTCGGTATCCCATTATTTAGGAAGGAGATAATGGATATTTCCGGCAGATACGACGAGGTGCTAGAGACGTTTCTTGTGGAGCACGAAGAGAAATTGGAGAAGCATCATCGTCATCATCAAGATAAGGATTTGATGGACGTGTTGTTAGAAGCTAAAAGAGACGAACACGCAGAGTATAAGATCACTAGGGATCACATCAAGTCCTTGTTTGTGGTAATTAGTTCTTCCTCACATCACATATTAGTTGATTCATTAATGAATTAATTCCTCTGATTAAGATACGTTTGAAACTTGCAGGAGCTTTTCCTTGGAGGAACTGACACATCAAAGCAAACAATACAATGGACAATGGCCGAAATCATTAACAACCCTAAAACAATTGAGAGATTAAGAGAGGAGATGGATTCTATTGTTGGGAGATCCAGGTTGATTCAAGAAACTGACCTACCAAACCTCCCTTACTTGCAAGCGGTAGTCAAAGAAGGGCTAAGATTGTATCCTCCGGTACCTATCTTTGGAAGGAGGCTACAAGAAGGATGTAAGATGGGAGGTTTCTATGTCAAGGAGAAGACTACACTTGTAGTCAATGGTTATGCCATAATGAGAGATCCAGATTACTGGGAAGACCCTGATGAGTTTAAGCCAGAGAGGTTCCTAGCTTCTTCCAAAACAACAGAGCAAGAGGAAGAGATAAGAGAGCAAGTACTAAAGTACCTTTCTTTCGGGAGCGGAAGGAGAGGATGTCCTGGATCAAATCTAGCTTATATTTTTCTAGGAACGGCGATTGGAATGATGATTCAGTGCTTTGATTGGAGAATCAAAGGAGATAAGGTTAACATGGAAGAGACACTTTCAGGAATGGTCTTGACAATGGCTCATCCACTTAAGTGCACTCCTGTTCCTCGCCTATGTAGCTTCCCAGTTCGTCACTGATCTCTCATTACCTGTATTTAAAGTGTCCGTCTGATTGTTAAAGACTAGTAATGAATAAGAAAGCTGTTTCCCAGTATATTTTGGTTTAATTTAGTTTGTTTTTTTTTCCTGTTCAAAATGTTGAATAATACAAATCTACAATGATAATTAAGAGAGTGTTTCACTGTTTTCTCCAGCTATTGAGATGAAATGGTATCAGAACCAAGAAACTTGATCGTTTATTTGATCCACTGTTTCATGTTTATCTCTTTGTGTTCATCTCTAAGTCAGTGTTATTTTAGGTCGGTTCCTTCTCCGACCCAATAATCGATCCACAGAGGAAGTAAATTTTCATCTGCCTAGGGTTTTGTAAGGGTTTTAGATATGGAAGAGCTTTTTACCCAAGTTTTTCAAAGTGCCATAAAGGAAAAATACATGAGATTCCGGCTTGGAATTTTGAGTCAAAAGATTGACAAAATTTACTTTATGATCTTGCTATCAGTATTCAGGTTTGAATTTTATTTTTAAAAAAGCAGTCACTAAAATGTTATACTGTTCACGTTTTCTAGATCTTTTGGAAGTGAAGAACAAATTAATAGCAGGATTTTGATCTCTACCTAAGCCTTTATTCAACATTTCTTGATCTAGCAATTTTTTCCTTTCCGTGTCTACTTCTCTGTATTGATGACCTCAAGCAAGGTTTTCTTTCACTTGAGAAGTTTTACCTGCGTAATGAACTCTCTCTATCCAAGGACACATTTTTGTTCCCCAAAGAAAAAAAAGACCAGTTGAATGTTTTGGTAACCTTTTGAGGCTAGAGTTAGTTTGGATCCATTTCAATAAATCTTGCTTGCTGCAAAACGTATTCCACCTCATAAGTGTCAAGTATTGGTTTGGTTTACAGAGCAGGTTTCATATATTGTCAAAGTATTGTCAGGGATGTTGAGTGGAGATTTAGGGTATGTTCGTTTCTGATTGCAAACTCTTCATTCCTGTTTTATGAACTGTGTCTTGATTATGGAAGAAGTATCTCTTTATGGTCGAGAGTTGTGTGTGCGAATTTCTTTAATGGTTTAGAACATGTTAAGTAGTGCTAGAGCTTTTATTAAAGCTGGCTAGCGAATATCTGCCCTCTAATCCTTTGGAGATCTTCCGTGTTCCATGAATCCGGTGAGCCCAAGAACCTCTGATCTCTAACACTCGGCGAACACTGCAAAAGAAATAACAGCAGTGGAATTCGAAGAATTTTAGATTGGACTTCGGTTTCGTCGGAAGAGGATGACTGGACTTCTGATCTCCGGTGGGGTTTGGTGGTGAAGCTACGCGTCAACCCACCGATCTCTTATCAAATCTATTGTTAACACGTGTATGCTCTAACTTATCTTTATCTTATGATGTAATAGAATGTGTTTACAATAGATTAATATTGCGCTTCGAATTCTCCTTGTAATGGGCTTTTAGCCTTATTAATGAACCACATTTGACAAAAAAACAAAATCATAAATTTGTACTTTTAACCAAACCGTAATTATTTTTTTTTCTATGAAAACTCCACTTCCGAATTTTATTCCGTCAAAATTGCAAATCAGCGTTTTTTCTTCAAAATTACAATTCTGCGTTTTATACCCAAAACCAGTTTTATACCCACAACCATAGTTTAATATTTTCATACCAAAATCACAAATCTAAGTTGCTCTACGAAATCCCAAATTTGTGTTTCCTTACAAAACTGCAAATCCACATTTTTTTGCAAAACGACAAATCCAAAACTGTAAATCCGAATTTTCCCAATAAAACGACAAATTCAAACTTTTTTTTCCAAAGTGGTAAATCTAAGTTTTTCTTGAAAAATTTGACAAATCCGAGTTTTCTAAACTGTAAATCTTGGATTACCTGCTAAAACCATAAATTTGTATTTTTTCGTCAAAATCTTAAATTTTTATTTATTTGATAAAAATCACACATCTGTGTTTTCTTATTGAAATTATATATCCGCATTTTCTACTAAAATTGTAAATCCATATTTTCCGTCAATTTTCTCGTAAAACTATAAATTTTAAGTATTCTGCTAAATCGTAAATCCGAGTTTTCCCAATAAACCATAAATCCATGTTCACTAAAATTGTAAATTCAAGTTTTCTTGAAAAAAAAATTTGGTATTTTTTAACTTAAACAGTAAATCCACATTTTCTAATAAATTAATAAATTTTTGTTTTATTGCTAAAACCATAAACCCGTATTTTTTTTAATCAACCACACATGTATTGTCAACAAAACCACAAATATTTATTTTTTTGGGTCAAAACTATAAATCCTTTTTTTTACTTAAGAATAAATATATTTTTTCTGTAAAAAACATTAATTTGTATTTTCTTGTTAAAATTATAAATTTATATTTTCCCACCATGAACTTTTGTTTCTCCACAAAATGAAAATTCACGTTTCTCCAAAAAATGAAAAATTCATCTAGATATAAGTTCTAGATGTTATATCTAGATGTAATTTAAAAATAAAAAATGAATATAAGATTGAAACATAGAATTCAGATGGAGAAAACAGTCAATTAATATATAAAATTACACAAATTCTCCAAAATATATATAGTTTTCACTAATCCATATAACATACAAGTTCTGTTGATTGAGTCGGACTAGGTATAAAATAATTGTTTGTTTAAGATATACGTTTAATGAAACTGGATTTTTTAACAACAGAAGAAAAAAACTCTCAAAGATCGAATCAAATCTCTAATCCCACCGTTCTTCTCTTTCTCTCTGCGATTATTCACCGAGAAAAATGGAGAGAGGAGAAAAATCGCAGAGTGAAAGAGAAGATTCTGATGAGATTAGGGATTTGCTTTGAGATATTTGGGGATTTTATTTTTTCTTCTGTTTTTATAAACGATAGAGTTTCAAACGTGTATTTTAGATTCAGAATTAACGTTGATTTATGTTTGACTAATTTTATACTTAATTTGGTTCAGTCAACAAAACTTTATATATTATTTGGATTAGTGATAACTTTTAAGTTGATTTGACACAGGATTTAGGAAGATTTTGTAAAGTAAGCAGTTGAATAACAATTGATTTTAGAAAATTCCCAAACCATTCTAAAATCTCCGGTCCAATACACTTCCTATATTCTTTGGCTAATTTGTGTAATTTCATACCGTTTCCTCAATCTACATGTGATATCTAGAGCATTTAATATGTAGAGAAAGAGAAACAAACACAACTTATATTAGAGCATCTCCAACCCAACTTCAAATCCTCAAATTTTGAGATTTTTCCAATTCCAACCCATCTTTCAAATACTCAAAATTTGTGGTTTTGAATAGTGACCCCTCAAATTTGAGGTTTCAATATTCAAAACC
>KE156112.1:500304-528221 GCA_000411075.1 Sisymbrium irio
ATAATCCTTCTACTTTTATAAATGTTAACAGAGTTTCTCCTTCACTCTGCGATTTTTCTCCTCTCTCCATCTTTCTCGGTGAATAATCGCAGAGAGAAAGAGAAGAATGGTGAGATTAGAGATTTGATTAGATCTTTGAGAGTTTTTTTCTTCTGTTGTTAAAACAATCCAGTTTCATTAAACGTATATCTTAAACGAACAATTATTTCGTACCTAGTCCGACTCAGTCAACAGAACTCGTATATTATTTGGATTAGTGAAAACTATATATATATTTTGGAGAATTTGTGTAATTTCATATATTAATTGACTGTTTTCTCCATCTGAATTCTATGTTTCAATCCTATATTCATTTTTTATTTTTAAATTACATCTAGATATAACACCTAGAACTTATATCTAGATGAATTTTTTCATTTTTTGGAGAAACGTGAATTTTCATTTTGTGGAGAAACAAAAGTTTATGATTATTGTGGAAAAATATAAATTTATAATTTTAACGAGAAAATACAAATTAATGTTTTTGACAGAAAACACAGATTTATTCTTAAGTAAGAAAAAAGATTTATAGTTTTGACCTAAAAAAATAAAGATTTTGTGTTTTGTTGACAATACATGTGTGGCTGATTAAAAAAAAAAACGGGTTTACGGTTTTAGCGATAAAATAAAAAATTATTAATTTATTAGAAAATGTGGATTTACTGTTTAGGTTAAAAAAATACCAAATTTTTTTTAAAAAAAAACTTGAATTTACAGTTTTAGTGAACATAGATTTATGGTTTATTGGGAAAATTAGGATTTGCGATTTAGAAGAATACTTAAAATTTATAGTTTTTTACGAGAAAATTAACGGAAAACTTGGATTTACAATTTTAGTAGAAAATGCGGATATATAATTTTAATAAGAAAATACAGATGTGTGGTTTTTATCAAATAAATAAAAATTTACGATTTTGACGAAAAAAATACAAATTTATGGTTTTAGCATGTAATCCAAGATTTACCGTTTAAAAAACTTGGATTTGTCAATTTTTTCAAGAAAAACTCAGATTTACCACTTTGGAAAAAAAGTTTTAGCAGGTAATCCAAACCACTTTAACTAAGAAACGTTTTTGCAACAGGATCTTCTATTCGCAGGCACGAACTCCTCAGCGCAAGCAACACAGTGGGCGATGGCGGAGATTATTAAGAATCCGAACATTCTCGAAAGACTGAGAGAAGAATTCGATGCTGTCGTAGGAAAAACAAGATTTATTCATGAAACAGATCTACCAAATCTGCCGTATCTGCAAGCAGTGGTTAAGGAAGTATTAAGACTCCATTCACCGGGAACTGTCTTTGGAAGGGTCTCTCAAAAAGGGTTTATGATCGGAGGATTTTACGTACCGGAGGAGACATCACTTGCTATTAATGTTTATGCTATAATGAGAGATGCTGTTTTCTGGGAAGATCCTGATAAGTTTAAGCCAGAGAGGTTTCTTCAAGCTTCTTCAAGAACATGGGAAGAGGTGGAGAGACGAGAGAAAACACTCAAGTATATTCCTTTTGGTGGCGGAAGGAGAGGCTGTCCTGGAGCAAATCTAGCTTATATCTTTCTAGGAACTGCAGTTGGGATGATGGTGCAGGGGTTTGACTGGAGAATCAAAGGAGGCGATAAAGTTAGCATGGAAGAGGCTGTTCTAGGAATGAGTTTGACCATGGCTTATCCTCCTAAGTTCATTCCTGTTGCTCGAACCGCAATCCCTTTAACTTCAAATCGCAGTTCGTGAGTCTTCACTTATAAATTAAGTGGTCCGTGATGTTCAAGTAATGAGGAAGCTTTGTATTTTTTTATGTTTCTTTGCGTCCAAGTCTTCCAGGTGAGCGTGGTTTAGTTTTGTTTATTGTGTGTGAAAGGTGCGTTTCGGTTTAAGTGGTGTCATGTTTCCCTTTTAGTGTGGTTCAATTTATTTTCGTATACTGTACTGTTCAAGAATTGAATACAATGAGTGAGTGTTGCGACTGATCTTTGGATCAATGGCTCTACCTAATATTATACTTTGTACAGACTATTTTTCGTCTAAGTCGGTTTCAGATTTTCCAGACTAAAATATATTGGTATGCCATACACTTGGACATAATTTAAGTGACTTGGTCTTTACATTATCCTCACCAATAAATGACTTTTGTGTTTATGGCCACAAAAGAAGATGTTGTTAGGGTGTTTCTAGGTGATGAAGAAAAAAGAAAGATTTTTACATTAGATATTATTAGTCGAAGCATATTAACACTAATATGATCTTGATATCAAATTGTTAGAGGTAAATAATAAATCTATATTAACGTCTTAACAAAATTTTAAATGGTAATAAAAACAAAAGAAAAATACTCAGATAGTATTCGAACACCGTGTAAAATAACACCCCAAAGTGATACCTATAACACCCAAAGTGATACATAATCCTGACCCTTTCATACGTTCAAACAATGTATGAAAAAAGGACATCCGAATCTAATCCCCTGGCCTTGTTCCATTTGTGTAGACAATCTGAAGAAAAAATCTGAGTTGTAGTTGTACTGGAAAATCCCAGCCAACTCTCCATAAATCCTTCATTTCAACATGCATCATTTGTATTGGTTTTACTTTCAACTTCCAAAAAAAAATTGTAAAAATTCTAAGTCTTTTGTTAAAAAAATAAAATTTGTACATAAATTTTAAGGTTTTAATTATGTTATATTTAATGTTTTTTTAAAAGGTAAAAACATTTAAAATCAATACATAAAAAAAAACTTTAATTTTTTTTCTTTCTCTCTTTTTTTTTTTTCCAAGATTTGGTCATTTATCCATTGTCAACTCTAATCATTTGATGGCTGTGAATAGGACCAATCAGATTGTTGTTTTGAATTGATTTGGGACAAAAAAAAACTAAACAACTTTCGTTTGATATTATCATTCACATATATTGAACATATAAAAAATCATAATTTGCATTAAGATCTAATATCATTTGGCGGCTGTAAGTAGAAGATTTTGTTTTACCAAAAAAAAAAAATGAAAGAAGATTTGATGTTTGCCCTTTGATGTTTCATTTCGTATATAATTAACCTTAATTGTTTTGTAATGAGATATATTTTGAAAGAATAGAATGTGAAAATTGATGTTGATCATTAACATTAGTAAGTGGATTTAAAAAATATTAATAATTTTTTATTAGTTTACTATTGCATCAATTATGATGCAATTTTCTAGAGAGATTATAAAAACTCTAGAAAACCATACACAAATATTAGACCATCAAAAGTTTAGTTAAATTTTGTTTTCATGCTAAATTTAGTTTGTAATCTTTGGATTGTTTTTATATGATCTTGATATCAATATTCCAAACTCATTGATGAATTTTACAAAAACCATTCACAAATATTAGACCATCAAAAGTTTAGTTAAATTTTGTTTTCATGCTAAATTTAGTTTGTAATCTTTGGATTGTTTTTAGAGGAGCTTACTCTGGTGAACTTGGTTGCTGCTAATCTTTCCCAGCCTCCCAAGCTAAGCATATCTTTGTAAGCTTGTCATTTTGTTACTGTAGTAGTGAGAAGATAAATGGGAAAATGATTAGGTTTACAAAAGTACCTTGGCAAGGCTATCGCAGATATTGGTTAGGTCTATATAATTTAGGTTCAGAGATTCTGTCAAAAGTATGTAAGTCAATCTGTTAGTTGGCTCAGGGCATATAAATAACAAATAAAAAGAGCTAAAAATAAAGAAAGACATAATCATTTGATTGGCTCAAAATCCACTCATGGTTCTTCTAGTCCCACCACTCTAGTCACGAATTAACACATGTTTTTAATGTAATATATGAGCATGACGGATTATCTGAAAATCTCTGCCTCATCTTTCCTCTCTCAGTTTGAGCAATAATGGCAACAGTCATCGTTGACTTTCAGAACTGCTTTATCTTTATACTCCTCTGCTTCTTCTCACTTCTCTGTTACTCTCTCTTCTTCAGGAAGCTAACGGACTTACGTGTTGAGTTTGATTTGCCTCCAAGCCCTCCTTCGCTACCAATAATCGGTCATCTTCACCTTCTTCTCTCTGTTCTAATCCACAGATCTTTACAGAAACTCTCCTCCAAGTATGGACCTATTCTCTATCTCCGTATCTTCAGTTTCCCCATAGTCCTCGTCTCCTCAGCCTCAGTTGCTTATGAGATCTTCAGGCTACACGACGTTAACATCTCCTCTCGTGGTTTCCCTCCGACGGATGATTCCATGTTTGCCGGATCTTTCAGCTTCATCTCCGCTCCCAATGGAGATTACTGGAAGTTCATGAAGAAGCTCCTTGTCACCAACCTGCTTGGACCCCAGGCGCTCGAGCGGTCACGAAGAGTCCGTGCGAATGAGCTAGAACGGTTTTACAATAACTTGTTCGACAAGGCGATGAAGAAGGAGAGCGTGGAGATCTGTGAGGAAGCGTTGAACCTCACTAACAACAGCATCTGCAAGTTGATCATGGGGAGGTGTGGTTTAGAGGAGGATGGTGCAGTGGAGAGATTCAAGGGATTGGCTACCCAGTTAGATGTTTTGACGAAGAAGATTTTGTTGGCTAACATATTGCCCGCACGGTTTAAGAAGCTTGTTCTCTCACTGTTTAAAAAGGAAGTGAAAGTTGTTTCCAACAGTTTCAATGAGCTGCTAGAAATGATGCTTGTGGAACACGAAAACAGGCAGGGATCGCATCATCAAGGTATGGACTTGATGGACATGTTGTTGGCAGCTTATCGAGATGAAAATGCAGAGTATAAGATCACTAGGAACCATATCAAATCGTTTTATGCGGTAAAATATTCCTTCCATGAGATGGTTTCATTGAGAATCGAAACTGTTTTTTGCTTAAGAAATTGTTTTGCACATGTAGGATCTTTTATTTGCAGGCAGTACCACCTCAGTGCAGACAATACAGTGGACAATGGCGGAGATCATCAACAACCCTAAGACTCTTGAGAGATTGAGAGGTGAAATTGATTCTGTGTTAGGGACAACAAGGTTGATCCAAGAAACTGATCTACCGAAACTTCCCTATTTGCAAGCAGTGGTTAAGGAAGGGCTAAGACTGCATCCCCCGGGTCCTATTTTCGGAAGATTCTCCCAAGAAGGGTGTAGGATTGGAGGGTTCTATGTACCGGAGAAAACATCTCTAATGATTAATGCTTATGCTGTGATGCGAGATTCAGATTACTGGGTAGATCCTGATGAGTTTAAGCCAGAGAGGTTTCTAGCTTCAGGACAAGAGGAGGAGAGAATAGAGGAAGCACTTAAGTTCATTTCTTTCGGAAGTGGAAGAAGAAGTTGTCCTGGAGAAAATCTAGCTTATATCTTTATAGGAACTGCAATAGGAGTGATGGTGCATGGATTTGAATGGAGAATCAAAGAAGAGAAACTTAACATGGAAGAGGCTGTTGTAGGACTGACCTTAACTATGGCTCATTCGCTTAAGTTCACTCCTATTGCTCGGACCCTAAACCCTCTAACTTTGAACCTAAAGAGTCCCGGTTCATGAATTTTCAGCAGAACTAAATAGAGAAGCCTTGAAGTACATTGCTTTTGGTGCCCGAAAGTGAGGTTGTCCTTGGAGCTTGTATTTTTGTTGGAACTGCAGTTGGAACAAATCTTGCTTCTAACTCCTATCCTACTCCTTCATTCTCCACTTGAGTTTTTTAAATTATTAATTAGATCATCATGATTCATAAGTATTGCAAAGATTATATATTATAAAGACCTCAGGTCCTCAGCTTCAATTATTTCACGTAGTTTCAAAAAGAATTTGTATAATTACTTAGTGCGCAAAGCATATTTGATCACCCCATGAATTCTTCTTGATATAGTAATACTCCGTTCCATCTGCTTCTTCACTTTCGAGTAACAATTAATGGCAAAAACAGTCATAAGTATCACAAAGAAAATCTGATTTGATTATCTATTATTAAAACAGAATAGAAGTCAGCTTTCCATTATTTCATGCATTTCCAAAAAGAAAAGATTATATAATTGTTAGTGAGCAAAGCATGAGTGATCGATCACTCATGAATTCTTGATAAAAGGATACTATGTTTCAACAGCTTCTTCACTTTTAAGTAAAAATGGCAACAATAATCTTCCTTGACATTCAGCACTGCTTCATCTTCATCCTCATATGCCTCTTCTCACTCTTTTGTTACTCTCTCTTCTTCAAGAAACCAAAAAATTCAAGAAACGTTGGTTTTGATCTGCCTCCTAGTCCTCCTTCTCTGCCAATCATCGGTCATCTTCACCATCTCCTCTCGACTCTAACCCACAAGTCTTTTCAGAAACTCTCCTCCAAGTATGGGCCATTTCTCCATCTGCGCATCTTCAGCATCCCCATAGTCCTTATCTCCTCCGCTTCAGTTGCTTATGAGATCTTTAGGACGCAAGACGCGAACATCTCGTATCGTGGTCCACCTCCGATTGATGATTCCCTTTTTGCCGGATCCTCAAGCTTCGCCGCCGCTCCCTATGGAGATCACTGGAAGTTCTTGAAGAAGCTTCTCGTCTCAAAACTTCTCGGACCACAGGCACTTGAGCAGTCAAGAGGCGTTCGTGAGGATGAGCTAGAGCGGTTTTATAGAAGCCTGCTAGATAAGGCAGTGAAGGAGGAGAGCGTTGAGATTGGTAATGAAGCGATGAAGCTTACTAACAACAGTATCTGCAAGATGATCATGGGGAGGAGTTGTTCAGAGGAGAACGGTGAGGCAGCGAGAGTCAGGAGCTTATCTAGAGAGTCGATTTCTTTGATCAAGAAGGTTTTCTTGGGAAACATGTTACGCGCACCGTTTAAGGAGCTTGTAATCTCAGTGTTTAGAAAGGAGATAATGAGTCTCTCCGACAGATTTGACGAGATTCTAGAAAGGATTATTGTGGAACACGAAGAGAAACGGGACGGGCATCAAGGAACAGAGTTGATGGACGCGTTGTTGGCAGCTTATGGAGACGAAAATGCGGAGTATAAGATCAGTAGGGACCATATCAAGACATTGTTCGTGGTAAATGTTCCTCACACGTGGTTTTGTTAAGAATCCAAACCGTTGTGACTAAGAAATGTTTTTGCAACTTTCAGGATCTTTTATTTGCAGGCACAGACACGTCTGGTCAAGCAGCAGAGTTTGCAATGGCGGAGATTATCAACAATCCAAACATTCTCAAAAGATTGAGAGGAGAAATCGATTCCGTGGTAGGTACAACAAGGTTGATTCAAGAAACAGATCTACCAAATCTGCCCTATCTACAAGCGTTTGTTAAGGAAGTACTAAGACTACACCCGCCGGGAACTCTCTTTGGAAGGATGTGCCAACAAGGGTTTAGGATCAGGGGGTTTTACGTCCCAGAGAAGACTCTTCTTGCTGTTAATGTTTATGCTGTGATGAGAGATCCTGATTACTGGGAAGATCCTGATGATTTTATGCCAGAGAGGTTTCTACTAGATTCTTCAAGAGCAGGTGCAGAAGAGGAGAGAAAAGAGGAAGCACTCAAGTACCTTCCTTTTGGTAGCGGAAGGAGAGGATGTCCTGGAGGAAATCTTGCGTACATCTTTATAGGAACTGCAGTTGGGATGATGGTGCAGAGATTTGATTGGAGAATTAAAGGAGATAAAGTTAATATGGAAGAGACTCTTACAGGACTGACCTTGACCATGGCTCATCCTCTTAAGTGCACCCCTCTTGTTCGAACCCTAAACTCGTAATCGTTAAGAGTTGATGACATCCCTTGAGATCGGTAATAAGAAAGCTTTGGTTTACTTGGTTTATATTTATTTCGGGTTTTCTGTATGAAACCGTCAAACATTGTGTATTGTTTTTGTGTGTTTTTCATTTTTTACTTAATTGTGTTTTCTCCTGAAACGTCTGAGATGAAATGATATCTCTGGTGATTACTTTGGAGCTTGTTTTGACTGATGAAGATGAGTTACTAATGCGTTTTCTCATTGCCTGAGGGAGTCATTGGCATCGGTTAGCTATTTGATTTTTCAGAACCTGATTTGAACACTGTTTGCATGTCATACTTGGTTGATCCTGCAGGTGATTATATTGAAACCAAAGAATGGTTTTCGTGACGTTGGTTGGGTTTAGTCTTACGAATGAATAATATTTTACATTCGTCAAAGGTTCTGTTTGGGTTAGGTTTTTCAAGTTAAGTCAATACCAACTGTTCAAGTGAAAGTAGAAGAAACAATGTTTTCTAGAAATTGCTTGTCTTTATGTTTACTAATCCTGATTTTTGATGCCAGTTCATTAGAAAGGATCCTTAAGCCATATCCTATGGAGTTTTTGTTACCAACCATGAACTTTGCTCAGGTGATCTTAGAAATTGCGAGTCTTTAGATTGGACTTTGGCGTTTGGTGATCTCGTGTCTTTATGTTAATCGTTTATTAAGTGCTAATTAGCTACGTATGCTAATCCAAACTCCAAAGACAAAGACAAATGCACTTGTCAATAGATTATTTGTCTCGCATATACACATTACTTAAAGACAAAAAAAAATGCTTATTGATTGAAATATATTGGTTCCATACTCATAACATCCACGTGGAACCTCAGTTGTCTTCGTGGAGGCTGAAGATTCTTTATTCAGTTATTGAATGATTGTTATGATCACGAGTGTCTCAACTCTCAAGGAACTTCTGATCATAATATATTTTATTTATATAAAAACACTTTAGCTTTCCTGTGTTTCACTTTCATCTGCATCTTCACTTTGAGCAACAATGGCAGTTAACTTTCTAGACTACTTGATCTTAATGATCGTAAGCCTCATTCCACTCATCTGTTACTCCTTCTTCAAGAAACCAAAAGGTAGCTTTGATTTGCCTCCTAGCCCTCCTACTCTGCCGATCATTGGGCATCTTCACCTTCTCCTCTCTGCTTTTACCCACAAGTCCTTACAGAAACTTTCCTCCAGGTATGGGCCTTTCATCCATCTTAAGATCTTCAATGTCCCGGTAATATTTGTTTCCTCGGCCTCAGTGGCGTACGAGATCTTCAGGGTGCACGATGTGAACTTCTCGTTTCGTGGAATCCCTCCCATCGATGAGTCCCTCTTGGTTGGATCTTCTGGATTTTTCACAGCTCCTTATGGAGATTATTGGAAGTTCATGAAGAAGCTAATGGTCACTAAGCTTCTCGGACCGCATGCACTCGAGCGGTCACGAGCCATCCGTGCCGATGAGCGAGAACGGTTTTATGCGAGCCTGCTTGATAAGGCAATGAAGAATGAGAGCGTTGAGATTGGTAAGGAAGCAATGAAGTTCACAAACAACATCATCTGCAAGATGATCATGGGAAGGAGTTGTAATGAGGAGAATGGTGAGGCTGAGAGAGTCAGAGACTTAGTGACCGAGTCCACTTCCTTGACGATGAAGATTTTTGTGGCAAACATGTTTCACAGGCCCCTTAAGATGCTCAGAATCTCACTGTTCAGAAAGGAGATAATGGGTGTTTCTTGCAGATTCGACGAAGTTCTGGAGAGGATTCTTGAGGAACACGAAGAGAAAAAGGATGATGATCAAAATATGGATATGATGGACGTGTTGCTGGAAAGTTATAGAGACGAAACCGCAGAGTATAAGATCACTAAGAACCAGATCAAGTCCTTGTTCGTGGTAAATGTTGACTCGTTAGGTGGATTAGTCTAGAATCCAAAAGAACATGACTGTTAGTTGTACCTTTCTAAAAAAACTTTTGCAAGTGCAGGATATATTGATTGCAGGCACTGACACTTCGAGACATGCAACACAATGGACCATGGCAGAGATCCTTAACAATGCTCGCGTTTTTGAGAGATTGAGAGAAGAAATTGATTCTGTTGTTGGGAAAACAAGGTTGGTTCAAGAAACGGATTTGCAAAGCCTCCCTTACTTGCAAGCGATTGTTAAGGAAGGACTGAGACTGCACCCGCCAGGGGCTCTCTTTGCAAGGACCTCCGGAGAAGGGTGTAGGATCAGAGGATTTTATGTACCAGAGAACACGCCACTTGTTGTCAATGCTTACGCTGTGATGAGAGATCCTGATTCCTGGGAAGATCCTAATGAGTTTAAGCCAGAAAGGTTTCTAGGTTCTTCAACATCAGGACAAGAAGATGAGAAAGAGCACACACTTAAGTACATTCCTTTTGGCAGTGGAAGGAGAGGCTGTCCTGGATCGAATCTAGCTTATATCTTTGTTGGAACCGCAATAGGAGTGATGGTACAGTGCTTTGACTGGATAATTACAGGAGATAAGGTTAACATGGAAGAAGCTCGTGGAGAACTGGTCTTAACTATGGCTCGTCCCCTTAAGTGCACTCCTGTTGCTCGAACCTGCCTATTCCCCAATGCTGACTTGAAGATGTCACTGAACTCGCAGGTATAATTAGGTAATTAGAAAGCTTGCGTTGCACTCAGCTGTTCGGTTTAATTTTAGGGTTGTCTTTTATTCTTGCTTTCAATAGTTGGAATTGTAAATCAGCTATACTGTTTAGAATTTCACTTTAAAAATAGAAAAGGGAATTGTTTTCACGTTCTCCATTTTTTATCCATCATTCCTTGATAAGTTTTTCTTATATATTGGCCGGCTTATATTTACTAATTTCATTTTCTGCTTTCCTCTAAAGCCTTGTTTTAGTCTTGTTTTGATTAGTTTCTGATGAGCTACGTAATAATAGTTATTGTGGTACTATTTTGGTTTCCTTAAGAATCTGGAATGGGATTTCTGATTAGGTCTTGACTCTTGAGTTATGGTCAAATAAGTTTTAAACTTAAATATCATTTTCTATTCTCTTAAGAATATTGAATCTCCAGAATCATATATTTCCTCTTGGCAGCAAAACAATAAAGTTGCTATTATATAATAAAATTCTTGTCTTGCATTTTCTTCATCCCTTCTTGCTTATTCCAGTGCTCTTCTCCTAATCTTGATTTTTTTTTCGTTTCTTTTGGCGTTCCCATAACTGCTTTCATACCACAATATTCCATGTCGCATATGGTTTATTAGTAGCCCATATTTGTTTCATTCTTATCAGGTGAAACTCAGTCTCAATATAAGATTCTTGGTTCCAGATCTCAAGTGCAATTCCAACAGTCATGTTAGCTAAGTGTCTTATGACTTATGACTTATGTCAGACGAAGGTTACAAACTTTACAAGTTTAAATCATATAGTGATATACACCATGTAACTGGGATAATCAGTAAACTAATCATCATTTGTATTTGCTTTCCTATGTGAAATGCACCGATGATGATAAAAAGATAACAAAAAATGTAAAAGCAATCTACTTTTTAAGACAATCATGGCCATAATAATATTATAAAATATACCAGTTGGTCATATCTATATTAGAATTATTTTAGTTTTCGATGATCACGCTTTATCGTTTGGAATTTTTCACGTTGTACCAAAAAGAAAACATTTGTATATTGGTAAAAGACAATGCATGATCATTCATGGATTCTTTATAAGAGAATACTCTGTTTCATCTGCCGTTTCGCTTTGAGCAACAATGGCAACAACTTTCACCATTGACTTTCAAAGCTGCTTCATCTTTATCATCCTCTGCCTCTTCTCAATCTTGTTTTACTTGCGTTTCATAAGGAAACCAAAGGTTAGCTGCGGTTTTCCTCCGAGCCCTCCGTCTCTACCGATCATTGGCCATCTTCACCTTCTCCTCTCTCTTCTAATTCACAAATCTTTACAGAAAATTTCCTGCAAGTATGGACCTCTCCTCCATCTTCGCGTCTTCAATGTTCCCATAGTCCTAGTCTCCTCTGCCTCAATAGCCTATGAGATCTTTAGGGCGCAAGACCTGAACGTTTCCACTCGCAGCCTCCCTACGAACGAAAGGTCTCTCTTCTTTGGATCTTCCGGCTTTGTTACCGCACCTTATGGAGATTACTGGAAGTTCATGAAGAAGCTCATTGTCACCAAGCTCCTCGGAGCTCAGGCACTCGAGAGGTCACGAGTCGTCCGTACAGATGAGATAAACCGGTTTTACTTAAGGCTCCTAGATAAAGCGATGAAGAAGGAGAGCGTTTGTATTGTTGAGGAAGCTATGAAGCTAATTAACAACAGCATATGCAAGATGCTCATGGGGAGGAGTTGTTCAGAGGAGAACGGTGAAGCAGAGAAAGTGAGAGGCTTAGTGATCGAATCAGATGCCGTAGCGAAGAAGTTTCTCTTGGCGGCCATCTTGCGCAGGCCGCTTGCGAAGCTCGGGATCTCACTATTCAAAAGGGAATTAGGGGGTCTTTCGGACAGGTTCGAAGAGGTGTTGGAGAAGATTCTTGTGGAATGTAAAGAGAAACAGGAGGAGCATCATCAAGCTACTGACATGATGAGTGTCCTTCTTGAGGCTTATGGAGACGAAAACGCAGAGTATAAGATCACTAGGAACCATATAAAATCCTTGTTTGTGGTAAATTTTCCTCTCTTTAAGTGAATTTGTTGCTCCACTACCATTGGTTGTCTTTAAATTTTCCTCTCTTTAAGTGAACTCGTTGTTCCAGTACAGTGGTTGTCTTGACTAAGAAACGTTTTCTACTGTAGGATCTTTTCGTTGCGGGCACTGACACCACAATGCACGGTATAGAATGGACCATGGCAGAGATTTTGAAAAACCCAAATATTATTGCGAGACTGAGAGAAGAAATTAGTTCGGTTGTAGGAGAAACAAGGTTGATTCAAGAAACGGATCTACCTAACCTTCCTTATTTGCAAGCTGTCGTCAAGGAAGGACTAAGATTGCACCCACCGGCGCCTCTTATGATAAGGACCTTCCGAGAAGGGTGTAAGATCAGAGGTTTTGATGTACTGGAGAAGACAACACTTGTTGTTAATGGTTATGCTATAATGAGAGATCCTGATTTCTGGAAAGACCCTGACGAGTTTAAGCCTGAAAGGTTTTTAGCTTCTTCAAGAGCAGAACAAGAGGATGAGATCAGAGACGAAGTCATAAACTACATTCCTTTTAGCAGTGGAAGGAGAGGTTGCCCTGGAGCAAATCTTGCTTATGCCTTGGTAGGGAATGCGATTGGAGTGATGGTACAGGGATTTGAGTGGAAAATCGAAGGAAACGAGATCAACATGAGTGAAGCTGCTGGAGCAATTACATTGACCATGGCTCATCCTCTTAAGTGCACCCCTCTTCCTCGAACCCTAAACCGTTTAACTTCAACTCCGCTGATTCCCAGTTCTTGACTTGGAGATTTCAGCTTGATTCTGTTGTTTTTGTTAATCTCATTATTTCGACTTCTTAATAAACAAAACATTGTCAATGTTTAGTAGGGTGGACAACTTTTATCACTATGCAGAAAGGTCTTCTCTTTGGTGATTAATAGTGTTGTGGGAATCTGTTTCATTTTATTAGAGAATCTGGAATGTGCTTTTTGATGGGTTTTGAAAGAGTGTGTTGATGTCTTGCAAACTGATTTATCCAAAGACAGTTTAATGTGTCAAAGAGTCGCTTATAATATGAATCATACCTAGGCCTATACAAAAAATTCTTTATTCTCAGCATCTACAAGATTCTCTAGGTCTTAGCATATAATATGAATCCTATTATTTTGTGTTCAGCCTTTGTGAGTTACGTGTAAGAGATTCCCTCTTTCTCAGCATATGGGGAAGTTTACACTTTGCACAACCTGGATGAAGCTCATAGAACACTGGTCTTGACTATGGCTCGTCCCATTAAGTGCACTCCTGTTCCTCTGCTAAATACTATGTAGCTTCCCAATTCCTGACTTGGAGATGTCACCAGACTTGCATGCTTAAGGTTATTGGAAAGCTACGCTGTACTCAGCTGTCCGGTTTCATCTTGGGTTGTCATTATTTCCTAGTTTAAACATTATGGAATTGTAAATCAGCTTTACTGTTTAGGATTTCTCTTTGAAAAAAAAGGGAATTGTTTTCACCTTCTCCCTCTTTTATCCATTTCTAGAGCATGTTCATTGGCAAACATCCCAAAAAATCATAAAAATGATTTTTTATTATTTTTCATTTGATTTATTTAAAAAAAATGTATCAATTGCGGGCCGCCACGTGGCATGGTATGGAGCCTACGCTATAATAATGAACCGAGTTCATCTTAACGAACCTCTTTGAACCTAAATTTTTTTTTAATTTTTAAAATTATTTTGGACCTAAGATTTCGAGTCCATGAATCCTTATAATACTCTAATGAAAATACTTTTATGTATAGTTTTTTATATATATTAATTACATTTTCTGTTTTCCTCTAAATCATTCTCTATTGGACTAACTAGATAGGTTTTGCCTTTTGATTTTATTTTTGAGAATTTGCACCTCATATATACAAGTAAACTTGAAATTAGTAATATACACAGGGTATAATAATATTGTACATTTATTTTTATTACAACATTGTCCTTATTATTTTTACAACATTTCTCTCATTTTTCTATTCTCTGATATTTAAACAATAACCAATCCCTACATTTCTATCTCTCTTCTTCATGTATTTTCTTTAGACAATCATAATCATCCGAGAATGACAAAGTCGAATTTATCTGCCATAAAACAAAAAATTAAACTGCTATAAACCAAGTTATCACAATACAAAAAATATTATAATAGATAAATTAATGTTTATTAACAGATATAAAAATGTTAAATACATAAATATTTTGTTAATGTACCTCGATACAAATGCTACGAATAGTTATATATGTAGTTTTCGTTCACTTAACGGATACAAAAAAATTAGATAAATAAATATGTTATGTTAACAGATACAAAACATGTTAAATAGATAAATATTTTGTTAACGTATCTCGATACAAATGCTACGAATAATTATATCCGTAATTTTCATTCACTTAACGGATACAAAAAAGATTAGATAAATAAATATGTTCTTTTAACGGATACAAAACATGTTAAATAGATAAATATTTTGTTAACGTATCTTAATACAAGTGTTATGAATAATTTTTCCCCAAAGTGAAAACCCTAAAATCGAAAAGTAAGAAAGATCGAGGTAAAATATAAGAGACAAACCAGGATGAGTTCGAAGAGAGTGGCTTGATCGTTCTTCATATAGTTGAGAGAGAGACACAATCCTTTTTCTATTTCCTCTTCATCATTTTCTCTCGGATAATCTCTTCAAACAAAAAACTCTCAAATCTCTTTTGTCTCTCCGTCCCTTTCCGCAAAAGATGTCGACCAAGAATATTGTGTTAAAGAGTTCTGATGGCGAGTCTTTCGAGTTTGACGAGGCTGTGGCTCTCGGGTCTCAGACCATAGCCCACATGGTTGAAGACGACTGTGTCGACGACGGAGTCCCTCTTCCCAACGTGATGACGATCAAGATTCTCATCAAGGTGATCGAGTACTGCAAGAAATACGTTATGCTGTTGCTTATAGTTACTTGTAATCTCGTAAAATAGAATATGATAATTTATGAAGGTTATTTTCGTAAAGTCCTCGTACCTGACAAAATAGTGTTCTGGGTATTCACTTAGCTGGGGTAGTTTACTAATATTAATATCTATTGGGTATATTAAGCATATTAACCCTTTATTTTTTATTAGTTTCTGATGAGCTACTGAATTATGAGTGTTGCGGTAGTCTATTCTGTTTACTTAAGAATCTGGAATGGGGTTTCTAATAGTTTTTAAAAGACTATGAGGTCTAATCCCCAAGAATAAGAGATTTGTTTCGGTAAGAGAGAAAAATCATATTCTGCTCTCTTAAGAATCTCGAGTCCAGTATCATCTCTTTCCTATTGGACGCAAAACAATAAGGTTACTATTTTATAGTTACATTCTTGTCTTGCATTTTGTCCTTCTTGCTTACTCCAGATGTTCTCTCCTAATCTTGAATTTTTTTTTTTTCATTCTGATACCCCTACTGCTTTCATACAGTAGTGTTCCATATTTCCATTTCGCATATGGTGTACAAACGCTCTCCTTCTTCATCGCTTTATCTAGGAGCCTCAAGTAAAACCGATTTACCTCATACAAAAATTCAGATTTGCTTCATCCTTGTCAGGTAGAATTCAGTCTCAATTTAAGATTCTAGGTTCAAGGTTTCAACAGAACCAGTCCCTCGTCTTGCTAGTTAAGTGTCTCTTCTGCCAGACGAATGCTACAAACCATACATCATATAGTGATATGTACACCATAATTTTTTTTAAAACAAATAATATGATAATTAGTAAACTAATCATCATTTGTATTTATATTTCCATGTGAAATGTACAAATGATGGGTTACATGTAAGCTATCTACTTTTCAAATTATCATGGCCGTAGTATCTAAATATTTAACGTGCTCCATACGTATGTGTATCAGAAGACTCAGACAATGTTAACCGAAAACACAAAGAAAGAGTATTTCAGGTTTTGACTTTTGCATATGCTTATCATTAGGCGTTTCTTTCACGTTACACAAAAACGAAAACATTTTTGTATTGGGTTAGGAACAAAGCATGATCATTCATAAATTCTTTATAAGAGAATACTCGGTTTCATCTTCCTTTTCACTTTGAGCAACAATGGCAGCAATTTTCACCGTTGACTTTCAAAACTGCTTCATCTTTGTTATCCTCTGCCTCGTATCAATCTTGTTTTACTCTCGCTTCTTAAGGAGACCAAAGGTCAGCTGTGATCTTCCTCCAAGCCCTCCGTCTCTACCAATCATTGGCCATCTTCACCTTCTCCTCTCTCTTCTAATTCACAAATCCTTACGGAAAATCTCCTGCAAGTATGGACCACTCCTCCATCTTCGTGTCTTCAATGTCCCCATTGTCCTAGTCTCTTCTGCCTCAATAGCCTATGAAATCTTTAGGGCGCAAGACCTGAACGTATCCGCTCGCAACCTTCCTACGAACGAAGGGTCTCTCTTATTTGGATCTTCCGCCTTCATTACTGCACCTTATGGAGATTACTGGAAGTTCATGAAGAAGCTCATTGTCACCAAGCTCCTCGGAGCTCAGGCACTCGAGAGGTCACGAGTCGTCCGTGCAGATGAAGTAAATCGGTTTTACTTGAGGCTCCTAGATAAAGCGATGAAGAAGGAGAGCGTTTGTATTGTTGAGGAAGCTATGAAGCTAATTAACAACAGCATATGTAAGATGCTCATGGGGAGGAGTTGTTCAGAGGAGAACGGTGAAGCAGAGAAAGTGAGGGGCTTAGTGATTGAATCAGATGCCGCATCGAAGAAGTTTGTCTTGGCGGCCATCTTGCGCAGGCCGCTTGCAAAGCTCGGGATCTCACTATTCAAAAGGGAATTAGTGGGTCTTTCGGACAGGTTCGAAGAGGTGTTGGAGAAGATTCTTGTGGAGTATAAAGAGAAACAGGAGGAGCATCATCAAGGTACTGACATGATGAGTGTACTGCTGGAGGCTTATGGAGACGAAAACGCAGAGTATAAGATCACTAGGAACCATATCAAATCCTTGTTTGTGGTAAATTTTCCTCTCTTTAAGTGAATTTGTTGCTCCACTACCATTGGTTATCTTGACTAAGAAAAACGTTCCATTACAGGATCTTTTGGTTGCAGGCACTGACACCTCAACACACCTCATAGAATGGACCATGGCAGAGATTTTAAAAAATCCAAATATTCTTGAGAGATTGAGAGGAGAAATTAATTCAGTTGTAGGGGAAACAAGGTTGATTCAAGAAACTGATCTACCCAACCTTCCTTATTTGCAAGCTGTCGTCAAGGAAGGACTAAGATTGCACCCACCGGTGGCTTTTTTGATAAGGACCTTCCAAGAAGGATGTAAGATTGGAGGTTTTGATGTAATGGAGAAGACAACACTTGTTGTGAATGGCTATGCTATAATGAGAGATCCTGCTTTATGGGAAGACCCTGAAGATTTTAAGCCTGAAAGGTTTTTAGCTTCTTCAAGAACAGGACAAGAGTCACAAGAGGACGAGATCAGAGAAGAAGTCCTAAAATACATTCCTTTTGGAAGTGGAAGGCGAGGTTGCCCTGGAGCAAATCTTGCTTATGCTTCTGTAGGGAATGCAATTGGAGTGATGGTACAGGGATTTGAGTGGAAAATCGAAGGAAACAAGATCAACATGAGTGAAGCTGGTGGAGCAATTACGTTGACCATGGCTCATCCTCTTAAGTGCACCCCTGTTCCTCGAACTCTAAACCGTTTAACTTCAACTCCGCTGATTCCCAGTTCTTGACTTGGAGATTTCAACTTGATTCTGTTGTTTTTGTTAACCACATTATTTTGACTTCTTAAATAACAAAATATTGTCAATGTTTACTAGGGTGGAAAACTTTGTTAAGGAAAGAGTATCATATCACCTATGATTGCTCAAATCTCATTATATCAATCTATATTAATTATGTAATCTCTTTGATTATGTCATTCGATTATGTTTATGCTTCTATATAAGTTGCACTCTCATTATCAATAAGAGAGAACAGAATTCATTCTCATTCTCAATGTTTAATAAACTTGTCACTATGTAGAAAGGTATTCTCTTTGGTGATTACCTGTGTTGTGGGAATCTGTTTCAATTTATTAGAGAATCTGGAATGTGCTTTTTGATCGGTTTTGAAAGAGTGTGTTGATGTCTTGGAAGCTGATTTATCAAAAGACAGTTTGATGTATCAAAAGAGTTGATTTTTTATACTTTTTGGCTTATACAAAATTCTCTCATTCTCAGCATCTACAAGATTCTCTCGCGCGGTCTTAGCATACAATATTAATCATATTATTTGTGTTCAGGCTTTGTGAGTTACGTATACAGATTCTATCTTTCTCAGCATATGGGGAAGTTTACACTTTGCATAACAGTACTTTAGGAAGAGAAGACTTTTTTGAGGGTTTCAGGTTGCTTTCTTATATGGTGTAGTAAATAGGTTTCGAATGAGGAAGAGAAAGAACATCTTGCATTATTGAGAGAAAAAGCATTCAAAAGACTAGTGACTGATATGGCTAACACTATTAGTCAATCTTTAATCGTTCTGCTTAGTTGTTTTCTCAGCTTGGGAGGATGTGAACTCTTTATTTTTTAATCATCGATTTATCAATTTGATTATGAATGTCTATTAATTAAAAAAAACCAAGGTTGTAGCTGTCCATTATTTCACGTACTTCCACAGAGAACGCACGTTCTTCCACAGATAACGCAATATTTAAGTAAGTAACAATGCACGGTTGCTCATTATATATATATACGGATTCCTGATGATGTTCATATGCTACTTCACTTCGGAGCAACAATGGCAACACATATCAGCGTTGACTTTCAGCACTGTTTCATCTTCATCCTTACATGCTTCTTCTCACTCTTATTTTGCGCTCTCTTCTTCAAAAAACCAAAGAACTCACGGGGCTATGATCTGCCTCCAAGCCCTCCGTCTCTTCCGATCATCGGTCATCTTCACCTTCTCCTCTCTGCTTTAATACACAAGTCTCTTCAGAATCTCTCCTCAAAGTATGGACCTCTTCTCCATATCCGCATCTTCAGTGTACCCGTCATTCTCGTCTCTTCTGCCTCAGTGTCCCACGAGATCTTCAAGGTCCATGACGTGAACATCTCCTCTCGTGGTGTTACTGCGGCTGATGAGTCCCTCCTGTTTGGATCTTTTGGAATCGTCACCGCTCCTTATGGAGATTACTGGAAGTTCATGAAGAAGCTCATAGCCACTAAGTTGCTTCGACCACAGGCGGTGGAGCGGTCACGAGGTGTTCGTGCTGAAGAGCTGCAGCGGTTGTACGAGAACATTCTTGATAAGGCGAGAAAGAACGAGAAGATTGATATCCGTGAAGAAGCAATGATGCTCTTGAACAACATCTTGTGCAGGATGACAATGGGGAGGTGTTTGTCAGAGGAGCACGGTGAGGTAGACAGAATCAAGAGATTGGTGGAGGATACATTCGCCTTGTCAAAGAAGATTTTCCTGGCAGCTATACTTCGCAGACCGCTTGAGAAGCTTCGGATCCCACTATTCAAGAAGGATATAATGAGTGTTTCCAACAGATACGATGAGCTGCTAGAGAGGATTATTGTTGAACACAAAGATAAACTGGACGTGGAGCATCAATTTACAGATATGATGGATGTGTTGTTGGAAGCTTACGGAGACGAAAACGCTGAATACAAGATCACTAGGAATCATATCAAGGCGTTTTTTGTGGTAATGTTACTCGTTATCTCGATTTCATTGGCAAACGAATATTACTTATACTCTTCTCACTGCAGGAGCTTTTCGTTGGAGGCACTGATACCTCCGCGCAAACAACACAATGGATAATGGCTGAGATCACAAATAACCCTAACGTTCTTGAGAGACTGAGAGAAGAAATTGATTCCATTGTAGGGAGAACAAGGTTGATTCAAGAAACAGATATACCAAACCTTCCTTATTTACAAGCGGTGGTTAAGGAAGGACTAAGAAAGTACCCACCATCGCCTCTTCTGGTGAGGACGTTCCAAGAAAGTTGTGAGATCAAAGGGTTCTATATTCCGGAGAAGACAATTCTTGTTATTAATGCTTATGCTGTGATGAGAGATCCTGATTCATGGGAAGATCCTAATGAGTTTAAGCCAGAGAGGTTTCTAGGTTCGTCAAGATCAGGGCAAGAAGAAGAGAGAGATCAAGAACTCAAGTACATTCCTTTTGGTAGTGGGAGGAGAGGCTGTCCTGGATCAAATCTAGCTTATATGATTGTTGGAACCGCAATAGGAATGATGGTACAGTGCTTTGACTGGAGAATCAACGGAGATGAGGTCAACATGGAAGAGAGTTTAAAAGGAATGACCCTAACCATGTTTCATCCGCTTAAGTGCACCCCAGTTCTTCGAACTCCTGCTACTCAACCGGGGAACATATGAGAAGTTTATTTTCTTTTGTTCTGATCATCTTCTTCAAAGACGTTCAATTATTTTTGCTGTTTTCACGTTTGTTTGTATTGAAACTTTTAACAGTCATATGAACGTAAGCATTTCTTAAAAAAATAACTTTAATTTAATTTATTGAAATTAACCAATTACAGCAGTGAATGACACGAGTCAGCATCATTCTTCAATCTTGCTTATATATGTATAGCTATTTGGATGTTGTTGATAGAAAAACCTATTTATTATTCGAAGTATCCGTGAGCGGTTTTGATGGAGGAGTTTTTTATTTATAAAAAGAGTCTATGCGGAAGATTCTGGTTAATGAAGGAAAAAACAATCTTGGCAAGTAGTGTTGTGTCTGTCGTTTTTTATTTTACTTAAACTTAAAGAGTCTGAAATCTTCTTTATTTTTCATGGCTTTTGGTAAGGTAAGGCATGATCATTCTTCAGTTCCCCAAAGGCTTCGTTTTCCCATGTATTATGTTTGTTGTATTTGAAAGTTAAGATGAAGAATATCAGAGAAGGAAATAAAACAGCAAAATAATGAGTTCAGTCTCCAGGTGGACGATTCATCCAACTCGTGAACCAGTTGCTTTTAAGTTTGTCGTTCATTGTAACCCGAATTTTGGGTTTGGGCTTGTACATCTGTCTATTTCAGGCTTGTATATCTGTCTATTTTGGGTCTATATCTCCCTATGTTGGGCTTGTGTCTCCAGAATTTTTTTGAAAAAAAGTTGTAAAATTCAAACGGAAAAATAGTACAACGGTCGAGTAGAGAGTAAATCCGAATCGAAAAATCAGTTTTGAGTGACCTGAAAAAAAGAAAAGCGAAACAGAAACTAAATTAAATCATTACTCACTGCTTTTAGTTCAAATTTGAATTCGCTCTTCTTTCTCTCTTTTATCCCAAAACACCTCTCTCTCGAATCGATCTCGCAAAGCGGTTGAAGAATCATGGCAGATTCGAAATGGAGTTTTCTGCCCAAATCCGTATCCGCTCACTTGAAACCAAACTCAAACCCTAGATCCGACATCGAAAACGCACCTCCTCTCGATCCAAACATCCGTATCCCGCGAAGAAGCAACAAATCAATTTCCAAATCGCCTGCTTTCAGAAACCCGACGGACCGTGGCCAACTGTCAGCTGCATCTCGGGTATGTGAAGATCATCTACTCCCAAATTTCGCACCTTTTTTATTTGTTTTGAGTTTAATCTTCTTTTATGTGTCATCAGGCAAGGGGAACAACGGCATTGAAATCTCGCAATGAACAAGTAGAAGAAGAAGGAGCCTCGAATCCACATGTAAAGGTTGGTTGGTTTGGTTGTTTCTTTCCATTGGAAGAAAGAAAATTAGGAAACTTTTTTAACCAAAATTAAAGTTGTTTTTGTTATATATTATATGAAAGGTTGTGGTGAGGATTAGACCTACAAAAGAGTATTGCTGGACTGTGAAAAAACTTTCCAATGATTCATATTCCGTTAGGGATCGCCATTTCACTTTCGATTCTGTTCTCGACTCCATTCATAACCAGGTTCGTCTCAAGTCGACAAGGTTACTATATATACAAGACAAAAGGAGTTTCCTTTTTTGTTTAAGTGCCTTTTTTCTTTTACTTGTTTTGGTGCCAGGACGATGTGTTTCAGCAAATAGGTGTTCCTTTGGTTCGGGATGCATTGTCAGGTTACAACACTAGTGTGCTATCATATGGACAGGTACTTAAGTTTTTTTTATTCGAGCTAATTGAAACCAAATGATCACCATACGAACTCTAATAGAGTCCCTTCTTTTTCTTAGAATGGAAGCGGGAAGACATACACTATGTGGGGTCCAGCTGGTTCAATGCTTGAGGATCCCTCTCCTAAAGGCGACCAAGGACTCGCCCCTCGGATCTTTCAGATGTTGTTTTCTGAAATCCACAGAGTAAGTTATGCGTCTTACTATTTGCTTAAGTTTTTTTTGTTAGGGGATGAGACTCTCGATGATACCTGTTTCTTCAAAGACTGAGCATCATACTTTCACTATCATCTAGGAGAAGATGAAGTCCGAGGTTAACTATCAGTGCCGTTGTTCTTTTCTTGAGGTGCCTTTTCCAAACACATATTGAAGGATTCTTTTTTTAAGAAACCTGCTTTTTAGAATTTGCTAAGATAGGTTGCTTAATCTTTTTCTGCAGATATACAATGGACAAATCAGTGATTTGATCGATCAAACCCAAAGAAACCTTAAGGTTTAGCTTCACTACTCTACAGTTTTGTTTCCATACTTTAATCTTTGTTGGGTATAATTTATTTATTTATTTATTGTGAAATATTGCAGATAAAGGATGATGCAAAGAATGGTATTTATGTTGAAAATCTGACTGGGGAATATGTCGATAGCTACGAGGATGTTGCTCAAATACTAATGAAGGTATGATGCCAGCTTCATAGATTAAGCATTCAAGTGTTCTAAGTTATGAACACTATGCTTATTGTTTCACTGTCATATGGAAATTTTCACACTGCACGTACAGCTATTATTCAGCTCTGTTGATCTTGAGTGTTCATTTCCTCACTCATTCCAAGTCCATATCTCATGTTTTGTTGTGCATTCTACTCTACTTTTCAGGGACTGTCAAGCAGAAAAGTTGGAGCAACTAGCACAAGCTTTCAAAGCTCTCGATCACATGTCATTCTTTCTTTCATTATTGAGTCCTGGAGCAAGGTAACTTTAGTTCAATTTAGTTCAATTTTCTTGCGTTTTCAAATCTGATGAACATTTGATCAAATATTATCTGCGCACAGGGAACTTCATCAAGCTGTTTCAATACCACCAGAACAAGCAGGATCAACCTTGTTGATCTTGCTGGAGTGGGAACAAATGCACGTGATGCTACTAAACATAGTGTGGAGGAAGAGAAATTCTTAAAGAAGTCCCTATCGGAGCTCGGGTATGAACTCACTGTGTAGTTTTGTAGGTTTCAATTAAGAAGTTAGTTTCCAAATGAAAAGAGAACACAAAAAAAATCAACAAATTAGTGATTTGCTAACATTGTCGCTCTTACCATCATTGCAGACATGTTGTGGATGCTCTTGCGAAAAACGTCCACCCTGGAATATCTGACCGTAGTCTTCATAAAACCTCCTGCTTGACGCATTTATTGCAAGAATCCCTTGGTGGCAATTCAAAACTCACTATCTTGTGCAACATTTTTCCGAGCGACAAGTATTTTCTTCACCTTGTTATCACTTCAGTTATATATAAACATAGCTCCCTGATGGTACCAAAACATAAACATAGTTTCCTGATGGTACCAAATATTCAATCAATATAATGATCTGTACAGAGTTTAAGATAGTTGAGCATTTCAATGACAGGATCCTCACTCTGTGTTCTAATAGAGTTTGATTGTGTAATGCAGAAACACAAAAAGAACAATGAGCACTCTTCGATTTGGTGAACGAGCTAAATCCATGGGAAACAAACCACTGATAAATGAGATTTCAGAAGAAGATGTAAATGATTTGAGTGACCAAATTCGTCTTCTAAAGGTATAGTCTCCTCCTTAACCAGCCCGTTCCCCTTTTTTTTAATTTCTTGCTTGTTGGAATGATTTTTTTTTGTTTTTCAGGAAGAACTTACAAGAGCCAAGGCTGATGCTTGTCATTCTGTTGGGAGTAAAAATAATCATTTCGGAGCAAAAAGTGCACGTGAAAGTTTGAATCAACTAAGAGTTAGTCTTAACCGCTCTTTGATGCTGCCCAAGATTCATAATGACGAAGAGGAAGAGATAACGGTTGATGAGGATGATGTAAAGGAACTGCATCAGCAAATCAAGTCCTTCCAGAAACTAAAAAAACTCCCTGCCAACAGAGAGTCAGTGAGCTCGTCTTTTGTAACAGCATTTGGTGAATCAGAGCTAATGGATGATGATGAGATTTGGTCAGAATCTGAAGAGAAAGATTTGGGTGAATCTTTGAAAGAACAAGGCAGCGACAGTGCTGCAACAATAACTAAATCAACTGAGAATTCCATGATAACGGAATTCGCGTCGGAAAACAGCATATCAATAAATCCTTGCCGTCAATCCTTAATCTTGCAAGAACCAATCCAGTCAGAGTCTCCTAGAATTAGAGACTCTCTAAGGAAAAGCATCGCTCTTTCTTCCACATGTCTCAGGAATCAGAATAGTCTGGCGCAGAGCCAACATATCAGGGCATCTTTACGTGGAAGCAAGATGTTCACAGGTTCTACAGAATCTCTAGCTGCAAGTCTTAGGAGAGGCTTGGATATTATTGGAAATCCGCTGAACACTGCATCAAACCGTTGCTCAGTTACTTTGTCTTCTGATAACTTGACCATGCAGCCTTCCTCAGAGATACTGCAGGATGATCAACTACCGCGTTCACCACTTTGTCCTTCCTGTAGACAGAAATCTGAGGACAACTCTACAGTTCTTCGCAGCTCTAAATTATCAAATGTAATTGAGGGAGTAAGTATATCATGTGAAATAAAGTATGTTTATGGATGTCAATTAGAATGAGAGCTATCTGGAAGCTAACATTGTTGGATTCTTTGTGAATCAGGATGGATGTCATCACATGGAAGGGGTTACTGAGAAACAGCAAGAGCTTGAAAAATTGTGCGCAGAGCAAGCAGCCAAGATTGAGCAGTTAACGCGCCTGGTAAACCAGTTCTATGTGTCTTATGTCTGTCAAAAATTGGATCACCATGTGTGGTTGAGCAAGTTTTGGTTGCTGTTATATCTTCTTCAGGTGGAGCAACACAAACATCAAACTGTGAATGAAACAGAAGCAAACAAAAATCAGGTCTGTTGTTGTTTTATATACTGTCTAAATTATCTGTAGTCGAAACTTTTTGAGCGACTGTAAACATATATCCTAATTTCATGGTTCTGCAGCTTCTCAGCTGTAATGATGTTGTTGAGCGTGACCAAGCAGAAGTCAGCATTGAAAAATATGAAGTAAAGCAAATCCCAGATGAAGACTCCACAAAGACAAACTTTGATACTGGCGAGAAGGAGGCATTACTCAAAGAAATTGAAGATTTGAAAAGCAAGTTGCAGACACCTGTAACCATGTCCACCAATGAACTGAGATCATCTTTGCTGTCCCGTTCGTTTCAACTACGCAACAAGAATGCTGAAAAAGACATCGAGGAGGAACGACTTAGGTTCACAGAAATGGAGAGCGAGTGGATATCACTGACCGAGGAACTAAGAGTTGAGATGGAAACTCAACGCAGGCGTGCAGAGAAAGCTGAAGCAGAGCTTAAACAAGAGAAATTATCAACTGAGGAGTTAGAGGATGCACTTCGAAGAGCTGTTCTTGGTCATGCAAGGTTTGTTGAACACTACACAGAGCTACAAGAGAAGTATAACGACTTAGGGTCACGGCATAAAGCAACGGTGGAATGGATAACAGAGTTGAAGAAGGCAGTAGCGAAGGCTGGGAAAAAAGGTTGCGGTTCCCGTTTCGCCAAGTCACTTGCTACGGAGCTCTCAGCACTTCGAGTAGAAAGAGAAAGAGAAAGAGACTTGCTGAAGAAGGAGAACGTAAGCCTAAAGATTCAACTAAGGAATACTGCTGAAGCTGTTCATACTGCTGGAGAAGTTCTTGTTCGGCTCAGAGAAGCCGAACAATCAGCGTCAGCTGCTGAGGTAACAAACAAAATTTTCATATTTTGGCGTATGTGTTAGTGTGACATTGTTTTTCGAATTTTTGGGCTCCAACTATGAACGTATTTGGTTGCAGGAAAAGTTCAATGAAGGAGAAGAAGAAAACGAGAAGCTAAAGAAGAAAATGGAAAAGCTGAAGAGGAGACACAAGTTAGAAATGGCAACACTCAACCAGAATCTAAAGCGAAACACATTGCCAGAATCTGCACTACAGCATCAGAGGAACTCGGCTATTGAAGAAGAAGGTATGTAGAAGAAACATACCAAAGCGCGTAACTATCTGATTGGTATGTACATACAGCCTGTTTATGTTTCCACTTGCTGCTAATAAAAATCAAAAGTCTTATTCCAGAAGGCATTTTGATTATTATTATTATTCATTTTTCCATTCGAGTTATTGTTCCGCTGTTTTTGATTTGAAAATTGTGTTTGTGGCGTGCAAACTTTAAATTGGTAAATTCTTATTATCCATTTTCTATATTTATTTAAACGTTGTTTACCTTTCTTTCCAACTTCAGACGTTTCTTACAAGATATCTTTGGCCATCTTGTAATAATGAAATATAAAATGATAATTATAATGTTAATCCTCTCTTTCCATAATCCCGAATCCCTATGCCCAACGGTGACCCACACAGAAACGAGAATTTTTCGTTATTTTTCATTTTATTAATCTACAAGTTTTTTTAAAAATGTCCATTTAAAACTCGCGTTCTGTTATGTAGTGGTGAAAAAGTAGTAAAGTTTTACCCCATTTTATGGAATATATATCTGTAGCTGGGAATTCAAAAATTCGAAGCATCTTACTATTATTATTTGCAAAATACATCCCCTATATTATTATTTTAGAAGACATTTAAAAAAATAACTATTCCTCATGTGTGATTAATCAAAATGACATTATTTAAGTGTTAAGAGGAAATGATTTTGAGATTACATACAAAAAAAGTCATAACTCATTAGACTAATTACATTTGATACCACTATATTAATATTAATCATTTACAAACTTATACTTAATAGTTTGATTAATATTTTGATATCCCTTATAAACTTATACAAAAATCTTTCCTTCTCTTTCCTAACAACAAATCATTTAATAATTAAGATTTGATTTTCAATTATATCATATTATTAATTTTTATGTAATTTAAATTTACCAATCATCTTTATTTTCTCTAATTATGATAAATAAATTAAATAACATACCAAACATATAATAAAAATAATATTTTCCCCACATATGCTATAATTTGAATTTATAAAAGCAAACATAAATTAGTAAATATATTAAACAGTTCACATCAATTTGTTTTTTTGTCAAAAAATGGTTCAGAAATTTGTTATATATATATATATACATATATATATATATAATGAT
>KE156112.1:539446-557516 GCA_000411075.1 Sisymbrium irio
ATCATGATTTTATACTATAACTTCAGTTAAAATTTAATAAATGTGATTCATCACGGGTTGAAATTTTTTCAAAATAACAAAAAGTTTTAAAAAATATATTTCGGGCTTCCGAAGCCCGGATTAAAATCTAGTGCCTTTTTAAAATAACGGTAAGCAGGGCTGGAATTTTTATTATCAAGTGGAACAAATTGTAGTCTGTATTCAAGTGCATCCGATCCGTCATTTTGAGTAGCATGCGTACAAATTAGATACTTCGCCCGTTCGCCGTATAATTGATTTCGCTTGCATGTTCGCCTTAAAATTTATAGATGATGTTTAATAAGAAAAAAAAGAATTAAGTCTTTATAAATGTAAGTATCACATGGTAAGTAGTAAATGCAACCGTAAACATTTGTTTGATTCGACTACTTCTCAACTTCAATCAACCACATGGGACTAATTAATGAGAATTATGTTCTTTTAGTTTGTTAGAAAAATGTTATAATCGGATCGCCCAATTAACCCAGCTTTCTCTCTCGACACTGTAATCTATGGATTCATGCATGTTACAAATTTCAACAAGAGATAAGCTGTTTAGCTTTGTGTTACGTCATTGAATTTCTTCAATAAATCAATATATAAACGTGATTAGTTAATTTAATAATTATACCCTAAACCCTTCCACAGCTCCACTATAAATATGGTATCAGCATTCCAATTTAAAAGGATCAAACTAAAGCCAAACATGGAAAACATAGAAACTCTTGTTTACACTCTCATTTCCATCTTTCTCTCTCTCCAGTTCTTGTTTTGGAGATTCAGGTCGCGTTACACTGAAATTACGTCTGCGTTCAGACTGACCCGCCACCTTAACATCCGCAGTTTAGCTTCGGACAGAAACTATAACTTTGACTTCATGTTGTATATGGTCAATAAGGCTAAATCCGTCAATGAAGCACTAGACGAGGCTGTTCCTCTACGCGAGCCAGTACTCAAGATCCGTGAAGCCATGAGGTATACGCTTCTCTCGGATGGTAAACGCGTAAGGCCAATGCTTTGTTTAGCTGCGTGCGAGCTCGTAGGCGGCAAAGAGTCAGACGCAATGCCCGCAGCGTGTGCGGTTGAGATGCTTCACGCGTCATCTCTCATCCAAGACGACCTCCCTTGTATGGATGACGACAACCTTCGCCGTGGAAAACCCACCAACCATAAAGTCTTTGGCGAAGATATAGCCGTCTTGACTGCTGATGCACTCATAGCTTTGGCTGTCAAGATGGTAGCCGCATCAACCTCCTTGGGCCTTCCTCCAGAGAAGGTTCTCCGGTCCATCTTGGAGATGGCAAAAGCGGTGGGAACGGAAGGACTCGTTGCGGGTCAAGCGGCGGATCTGGCCGGAGAAGGGATGAGCTTTGAGAAAAGCGAAGTCGGGTTGGAACATCTTGAGTTTATACATATTCACAAAACGGCGGCATTGCTTGAAGCTTCTGCGGTGGTGGGAGCTATATTGGGAGGTGGGTCCGATGAAGAGATTGAAAGGCTTAGGAAATACGCAAGATGCATTGGGCTGATGTTTCAAGTGGTGGATGATGTGCTCGACGTGACTAAGTCGTCAGAGGAGTTGGGGAAGACCGCAGGTAAAGATTTGATCGTCGGAAAGCTAACGTATCCGAAGTTGATGGGAGTGGAGAAATCGAAGGAATATGCTGAGAAGCTGAACGTAGAAGCAAGAGAGCATCTTCAAGGGTTTGATTCACACAAGGTGGCTCCTTTGTTGTTTCTCGCTGATTACATTGTCAACAGAAAAAACTGACCTCGGTATATGACAGGAATATGTTGGCTATATATTAGGACTGTGATGCCATATCAGGAAACAAAAAACAGAAATGAAAACTAGATATATATTAGTTTTCGTATTGTGGCAAAGAATAGGTTTCATTTAATTTTATCATATATTGAAATGCATGTCTTCATTATAATCTATAAATCGAAACTGGTTGACAAAAAGGAAAAAAAAAAACGAAAATTGGAACCTAATATATATTTGTCTCATTAACAAATTTACTAGAATCTCGTAAGAAAAGATATGTTTTGACAGAGAAGATCAAAGACGAAACAAAACCTTTTATACAGAAAGTGAGTGATTTTCTCCATTTATTCACAACTCTCAGTTGTGGAAGTCTTTCACGTGGAATAAGTTGGCATAGGTTTGTGACGACTTGAAACAATTCCATGCACAAATCAAATATTCATTTCCATCTGGCAAGCATTTTTTTTTGAAATTAGTATCAAACAAACTTATAATGTAGAAATTAAATAAATTAATTTTATTGTGGTCAATTGATAAACTGTTTGACAAATAGATTTTTTAACCATATATAATTTTTATCTTTTAAAATAACTTAATTATATTAATTTCAAAAATTTATCTTTTTTATCTATATAGAAATTTATCCATATAGAAATTTATAGAAGGTTGTATTTTTTCAAAAAAAAAGTTATATTTTTAATAAAAAAATAAATTAAAACAAAAGGATATAATATAAAAAAATTCTAAAAACCACAACCATTAGATTAATTAATTGTGAATTTTTAAAATTTAATTATAGATAGGATTAAAAAATCATATAAAATGCGGAACAATTTTGTGCATTTCTATTTATTGACTAATCTAAATATATAACGTGCAGTGTGTAAATGACTGATGAGAATGAGATCCATGAGTTGATTATTTTCTAAACCGTTTGACAGGAATTACAGGAATAATCATCTCGTTTTATTTTAATAGACGCGAGTGAATTCTCCATTTTTCAAGCTCTTTTGGGTTCTCTCACAAGTAACTAATGGATTCTTCAGAAACGGAAAGTCTACAAAACCCAGATTGGGAAACCGAGTTTAGTCGCTTCGAACAAGCGATATCCTCCGGTCATGCTCCAATCCGTGTAAGATCGGTTCTAAAGTTATCAGATTTAGCGAACCAATCACCGGAGAGTATTCTCTCCCGTGCAATCCCAATCCTCGCCGGCCTTCTCCGCGTCTCCTCCGATGATCCCAATCGTTCCGTTCAAGCTGCCGCCGCGCATTGCTTGAAACGCATCGCCTGTCTCGGCGGCGAAGAGGGAGGATTCGCTGTTACGATGGGGAGGTGCGGTGTGATTGCTAGCTTGCTAGGTTTGTTACTCGAAGCGAATGGGAATGGTAGTAACGTGTTGAGAAGGGTGTGGGTGAAGTGTTTGTGGAGTTTGGTTACTTTTGGATCTTCCATACGAGTTGGGTTAGCTAGGTTAGGTGGGTTAGAGATTGTGACACGTGAGTTGAATACTTGGGAAGATGATTCTAGTAGATGGTACTTGTTAGAGATACTTACCGCTTTGACGACGATACGAGAGAGCAGACGCGTTCTTGTTCATAACGGAGGGTTGAAGTTTCTTATTGAAGCGGTTAAAGTTGGGAACTTGGCGTCAAAGGAGAGAGCTTGTCACGCTATTGGATTGATCGGTGTTACTAGACGATGTCGACGATTGCTGGTTGAAGCAGGAGCCTTTCCAGCTCTTGTTGATCTCTTCCGAGATGGAGATGATAAGACAAAGCTTTTAGCTGGTAATGCCTTAGGGATCGTAGCGGCTCAGACTGAGTACATTAGGCCTGTCACTGAAGCTGGTTCTATTCCTTTGTATGTGGAGCTTCTCTCGGGGAGTGATCCAATGGGGAAAGATATTGCGGAGGATGTGTTCTGTATACTAGCTGTAGCTGAAGGTAATGCTGTTTTGATAGCGGAACAACTTGTGAGGATCTTGAGAGAAGGAGATAACGAAGCCAAGTTTGCTGCTTCTGATGTGTTGTGGGATCTTGCGGGTTACAGGCATTCTGTATCTGTTATTAGAGACTCTGGTGCGATTCATTTGCTGGTCGAGCTTGTAAGAGATGGGTCCCTTGAGTTTAGGGAGAGGATTTCTGGAGCTATTTCGCAGTTGTGTTATAACGAGAACGATCGTGAGGCCTTTTCTGATTCCGGTATGATACCGATTCTGATTGAGTGGTTGGGGGATGAGTCGGAAGAGCTTAGGGATAATGCAGCCGAGGCACTTATTAGTTTCTCTGAAGACCAAGAGCATTATGGTAGAGTGCGTGAGGCGATAGGCCATCCTGTCTTTCAGAGTATGCAGAGCAGACTTGCTAGGATCCGAGCCTCTCACGAACATTTGGTTAGGTCAATGCGAAGGGTTACAATCGAACATCTTACCAGGGATCCAGATCTTCCTTGATGGGCAAATCCAGGTTTCAACCTGTTTTGATGTATGTTTATAATCTGACTTTGAAAGAAGAATGCTGTTTGATTTTTGTGATTTTTTGTTGTTGTTGTTGTTGTTTTATTCAAATGATTGTATACATGTACCAAAAGATATTGACTTTGAATGGATATTGATTCTACACCATTGATCTTCCTTCACATGATAATGCATCCAGTGGTTTGACCATAAGAATCATAGACTACTTCATACATCTCAGGCCGTGGCTGCTCATAGCAAATTGTGGAGCATTGAGCCAAGCAGCAATGCGGTGGAACATTTTGGTCTGGACAGTTACCATCATCATCAGCAGTCACGGTGTTCTTGGAATTGTCAGTACCATTGTCTTCTTGTGGCTTCTTCACCTGATCATCATCAGGAGAAAGAATATTCGGGTTTACTTCTTCAAGAGTATCTAAAGTGGCATAGCAAGCTTTCTTCCTTAAGGTGTCAACCAAACAAACTGCATCAATTCCATCACCAACCACCACAAGCTCGTCCTCGAATTCCCCTTCTATGGCCACAGAGATTACACCTGCAAGCAAGGTACACAGTTTTCATCCTTTTATTAGAAACCACTTGGTGTGTTCTCTTTGTTTTAACCGGAATCTCTTACCCTTTGCACCAACTGCTACTTCCATTGCTTTCCTCTTGCACCTGTCACTATTCACTGACAATTTGATACGCATCTTCTTCTGCAAAATGCTCCATCAAAATCCAGAGACCAAAGCGGAGAAACAGATTAAAAGCCAATAAAACAAAACGACAGATGACGCAATGAGACTGTTGGAAAGAGTCAGACCTTCATTTTACCCTGACGAGGAACCTCTGTTTTGGCCAAAGTGGAGGATTGAAGATAACTATCATAGGGTTTACGAAATGCACTTGTTTTTAAAGCTGTGTTATGTGCTGAGCACGAACGGCTGAAGGGATCAAAGTCAGACTTTTGTATTCATGATAGGATATACTGATATAGAGGCATAAACTGAATTAATTTTTAATGAATTTTAAATAGTGTTCGGATAATATACCAATTTATGGTTTTGTTTATGCATATGAAGTGCAACTTTTCTTAGTTTTTTTTATCTTATAACAATGTTACCGCTCAAGCCAATACATTCTTGTCGAGAGGCGACAACCATTTGCTTGTTTTGAAAATACCTCAATATCACATTTGAGGATTATCTCAAAGTATCACCATATCATATAAAACCCTCCAATAATTGGTTAGAACAAATGACGTACTATCACATAAACAAGGATTGTATAACTAAAAAACAAAAAGAATCGAATGGTCACCCTAAGATCTCTCTAAAATCTAAACAATCATTAGACAGCACAAAGGCAATCAAAAACAAGTTTTGCAAATCGACATAGTTGGGTTTTGTCTATTCTTGGTGGGTTTTTATCCTCTCTCTCTTTCTTCTGTTCATACGTTTTTCTCTTTGTCTTCCAGAAAAGAGAGAGAAAAGAATTACGTTGGATCGAAAAAAAGAAGAATTTCTTCTTGAAGAATCATTCAATAGCGTGTGTTTGCTGCAATGCTAACTTGGGAGAACCCAGTTAGGCTTGCAAGCAACACCGCCCTGAAGGAAACACTAGCCTTCATTACATTCCTCATCATTGTGCTATGTCCGGTCACAATGGTCGTGTCTCAGGAGAAGGAGGTTGTGCCAGGTTCAGACGCCGATTGCCTTTTGAGATTCAAAGACACTTTAGCAAATGCTTCTGTCATTAACAGTTGGGATCCATCAACCGTGCCTTGCAAGCGAAACTCCCCGAATTGGTTCGGCGTTCTCTGTTTTACCGGCTACGTTTGGGGTCTACAACTTGAAGGAATGGGTTTAACCGGGAAGCTAGACCTCGAACCATTAGCTCCAATCAAGAACCTACGAACCTTAAGCTTCATGAACAACAATTTCAATGGTGCAATGCCATCTGTCAAGAAACTCGGTTCGTTGAAGTCATTGTACTTATCTAACAACCGGTTTTCAGGGGAGATACCCGCGGATGCGTTTGATGGTATGAATCATTTAAAGAAGCTTTTGTTGGCTAACAACGCCTTTCGTGGGAAAATCCCTTCTTCTTTAGCCTCTTTGCCACTGCTTTTAGAGGTGAGGCTAAATGGGAATCAGTTTCAAGGGGAAATACCTGATTTTAAACAACAAGACCTTAAGTTAGCTAGCTTCGAGAACAATGACCTCGAGGGACCTATACCCCAAAGCCTGCGCAACATGGACCCTGGCTCCTTTGCAGGTAACTAAACAAAAGCTTTTCAAAGACCTACAAATGTTAAGTAACTAAATGAGTTCTTGAAATTTGAAAGAAACAGGATTGTTCTTGTTTTATTCAACATTGCAGGGAACAAGGACTTGTGTGATCCTCCTTTAAGCTCATGCTCAGCGGATTCATGGTTTACTCCGGATCCCCCTCCTGGTTCCACGGAGAAGAACAAGAACCAATCTTTCTACACGATTGCGATCGTTTTGATTGTCATTGGGATAATACTAGTGATCATTTCGCTTGTGGTGTTTGTTCTTCATAGCAGAAGACGGAAGCGCTTGTCGGCTTATCCATCTGCGGGACAAGACAGGACAGAGAAATATCATTATGATCAAACCGCGGACGTGGAGAGAGCTGCGGAGTCTGTTACGAGTTACACTAGTCGGAGAGGAGTAGTACCGGATCAGGGCAAACTCTTGTTTCTGCAAGAAGACATTCAAAGATTCGACCTTCAAGATCTTCTAAGAGCTTCTGCTGAAGTCCTAGGGAGTGGAAGCTTTGGTGCCTCTTACAAAGCCGGGATACATAGCGGGCAGACGCTCGTCGTGAAGAGGTATAAACATATGAACAACGTCGGAAAAGATGAGTTTCATGAGCATATTAGACGGTTAGGGAGGCTGCGCCATCCGAATATATTGCCTCTTGTGGCTTACTATTACCGTAGAGAAGAGAAGCTCTTGATCGCTGAGTTCATGCCAAACCGTAGCTTGGCAAGCCATCTTCACGGTATGTAAAGATCAAATTCTGTTTGTCCAAAAATATGTTGTTACTTTACTTGGTTCTGACGCAAAAGTGCTCCGTTTCAGCGAATCATTCTGTGGACCAACCTGGCTTGGATTGGCCAACAAGGCTAAAGATTATACAAGGAGTGGCAAAGGGTTTAGGTTACTTGTTCAACGAGCTACCAACACTGACGATCCCTCACGGTCATCTCAAGTCATCAAACGTCGTACTAGACGAATCATTCGAGCCTCTCCTAACGGACTACGCGCTAAGACCAGTGATGAACTCAGAGCACTCTCATAACCTAATGATCGCTTATAAATCACCAGAGTACAGCGCAAAGGGACACATAACGAAGAAGACTGACGTTTGGTGCCTCGGGGTTTTGATCTTGGAGCTTTTAACTGGTAGGTTTCCGGAGAATTATCTAAGGCAAGGGTACGATGCAAACATGAGCCTTGTGACTTGGGTGAGTAACATGGTGAAGGAGAAGAAAACAGGTGACGTGTTTGACAAGGAAATGAATGGGAAGAAGAACTGTAAAGCAGAGATGCTAAGCCTGTTGAAAATCGGGTTGAGCTGTTGCGAAGAAGATGAGGAAAGGAGGATGGACATGAGAGATGCTGTGGAGAAGATAGAGAGATTAAGAGAAGGACAAGAGTTGGATAATGATTTCTCAGCTTCGACGCACAATGTCTTCGCTTCTCGGTTAATAGACGACGATGACTTTGGTTTTGCTATGAATCGATGATGAGTTTGATCACTGGAAAAGTTTGAAATTGTAATCTTGATGCAAGCAAAGAGATTGAACCTTCGTGGGCAGCTTCAAAGAGAAAGAAAGTTTGGGTTTTTTTATTTGTTCCTGGGAGAAAATGTGTTAAGAGCATCCATGATATGTAATGAAACTACCCAAAATTTAAATTTTGCATATTCTTTGTTTTGTAACAGCTTATAAAAGGAAACCACTCTCGTTGTTGTAAATTCCCAAATCCATTTTGCATAGACTCAAAAAGTTTACTCATTTCTCCATCTCATTATCCCTAAGACTTTTTCATTTTCTTCTTCCAATGCTATAATTGAATACATGGATCAGTGCGTAATAAAATCAATTGAGATCGAGATACTCTTGTGTGAGAGATCATAAAGTTGCAAACTTTTTCTTGAGGACTGTAAAAAGATTTGAAATTTAAGGCTAAATTGGATTTTCAGGGCTATACTAATAACTGCCGCGGAGAATCCGCGACTACCCGAAGCTGTCGGAGACACAAAGATGATGAGACAGAGAGAAGGAGCGGTAGAGATGAACCTCTATCTTCTTCAGTCCACCAGTGAATCCCAACTTTCTAATTTTGGGGTAAGAGGAATTATCAAAATCCCAAACTTAGGCATACCGCAGATTTCTTTAGTTTTTGAGAATGAAACCCTCCAAGAAGATAGAGGCAAAGATTCTTGGAGAGCCTATTGATTTAGTTATCTGCGTGAATTTGGCATCTGTAAAGCTACTTTGTAATCAATGAAGTCCCAAAAAGGAATTGTCAAGAAGAAGGATGCGAATTCGGGTTTAGTCGCTGTAGCAGTGGATAAAGATAAAGGAAGCCAACATGCTCTTAAATGGGCTGCTGATCATCTTGTCTCCAAAGGACAAAACATCATCCTCCTTCATGTTCTCCATCGATCCTCATCTGATTCAGGTCTTTCTCTCGCTCTGTCTTTGCCTTAATGGAATGCTCTTCTTATTACCAAACCCATCTTGTCGTTTGTTGTTGCTGTCTGAGTTTTTAAGATTCTGTAGAGACTGATTTTGTTGGTGAAAATGGGGTTGTAGTTGAGTTTAATGCAGAGAAACATAAGCAAGCCGAAAACTTTTTCGTGACGTTTCATTGCTACTGCAGTCGAAAAGAGGTAAGAGACGCCATAAGAGATCTCTTGCCCTCGCTTGCTTGCTTTGTTTATTACAGATTGGCCTTAGTTTTGTATGCGTCCTTTATCTCTCTGTTGCTAGATACAATGCCTTGACGTCACGCTTGAGGATGACAGCATTGTCAAGTCCCTTGCGGAATATGTTTCCACTGGCGTGATTGAGAATTTGGTTCTTGGGGCCCCGTCCAGGCATGGATTCATGCGGTATTAGATATTTGAATCTCTTACTTTCATCTATTCAAGTCAGCAGTCTTGTCTTCTTCTTATGTTTGTTTTATATCCTTATGAAGAAAATTCAAGATGTCTGATACACCGAGCAATGTAGCGAAAGCAGCACCTGATTTCTGCACAGTTTACGTCATTTCAAAAGGGAAGGTATCATCTGTCCGCCATGCCACGCGACCTGCTCCATATCGGTCTCCGCTTATGGGTCAGATTGAGAATCATTCTGCAATCTCCAAGTACGAAAAGTTCAGGAACACCATGAGCTTTAGAGGTAAAATTGTTAACTAGTTTTTTTTTAAGGCTTAACAAAGCGAAACCGCACGATCTTGAAACTTCTGTCTCGCTGTGCAAACAAACAGATAGGACACCTGCAAGGCCTTCGGTTTCTAGCTCCATTGAAGATTATGGAAAGTAATGTTTCATGAGAATATTTTCTCTTTACCAAGAAACTAATCCCCATCCCCTTTCGAGAAAAAAAAACTTATCACTCTTTCTTTTTGCGGTAATATCATCAACAGGTCACCTTTCGCGAGGACATCAAATTACACAAACTCATTCTATGATTTTTCAGACTCGGAAAACGACATATCAGTTGTTTACTCAGGCAGGCCAAGTACCACGAGCTCAGGCCGGCGAAGTACCGCAAGCTCAGGCAGGCCGAGTACAAGCACTAATGGAAGGTCTGACATATCTTTTGTGAGCTCAGGCAGGCCGAGTACAAGCACTACAGGAAGCCCTTCCTTCATCTACGAGTTTCCCGATTCTGGTTTAACCCCGAGAATGTCTACGGGATCTGGGCAAAGCGTTGGCTCTATGCGTCTTGGAATCAGGTTTGACACAAATATTCAACATGATTTCTCATTCGTTTCACAAGATAGCGGCCGGTCATCTTGTTCTTGTTCACCACAAAACTTGGTAAGATGCGTTTGATTGATTATAGACAGCAGTATATGGTTTCGAGAATGGTTGCTATATATGTTTCTTTGCAAAATGTACAGGAAGAAGTGGAAGCTGAGATGCGGAGACTGAAACAGGAACTGAAACACACAATTGACATGTATGGATCAGCTTGCAGAGAAGCACTAGCAGCGAAGCAAGAGGTAAACCACGTAAAGTAAAACATGACCCTGTAAATATGTAATGCTTGCAGTGTTGAGTGAAAGAAATTTAAATTTTGGTTTAAAGGCAAAGGAGCTCCAACGTCAGAAAATGGAAGAGGAAGGATGGGTGCAAGAAGGACAGTTGTCGGAGAAATCTACAAAGTCCATAGTTGAAAAAGAGAGAGCAAACAAAGCTGCCATAGATGCTTCTGAAACCGCAACCAAGATAGCAGAGCTCGAAACACAAAGAAGAGCCATAGAAGCTGGAGGTTCTTTCTCTGATTCCAGTTTAAGGTATCGGAGGTATGTTATTGGTGAGATTGAAGAAGCCACAAACTCATTCGACAAGGCTAATAAGATTGGTGAAGGTGGATACGGTCCCGTTTTCAAGGGTCACCTTGATCATACCCCTGTTGCTGTTAAGGTTTTGAGACCAGATGCAGCTCAAGGAAGATCTCAATTTCAAAGAGAGGTAAATTTACTGAAAACAAATTATACTTCAAATCTAAAAAAAGAATCAGGCTTTGGTTTAGATGTGGACTAACGATTGAGCATTGTTACAGGTGGAAGTTCTTAGCTGCATAAGACATCCACATATGGTGCTACTTATTGGAGCATGTCCAGAGTATGGAGTGCTTGTTTATGAGTATATGGCTAAAGGGAGTTTAGCTGATAGGCTCTATAGGAACGGAAACACGCCACCGCTCTCGTGGGAGCTTAGGTTTCGAATCGCAGCCGAAGTTGCAACGGGTCTGCTCTTCCTTCACCAGACGAAACCAGAGCCTATAGTGCACCGTGATCTGAAACCCGGGAACATTTTGATTGACCAGAACTACGTAAGCAAAATCGGGGATGTTGGATTAGCCAGACTAGTACCTGCCGTTGCAGAAAACGTTACACAGTGCCACGTCACGTCAACCGCTGGGACATTCTGTTACATTGACCCGGAGTACCAACAAACGGGAATGCTTGGTGTGAAGTCAGATGTCTACTCCTTCGGTATCTTGCTTCTCGAGCTGCTCACAGCGAAAAAACCTACGGGTTTGGCTTACAACGTTGAGCAAGCGATGGAGCAAGGCACATTCAAGGAAATGTTAGACCCAGCAGTGCATAATTGGCCTGTGGAGGAAGCTTTGTCTTTGGCAAAGGTTGCGCTTAAGTGTGCACAGCTGAGAAGGAAAGACCGACCAGACCTTGGGAAAGAGGTTTTACCAGAGCTCAATAGACTGAGAGCTCTTGCAGATGCGAATATGGAGTGGATTCTGTTCAACTATAGCAGAGGCCCATCACCGAATCATAGCTCAGTCTCCTTGCCAACAGTTGTGAGTATTAAAAAATGCTCTTAGCAATTTCAACATGTTGGTTTTATCCTCAATTGTACAATGAAAATCTTTGAAATGCTTCCGTTGCAGGATGAAATGAGCGTAATCTCAGATGGCTCGAATACACATTCAAGTACCTTATCGGACACGGAGAAGAACTTAGGTACAGTATTACTTTCCACAAATGACTAGTTCTTATCAATTTCTAAATCATTAACATGTGTTTTGTCCATCAAATCTTAAAGTTTGTCCTCCATGCTACTTTACTTTTTTGTTTCAGATGAAAACGAAGATGGTTAGCATTCTTTTCTGTTGAAGGAAAAATGGGGTGAGGCCATCCTTGTATCTTTTAGTTTGCTTAAGCTATCTAATTATGAATGTTTTGTTTGTACATATTGTTTATATTCGTAAAGAAGAAAACAATAGGAAACAGAACAATTATTCCTATTAGGTTTGTGTAATAATTCCTCTGCTAGACGTAAACTCTGTTTTTGGATATGTAAGACGAGATTTGGACCGCACAATTCCTAATAACTTCTAAATCAAGAATTTGGTATTTAGTAATTGGTATAGGCTAACAGCTCACTGGTTTCAGTGGAAAGTACTACGGAGCTGTAGCCTCAGTCTTAGCATAACCGAGTCGAGTGCTGAAACACCCATAATGCGATCATGACTCATTTGGATTTTTTTCACTTTAACTAAAAAGTTATTTCCTTATTTAGTTTTTCTGTAACAAATTTCCTTATTTAGATGAATACTTAATTCAAACGCATCTTCTTTTCTTTGCTGTATACTACAGTGAACTATTTGGTAATAATTTAGGTAGATTAGATATTTGTGGGAAACTTAAATATATAGATTTAAAAGTGGTAAATATGTATAACATAATCATCAATTTTTTTTTGTACTTTATACATACAAACGGATATCTATTTGTAATGTTTATGTGGACCATAACAAAAGAAGTGCAAGTTATATATAATTATTTATTGGTTTTCTCTTCTTATTTCACTGATTAATATGCATTCATTGATGTAGCAGTGTGGTCACAAAAAAACTAAAGATAAGAAGAAAAAAAGGAAAAAAAACAAGCTAACAAACAAATCAATTAACATTTCAAGGCAGTTAGTTCATATCATGCAAAGTGCTTAGGTGTGACAACGTCATGCGTTACTTTTTCCATCCACACACTCAAACTCTAATACGCAAATGACTGTTTCTAGCAGAAGGGTTTTTGTTATATAAACGAGCTATATACTATGGTATTTTCCTCACACTCATCAGATTCAAGAACATTTACACAGAGAGAAAGAGAGAAAAAAAAAGAATAGTCTTCTGGAAGTAAATTTTTGGACAATGTCTTCTCTTGGTCATTTTCAAGTTCTTGTTTTTCTTTATGCTCTGCTTCTTTTCTCAGCCGAATCTCGCAAAACCCAACTGTTTCATGATACTGAATCTAGCAAAGATGGTGCAAAAGGCACAAGATGGGCTGTTCTAATTGCTGGTTCAAATGATTATATTAACTACAGGCATCAGGTTACTGGATATCTTTATCAAAGTTTATAACTAGAAGAAGAAAAAAGTGGTCCTAGAGAGATTCCATGAGCTAAATCTACCGTTGTTTTGTTTCACAGGCTGACATATGCCATGCATATCAGACACTGCGAAAAGGCGGTCTAAAAGATGAAAACATTATTGTGTTTATGTATGATGATATCGCGTTTCACTCAGATAATCCCAGGCCTGGAGTTATCATCAATAGACCAGATGGAGAAGATGTTTATGAAGGAATTCTTAAGGTTCTTATTTGTTCTACTTCTTTTGTGCATTTTATATGCTTATAAACGTATCAACATATTTAGATTTTGTTGGTCTTTTTGGTTGATATAGGACTACACTGGAGAAGCTGTTAACGTGAAGAACTTTCTCAATGTGATACTTGGAAACAGAAGTGGCATCATAGGAGGAAATGGCAAAGTTGTAAAAAGTGGTCCTAATGATCATATCTTCATCTACTATGCTGACCATGGAGCTCCTGGGTTACTATGTATTTTTACCATCAATCTATATCTATTATTAAGATGTTACTCATGATTATACTAATCCGAGAATTCTTGATCGATGTTTATTACTATCAGCGATGCCCCATGGTGATGATCTCCTTGCAAAAGATTTCATTAGAGTCTTGGAGAAGATGCATAAGCTTAAAAAATACAAGAAGATGGTACTAATGACTCAAAAGCATTCGTTGTCATCTCTCTAGTTGTGTTTCTGTTCTTGAATCTTTGAGGTGTTTTTTTTTTTTATGTTAGGTGATTTATGTTGAAGCATGTGAATCAGGGAGTATGTTTGAAGGGCTTTTAAAGCCTAATCTCAACATATTCGCAGTAACTGCTGCAAATGCGAAAGAGAGCAGTTTTGGAACTTACTGTGGTGTTACAAATCCTCCTTCTCCTCCTGAATATGATGGTATTTGTCTCGGCGACGAATTTAGCGTCTCTTGGCTTGAGGACAGGTATCTCAAAAACAGACTCAATCTCTTTGGAGTAACAAATGATTTGATTGTTCTTCAAGAGTCACTCTTTGTTTTTTAATTCCAAATGTTTCCATGTTGTGTGTTTTTGGGGACAGTGACCTTCATGACATGAGCAAAGAGACTTTGAAGCAGCAATACCAAGTGGTAAAGAGAAGAACAGGATCTGATACTGACCCAGAATCTAGTTCTCATGTATGCCGTTTCGGATCAGAGGAGCTTCTCAAAGACTATCTTGTCTCTTACATTGGAACCAATCCTGAAAACGAAAACTTCACTTTCGCTGAATCCACTGCCTCACCAATCTCTAATTCAAGCTTGGTCAATATACGCGATATCCCTCTGTTATATCTCCAGAAAAAGGTGACGTCTGAGCTTTCAAGACTGAAACATAAAGAAAAGAGGTGTTTGTTTTTGATGTTTCACTATTTATCTTTCAGATTGAAAAATCTCCGATGGAGTCACCTGAAAGACAAAAAGCTCAGAAGAAGCTGTTTGACGAAATGAATCATAGGAAACAAATCGATCAGAACATTATGGAGATTCTACGACTTTCCCTTAAACAAACCAATGTTCTAAATCTGTTAACTTCCACAAGAACAACAGGACAACCTCTTGTAGACCATTGGGATTGCTTCAAGACTCTGGTAATAAGCAGTACTCAAATTTTGTTACTTGTACTCCACGCGACAACCATTAAACTAGTATATGTCGAATAAACATTTCAGGTTAATAGCTTCAAGAAGTACTGCGGAGCAACAATGGATTACGGTATGAAGTATACAGGAGCACTAGCCAATATCTGCAATATGGGAGTGGATGTGAAGCAAACTGTTTCAACCATCGAACAAGCTTGTTTGATTAAATGATACATTATAATTAATACACGCAGATTGTGCTTGAGAGTTAAGAATATTTGAGAGTTAAGAATATGAATGTTGTGTGACAAACTAATAAACTTCTTGTAGAGATTTGGTTTGATGCGTACTTTTACATTAAAAGCTTTAATTGATAACGCGAAAGTCTTTGTTGTTAACTTCCGAAACGGATTCACTGAACAATAACCTCGTACCAACTGTACTGTACGGACGACTGTACTTGGGTTGGTGTCAACAATAATTTATTCCATAACTCTTTTATAAAAGCTTTAAATGATCCATGTATACCTGTCTAAATCTAAATGGGAACATTTGTTTCTTATGTTAAAATCCAGTTGGAAAAAGGTGTTAACACGCTTCAAATCTTAAGAAAAAAAACAGATATTGTTAAAGTCTGATCGATTCACATTTGTTTCAACCATACTATTTACAATGGTGAAATATTAAGCTTTATTACATAGTAATAGGTTTTTGTAGATTACTTTTTGTGTTTTAATTTTTTTCTTACTCTATTTACTTCTTTACAAATTAACTTCTTCTTTTTTTTTTTTGGAAACTAGACCAAATGATCTAATGAGTCGTAATTATCTTATATGACACGTTTTAATATAATAGGATCAATTTTTTCACTGTTTTTAGTTTATGTATATGAAAACTATGAACGATCTAGTAAAATTATCTAATAACTTAATGATATTAAATGTTTTAAATTTATAGCAAGATTATCAATATTGTGTTGTTTTGTGTTAGCATACATTAATTTGCTAATGTTAAAGTGGACCAATAATAATTAAGAGAAATGGTGATTATTTATAAGTATATCTGACTTTTTTCCATTAGTTAATAAGTGATTATTAGGTAATAATTGAATTAGCAGAAATTGGTCATAAGAAAACTAAAGATCAGCATAAAAAAGGAAAAATAATAAATATGAAGGTAACAAACAAAGCAATAATCAATCAAAAAAAAAAAACAGAGCAATTAACATTTAAGGCAATTAGTCCATATCATGCAAAATGCGTAGGTGTGACAACGTCATTTGATTAAATAATTTTCAGACAATGTCTTCTCTTGGTCACTTTCAAGTTCTTGTTTTCCTTTTTTTCTCAGCCGATTCTACCCAACTATTTCATGATACTGAATCTAGCGATAATGGTGCAAAAGGCACAAAATGGGCTGTTCTAATTGCTGGATCAAATGATTATTATAACTATAGGCATCAGGTTGTTAGATTTTTTATCGATTTTGTTTTTGGTAAAATTTCTTTTAGTGAAAGTTGTGAACTATAAGAAGAAGAAAAATGGTCCTACAGAGCTGCTATGAACTAAATCTACCGTTGTTTGGGTTTACAGGCTGACATATGCCATGCATATCAGACACTACGAAAAGGCGGTTTAAAAGATGAAAACATTATTGTGTTTATGTATGATGATATCACGTTTCACTCGAAAAATCCCAGGCCTGGAGTTATCATCAATAGACCCTATGGAGAAGATGTTTATGAAGGAGTTCCTAAGGTTCTTAATTTTTTACTTCTTTGTGCATTTATATGCTTACAAATGAATCAACATACTTAGATTTGTGTTGGTCTTTTTTGTTGATATAATGATATAGGACTACACTGGAGAAGCTGTTAATGTGAAGAACTTCCTTGATGTGATACTTGGAAACGAAAGTGGCATCACAGGAGGAAGTGGCAAAGTTGTGAAAGTGGTCCTAATGATCATATATTTATCTACTATGCTGATCATGGAGCTCCTGGGTTACTATGTATTTTTACCATCAATACATATCTATAATTAAGATGTTTCTCATGAGTATACTAATCCGCGATTTCTTGATCGACTTTTATTCTCAGCGATGCCCCATGGTGAAGATCTCCTTGCAAAAGATTTCATTAAAGTCTTGGAAAAGATGCATAAGCTTAAAAAATACAAGAAGATAGTAGTAATTACACAAAACATTCATTATAATCACCCTATCTCCTAATATATGTGTTATGTTCCTGATATTTTGAGGTATATGTGTTATGTTCCTGATATTTTGAGGTGTGTGTTTGTCGTTATGTTAGGTGATTTAAGTTGAAGCATGTGAATCTGGAAGTATGTTTGAAGGGCTTTTAAAGACCAATCTCAACATATTGGCAGTAACTGCTTCTAATTCGACAGAGAACAGTTTTGGAATCTTCTGTCCTGGTTCATATTATCCTCCTCCTCCTGAATATGATGGTATATGTCTCGGCGACGTATTTAGCTTCTCTTGGCTTGAGGACAGGTACCTCAAAATACAGACGCAATCTCTTTGGAGTAACAAATAATTTGATTGTTCTTCAAGAATCACTTTTTGTTTTTTTAATTCTAAATGTTTCCATGTTTTGTGTTTTTGGGGACAGTGACCTTCATGACATGAGCAAAGAGACTTTGAAGCAGCAATACCAAGTTGTAAAGAGAAGAGCAGGATCTGATACTGAACCACAATTTAGTTCTCATGTATGCCGTTTCGGATCAGAGGAGCTTCTTAAAGATTATCTTGTCTCTTACATTGGAACAAATCCTGAAAACGAAAACTTCACCTTCGCTGGATTCACTGCCTCACCGATCTCTAATTCAAGATTGGTCAATACGCGCGATATTCCTCTGTTATATCTCCAGAAAAAGGTGTCGTCTGATCTTTCAAGATTGAAACATAAAGAAAAGAGGTGTTTCTCTGTGATGTTTTACTATTTATCTTTCAGATTGAAAAATCTCCGATGGAGTCACCTGAAAGACAAAAAGCTCAGAAGAAGCTGTTTGACGAAATGAATCATAGGAAACAAATCGAT
>KE156113.1:19571-30036 GCA_000411075.1 Sisymbrium irio
GGGAATATCAGTGGCCTTTCCGCAACCACTGTGCGACCCTTCAATCCACAATCAACTATCAAATCCTTACCGAGCAAAAGTCATTCCTAGGCAATCTCTCATCAACCGGACTCAGCTTCGTTTAAGTTGAACACAGATGGAGCTTCTCTAGGAAACCCAAGATTAGCGACTGCAGGTGGTGCACTGTAGAATGCAACAGGTGATTGGTGTGGTGGATTTGCACTAAACGTTGGTCGATGCTCAGCTCCTCTAGCGGAAATTTGGGGAGTTTACTATGGCTTATGCATTGCTTGGGACAATGGAGTCACTCGATTGGAGTTAGAATTCGATTCAAAGCTAGTGGTTGGCTCTCTCAGAGAAGGTGTCTCAGAAAGTCTTCCGCTATCTTTCCTGCTACATATGTGCCGTGGCTTTCTTGGAAAGGACTGGTCAGTCCATATCTCACACATATATAGGAAAGCTAACCATCTAGCTGATTGTCTAACCAACTATGCTTTCTGTTTATCATTTGGACTTCATACATTCGATCATGTTCCAATGTTTGTGCTCTGCTTTTGCGAGATGATGCTAGGGGTACATTGTATCCAAGACAAGTTTGTTTGTAGTTTGAGTTTCATTTAATAAATATCGGGGAGTTTTCGCTCTGAACACTTACCAAAAAAATTGAGATAGATTCAGTTAGTTTGGACAATTAATATATTAAGTGAACTGATTTACTGTATGAGAAGATTTTTTTTTCGAATATGAAAAAGAATATTATTTAGAAATCTTAATGAGCATCACACAAAATCAAATTAATATCTCAACTTATATTGAAGACGACACAACTTATTTAAAAGTATGGGAGAATCTAGATAGGTTTGGGATTTGTTAAATTTAATAGATGGAATTATGAAATCATTGCTTGAATATTTTTAAATGACGTAAAAAGAGGCTAATGGTTATCAACTATTCTGGTAATTTGTTATTAATGATCTACTATATATTAAATGAGAAACAATTAGAGAATGTTTTGTTGCGGTGTCATTTCCTCAAATTTTCTTGATTTTTTATTTTTGAATTATTTTTATTTAATATTCATATTGCCAAACACTATTAAACTCTTAAAAATTAAATTTAAATCTTTAGAAAATCTTTCACATCTCCTATTTATTTGGTTAGATAAACAAATATTATATATTATATAAAATTGGAAAAAATTATAAAAAAATTGTTAGTTGTTAATAGTTTTTAAAATCATGTATTATTAAGTTTTTGATTTCTATAATTGATAAAAAATCAAAATTACAAAAGATATACTATTTTTATTAAAAGGAAAGATATTAAAAGTATGAAAAATACAAAAAATTGTAAGGAATGTCTAAATAATTTGAATTATTGTTTGGATAATCGCAGAATATCTAATATAATTATTTATTAGATTTTTAATCGAATTTTATTTTTTTTATTATCCAAATTTTTTATTTATTTAATGTTGATTATCCAAATTAGAGTATACTATAATCTCTGTTGACAAACAACACTGATGGCATAGACTGTAAATAAGAATTTTTTTGAGTATTTTCTAAAAGTGTTTTCTCTTTTAATATTATAGAACTATGTCACAGAACTATATTTTTTGAAGTACAAAATATTTCATTAAATAAGAAGCCCAAAACTAAAGGTCCACACATGATACAGAACTTAGTAAAGCGCGTTTTGCAATTCCGGAAATATAGCTTGGCTGATAGTTTTTCAGCTGTAGTTGACTTCTCTTCAAATTGTTTCATGTCCCTTGTAGTCCAAATAGCCCAGCAAATCCATGGGAAGATTGGGGTAGAGAAAAAACCCATCGGTGGTTGGCAGGTCCATTGGAGGGCTCTTTCCATGGTCGCTTTGAAGTCTGTGAGGGTTGCCGGATTGATTTCCTTTGCTAATGGAGCTGATCTCCACACCTGTTAAACAAAGGAGCAATGGAAGAACGGGTGGTAAATTATCTCTGGATCCCCACAATGAGAACATCATAAAAACTCCAGGAGCCCGTGATTGAGGAGGTTCTCTCCGGTTGGGATTGCATTTTGCGCCACTTTCCATAGGTGATATTCTTTAACCAGGAGAATTCAGGCAGGTCTTCCTCCCGCATGATTGATCGAGACTATGGTCTAATGGAGGTATTGTAGCCCGATTTTTCCGTATAAACTCTAGAGGGTGTAGGAAGCCATGCTAAAAAATCAGGATCTCCGAAACTGCTGGCTCGGAGGCAGAGGATCTGATTTGCATATTCAGGTAAAATCTCTAGAACTTTTTCTTTATTCAAAATACCATTCATGTCTAGGAGGTCTGATACCTTCAGGTCTTTTTTTGGTAAGGTATGTGGACCTATGGGTCTAAGGGGCTCTTCCAAGAAAAACCATGGATCATTCCATAGACTGATGTCCCTTCTATTCCAATTTATTTTACCTATCTTACGCTTTAGAACAACTCAGCCTATGAGGATGTCGTGCCACCCATGTGAGCCATTTGTGCCAGCTTCAACTTCTATGATAGTTTCTCTTTAAAATAATTTCCTATCAAGACCCTTGCCATAAAAGTACATGGAGATTGTAGTAGTCTTCAGCTTAACTTAAAGAGTATGGAGTCATTGAAACTTTGGATCTCTTTGATTCTTAGACCACCGTCTTTTTTAAGTTTATCCAATTTTTTCCATGAAACTCAGCAAGTCTTCTTTTTGTTTAACTCCGAGTCCCACCAAAACCTGGTGATAGCTGACTGGATCCTCTTGCATAGGCTCGTTGATAGTCTGAAATTTGAAATTGAGTAGGTAGGAATAGCCTAAAGCACAGTTTTAGTCATCGTTAATTTCCCAGCTTTTGAAAGTTTCTTGGTGGACCAGCTAGCAGCCTTAATTCAAATTATGTCCATTATTTGGGTGAACAAGTCTTTCTTCTTGTGATCAAAGTGTTCTGGTAGGCCTGGGTATTTAACTTAGCCCCCTTCATGAGTAATTCCTAAGTTTGGTTTGACATGTATCTTAGTGTCTTCCTTGAAAAAGTGATGGAGGACTTCTGCGTATTAATGGTTTGTGCTGATGCCTCCTCATACTTTTTTAGAATACCAATCAGAGATTCACAGCATTTGATACTTGTTTTGAAGAAAAACATAGTATCATCAGCCAAAAAAAGAGATGATTAATTTTAGGGCTTCCGCGAGACTCGGACACCTGGTAAGTCTCCATGCTCTTGGGCTTTCCGGCATAAACCCGATAAAACCTCTCCACAAGGGATAAAGATGTAAGGAGATAGGGGATCTCCCTATCTAATTCCTCTCTGTGGATGGATGCTACCTTTTGCACTACAGTTGATTAGATAAGAATAGTTGATCGTTGAAATGCATTATAAGAGCAGATTAGTAAACCTTGAATGAAAACCGAGTTGTATTAGGACTACTTTAACGGAATTCCATTCAAGCGTATCATAAGCCTTATTCATATCTGTATTTACTGCCATTAAACAGTGATTTGTGGCTCCTGAGGTCTTTAGGAAGTGGAGAGTTCTCGAATACGATTGAAGACAGCAAATGTTAGAGTCTTCTCGCAAGAATCTTTGAGATTACCGTAGTATATCTTGTACTATACGATTCACAAATATATATGTATATGTATATATATATATATGTATATAATCGAGACTGATTTTGGACTTTTGATTTTGGGTATCAGGTGCACATGGGTTTTATTGATAGAGCTCGGGATCTTTCCGTTGGAGAAGATTATTATAACGTCCTAACTGTCTCTACCAGTGAGCCCCTATATCTTCTCACTTGGACTATGGGCCGGCCTATCCATGTCTGACGGTCAGAACGTTAATTGAAAAGTTTCAAGTAATGATGTACTCACCCTGTAATTACTACATGATTGTTCCATGTGTTTTGGCCTCATTCACACGGTACTGCGAATGACTTCCTATTAGGTCACCCATTTTTTTATTACTCCAGTTCAAGTACGCTTAACTCTGGAGTTTTTTTTGGATGTGCAACTGAAAATGTAAATGCACTTTGTTAATATAGATAACAAAATTAATTATTTTAACCTCTCTCACTTATACTTCCATATATACTAGAAAAATCTGGATGTTACAATTATAGTGATCTCATCTGCTATCGTTTCTCCTATATTCCCCCATAATCCCCCAGTTTGATTGGAAAAAACTGGTCAAGAATCTGTCAGGCCATGTGACTTATCCGGGTTGATTGAGAAGAGAGCATTCCTCACTTCATCCTTGTTCGGAATGGCAATGAGGGTGTCCTTTTCCTCTGAGGATATTCTACTCTGTAGAGCTTGCGCTACCACTTTGGAACAGTCAGGTGTAGATAATGTGGAAAGCTTATGGTAGTAATTGTTTATAACATTTGGCTATATCTTCCTCTTCATAAACTGGTATTCCTTTACTGTTTTCAATGATTGAAAATTTATTAATTGCGGTTCTTTCTCTTATAGTGGCATGGAAAAAAGCGTGAATTTTTGTCCCCAAGAGCCAAGAGTTAGCAAAAAACAAACGGATGTGTTGTTGCCAAAACGCCTCCTCTTTAAAATAGACCTCTGTGAGTTTCTTACTTACTGCTTGAATAGGGAACTACCGCATCGGACATTACAATTTCTAGCTTGTTTTAATTGCATTGATAGCATTTGTGCTATTTTGGTGAAAACCCTTGTTCCAAGTAGATATGGCTGCTCTGCACCTGCCTATTCTTTTACTACACGACGTCTGTGTTGGTTTTGCTATTAGGTGACTAGAAGAATTTAACAGACTACAGGACATCTTTATTAGTAAGCAAGGCAAGGGAAGTCAAAGTCCAGGAATCGCATGTTGTGGTTCTCATTACTATTATTGCGTCTTGTTGGTTCCCGTGTTAGCTTATAAAGGTAAGAAAAAAAAATCCTACAATGAATGTTTATATGTAACTTCGATATGAAGTTCATATTTGCATATAATATAACCTCTAGAAATTAATATTTAATAAATTAATAATCACTCTAAAATAATAAAATTTTCTGGTTCCAAGTCAAACAAATGTAAAAATTGATAAAATTCAATAAAATATTAAGATAATAAATTTTTTAAAATTTCTATATAAATACATCCCAACAATAGTATAAATTAATAATTAGATAAATTTTCTATATATATATCTACGAAAATATACTAAAATATGAATATAATATATTTATTTCTACTTATCATTAAGATTTCATTAATTTTTTATCTCTAATTTTTCATATTGTATTGAAAAATCTTATTGATGTTTTTTATAATTTGAATCCAAAACTTATAAATAGTTTTAGATATGATGATTAACTTTGTATTTTTAAATGTTTTCAAATGTATTGCAGAATCATATAATTTAATTTTAATCATTAAAAATTATAGTTATTATTTGTTATATATTTTAAATTTATGAACATACATCATTTTTATATGTATACTCAATATATTTTATTAAAATTTATTTTAATGCAATAATAAGTTTTATCTTTACAAATATATCTTTAAGTTCGTGTATGTCATTTTTAATTATTAGATTCATTTATATTTTTCCAAAATAACATCTGTTTGTCAAAAAAAAAATTATAGATTAATAAATTCTTAGAGTCCCACCATTATTAATTTATAAAAGTTTTATTGTATGTTGGTGTACCTAGTAGAGCACATGATACAAAAGTATTGACTTATTGTGCAAATAATGAACATTTCTTTCAACATCCACCAAATGGAACAGTACTTGGTTGATTCTGGATACCTTACCAGAACTGGATATCTTGGTCCACATCGGAGGGTTCGATATCATCGGAGAATTTTTTAACCAGAGACATGCTAGCTTAAGGTAAGTAACTGACCGAACATTTGGAGTGTGGAAAGAAAAATGCAGAATTCTTGATTGAAAGCATCCAAAATATGGGTTGAATAGGTGGATAAATATTGTAACAGTGACAATGACACTCCACAACTTTATACGTGATTCACACCAACGTGATTATGATTTTGAACATTAACATGGAACTGAAGACTATCAGGTTCATGGTGATGATGAAGCTGGAGAACATGATGACAGTAGTAGTGATGAAGAAGGTGGAGGACATATTCCATATGAGCCGAGAGATGAAAGAGTTATGGAAGATTTTTGCGTGACACTATTACAGCTGACATAAGCAGAAGACGTCGTCTACCTTAACTTTTTAGTTTAATATTTTAGTTGTTAATTCACTTTAAAAATTATTTTAATTTAATTTTGTTGTCAAAATTTCAGAATTTTTATCATTAATGTTTTATATTCCATTTTCTCTTTGATAATTAGTATATTTTAAAAATTAGTTGCAGTGATTACTAAACGAACAACACAGCGATCAGTCACAGCGGTTAATCGCTAATTACTAGCAATAACTAAACGAACAATGAATCGATCATTTGCAGTGATCGATCGCTAATCGCTAGCGATAACTAAACGAACTTGTTATTATTACTAATCGTTATCGTTGATCGCTATTGATAACGACTGCACGAACATAACCGTAATATAAGTGGCAAAAGGAAGTGAGAGTAATGTGGAAGAGATGAGAGAAAAAGCCATTATCATTAACTTACTTATGTGTGCGTGATAGTGAAAGAGAGAGATAAAAAAAATAGTATATTTCTTATTAGAAGAGTAAGACGATAGTTAAGAGCATCTCCATCGGTAGGATGGAAATGGATATGTAGTTTATAAAAAAACTAAAAAAGAAAAAGTGGACGAGAAAAGATATCAGAATCAGATATCATACCATGTGGGGAGAATTTAGAGAATGATTATTAGGGGTTTTAAAAATGAATTCTTATGATTTAAATAAAGAAAAAAAATCAAAAGAAAATAAGTGAGAGAATGTTAAAGTCTCTTGTTTTAAAAATTTTCACATGTTTTAAGAAACCTAATTTTACATGTGTCACTTTACTATTGATTTAGATAATTGTATGAGAAAAATATTATTACTTTGTGTTTTGCTAGAAATTTAGACCATCTCTATCGCTTACCATACTTACAAAGTATCTAAAATAATTAATAATATTATTTTATTATAGTTTAATTATATAACTATATGTATTTAACTTTTGAAGTGAACCACTTAAATTAACACACAAATAAGAGGGTATCAGGTGAGTATTCTACACTCTCTCACTTCATCTTTCTTTTCTATTATTTAAAATAAGTTTAAAGACTCTTTTAGCGTTTATTGATGGAGATGATCTTATATGGATTGCACCAATAATCATACTCTTATAGAATAGAAACTCATCACCTATCTGTCACTTTTTATTGGTTTAGCTATTATTTATAAATTAAGTTTTATTAAATAATAAATAAATATTAATATACTATATTAAAGATACAGTAAAATGGTTTTGAATGATGGAGGTTGTCTTAAAACATGATTATTATTAGGACACCTCCATCGGTAGGATGGAGGTGGGTATCTGACAATTAAAAAAAATGTTAAAGAAAGAGAGTAATACCGTATCAACAACCGACTGAGACAGTCTAATACCTCTACATGCAGAGTATGAAACCTTAATTTGGGCAATGGAAAACATGAAAGATCTGTAATTTCAGCATGTAATCTTTGCTATTGTTATGACTTGGTTAATATATTGTCTAACCCTAGGATTGGCCGGCTTGCATGACGCACATAGAAGAGTTTCATATATAAAAGGATTTTTTCAACCCATTTTTCATCTAACTTATTCCATGTGAAAATAACCCAAAGTCAGACAAGCTGACATGCAGTGTTAGAGTTATGACTTTTTAAGCTTTTCATGATGGTCCGGAATCAATGACATGGATTACTAAACCATTCTAAATGTAATTTTTAGAATGCTGTATTTGTTGGACAAAAAAAGTGATACAATATCTTTAGGGAAAAACTTGAGAAGCCCATCTCAGAAACTCATTTAATACATGTCAGTTTTCTATTGGTTTAGTTGTATTAAAAAAATAAGTTTATTAAATAAGAAATAAATATTATAATAAAAGTCATCAGATACTCTAAAATAGATTTGAACTAATGGAGATGGTCTTAGTGTCTTAAGTAGATTCTTAATAAATACTATAATATAATTATTAATTAAATATTAGGTTAAACTTAAATAGTTGTAGTCCAAATCATCTAAGAGATTATTTGGTTGTAGTTTCAAAATTTAAGAAACCTGTTATTAAAAAATATATTTAAACATATACATATACATTTACTTTATAAAAAGAGATAATTACTAGAATAATATCAATAAGTACCATAATTGCTAGAGTAGTCTTCAGATGTGTAAGAAGTGTAAAAACTCATATAAAAACTGAGTTTTCATTTATATTACAAGTATACCATTTTATAATTAAAAAAAACAACAATATCTAAACCTTTTTGTAACCCAATCATTTTCTAACATAATTCCTTTTTATTTGTTAAAACCCTAAAGAGGCTCTCTTGGTGGTGATTTTCTGGTGATTTTTCGGTGAGTTTCCTCTTCCTCCAGTCAGTTCTCTCCTCCTCTGCCGAGTTCTATCTTCCTCCACTGAGTTCTCTCTTCCTCCGCCGAGTTATCTCCTCCACTGAGTTCTCTCTTTCGCTTTGTTTTAGAACCTTTGAAATTTGATTTTGATCTCAATCTCTCTTCTTCGAGTAAAAAAAACATCACAGTCCATCTCTAATGCCGATTTTGCAGGTTTTGACGGCGTCAGAAAGCTTGCATAGTTTTTTAATGGAGATGGTGGTAAGTCGATCTGGTTTTTGAGATGGTTTTTCATTTGGGTTGTTTTGATTCTGTTAAAAATCTGAAAACCTTGTAAAATTTATCAAGTTTCGACTTATTTTTAGGTTCTAGCAAGAATATTGAGGATTCCGGAGAGCAATATTGACAAATCCGGCGAACATATTGAATATTCTATTATTTATGTGGTGATAGATTATTTTGAAAGTGATGATATACTTATTATATGACAATAGACGGCGGCTGCTGGAGAAAAAAATTACAGGTTGACAACCATAGAACAAAGAAGATGAAAAAATTATCATTTTGTCATTAATGAAAAATCTGTGTACATTTATTTAAACGTGACGGTAGATTTATTATGATTATGGCAGCAGACTTATTCATGATGTTAGACGTGATGGTTTTTTTGATTTTTGGTTGCACGAAGTAATTGTTATTGTTCTCCGACTGATTTTGTAGATTGTAATGATGGCGGAAGTTTTCTTATGGTTTAAACCTTCGAAAACACAAAAACTGATGATTTATGTGAAAATAATAGTTGGCTGCGGATGCGGCTGTAAAAAAATTTTCAGGTTGAAAACCCTTGAATAAAGAAGATGAACAAAATACATTTATGCCATCAATAAACAAAAAAAAGAACAAAATATGGTACATGGTAGATTTATTTGAATACGGTCATAGATTTATTATACTATGTTGATAGATTTAATGGTGTTTGTATTGTCTCATAGAATAAATTTGAAAGTGATGGCAGATTTATTTGTTTCGTGAAGGTAGATTCATTCTCAAATGGCAATATATTTATTGATGTTTGGTTGTAATGTATCTTATGTATAATCTTAATTTTAAAAGTGAATGTAATATATGATCGTACTGCATATTAAAAAGAGAAAAAAAACAGATTAATATTGTTGGATTAATGTTGTTATATTAACTAAAAATATTTTAACACAATATCAAATAGTCTTATCAATAAAAATCAAATGGTCTTAGTAACAAAAGATCAAATAGTATTAGAAACAAAGGAAAAAACATAAAATGATTTGGTTTGGGAGAAATCATCTATCTCTTGAAGAGTCTAATATTTTAAATTTCTAACCATTTCCTTAACTAAGGCTGGATATTAAATATAAAATAAATCTATCATAACATCATAAATAAAACTATGATAACGTGAGAATTAAATTAAGTCTACCATAACATCATTATTAAAATCTGTCATAACCTAGTTTTATGAAATATCATGGTTTTTACCGGGTTTTAGGCCATGATATCTTCGATTTTATAGAGTACTAGGGTTGGGTCCGTGCGTTGCACGGACTGTGCTTTTTGATATGTTTATATACAATATTTTTTAAAGCTTTTATATGCCTAATTTTTTGTAAGTCCGTGTTTTTGTTGTTGTTTCTAACGGATTATTTGTTGTTATTTATATTGTCTAATTCATTTATATGGTCTATTTTACACGTCTTAAAAGATTCTAAACCCAACTTTCAAAAACAAACTATCCAAATCAAAAATCAAACCAAGCTATTTTAATTTCAACCATATGTTTAGTCTTCAAGGTTTGTAGGCGTCTGTCTATTTTTGATTTTTTATAATTTTAATTTCAACCATATATTTTTTTCTTGAATGTGTTTGTGAGCTTCTGTCTATTGTTGGTTTTCTTATTTCAATTTCAACCATATTTTTTTGTC
>KE156113.1:41280-66141 GCA_000411075.1 Sisymbrium irio
GACGGTTTTATCCATTAATTTTTTTAAGCAATTCATTTTTGAATCTTAAGGATAATGCTGCTCTTAGGCTAATCTAGTTGGCCCATTTGCAAACCCAAAACATCCTCTTTGACTTTTCCTTTTTGTTGACTTCTGACTTTTTCGACAACTTCTTCTTCTTCGTTTTCTTCTCTGGTCATTGCTTCTTCTTCTCACTTGTTTCTTATTCTCTTGTGCAGGCTTAATCAAAGAATTCAATTAAAAAAGAAGTCATGTTCTTGAAACCTTTCACCGTCTTCTTCTTCAGCCTCATCTTCCAATCCCAAAACACATCTTCCCAAAATACCAGCTTCACTTACAATGGCTTTACTCCACCATTCACTAACTTAGATATCCAAGGGATCACCACCGTCACACCAAACGGTCTCTTGAAGCTTACCAACTACACCATTCACAAAACCGGTCAGGCCTTCCACACCAACCCAATCCGGTTCAAAGATTCAGAAAAGGGTACCGTTTTTTCTTTGTCCACCACCTTTGTCTTTGCGATTCACTCTGAGATCCCGATACTTAGTGGTCATGGCATCGCCTTCGTCGTTGCTCCTAACCCAAGCCAATACATCGGTCTCTTCAACAAAGCAAACAACGGTAATGAAACAAACCATGTTTTCGCCGTCGAACTGGATACGGTACTGAGTACAGAGTTTAATAATACCGACAATAACCATGTCGGAATCCATATAAATAGTTTGAACTCGGTGGAAAGTTTCCGTGCTGGGTGGTGGGACGAGAAAGACGAATTCAAGAATCTGAGTTTGACCAGTCGTAAGCCTATGCAAGTGTGGGTCGATTATGACAGTCGTTCGCATAACATCGATGTGAGGATGGCTCCGTTCAAAGAGGATAAACCAATAAAGCCGCTTGTTTCGGCTGTAAGAGATCTTTCTCCGGTTCTTCTGCAAAATATGTACGTGGGTTTCTCTTCTAGGACTGGTTCTGTTAAGTCAAAACATTTTGTTCTCGGGTGGAGTTTTGGTGTGAACAGAAAGGCTCCGCCTTTGCTTTTATCAAGACTTCCGAAGCTTCCACGGTTCGTACCGAGGAAAATATCCGATTTTCTCACAATCGGTATGCCTTTGATTTCTCTGTTTTTGATTTTCTCTTTGATCTTCCTCGTCATCTTCATTGTGAGGAGGAGGAGAAAGTTTGCAGAGGATCTCGAGGATTGGGAAAAAGAGTTTGAGAAGAACAGATTCAGGTTCAAGGATTTGTACTATGCGACCAAAGGGTTCAAGGAGATGGACTTTCTCGGATCTGGTGGGTTTGGGAGCGTTTACAAAGTTGTCATGCCTGGGACGAAGTTGGAGATCGCCGTGAAAAGAGTCTCGCAGGAGTCCCGACAAGGGATGAGAGAGTTTGTGGCTGAGATCATGAGTATTGGTCGGATGAATCATCGGAACTTAGTCCCTCTCTTGGGTTATTGCCGCCCGAGAGGTGAGCTTCTTCTCGTGTACGATTTCATGCCCAATGGAAGCTTAGACAAGTACTTGTTCAACACTCCGGAGGTAACACTCAACTGGAAACAGAGGATCAACGTCATTCTGGGTGTTGCTTCTGGATTGTTCTTCCTTCACGAGGAGTGGGAAAATGTGGTTATTCATCGAGACGTAAAAGCAAGCAACGTCTTGTTAGATGGTAAGATCAACGGGAGACTTGGAGATTTCGGCTTGGCTCGAGTGTACGATCATGAGTTGGATCCTCATACCACGCATGTTGTTGGAACACTAGGATACCTAGCTCCTGAAATCACTAGGACAGGACGTGGCACGGGCCTTCGTACTAGAAGTCGCGTGCGGTAGACGTGCTTTAGAAATTGAGCGCGAGTCGGATGGCACGTTTCTTGTGGATTGGGTTGTGGCGCTATGGACAAAGGGAAACATCTTAGATGCTAAAGATCGGAATATGGGTTTGGAGTATGACCAAAAAGAGGTCGAAATGGTTTTGATGCTAGGTCTCTCGTGCTCTCACCCTGATCCACGGGCTAGACCAAGTATGAGACATGTTGTACAATATCTTAGAGGAGATGCAAAGTTACCCGATTTGTCTCCTTTGGATTGGTCCGAGAGAGGGATGATGTTAGAGGTCCAAGACTCAAACGATTATTGTTCTTACCCTAACTCCAATCACGGTTCCGACTAAGATACAACCAACGATCGAATAGCATACTTCTCAATGATCTCTCTCGCAATACTTGATCGTTAAAGAATATAAACGCAATAAGAGAAAGAACAGGGGCAGGTCCGAGAGAGAGACAGCCGGTCAAAACATATGCTTCGGCCCTCAATTGACCTTTAATTTATATTAAAAAAGAAATTTATAGTCCCAAAATTTATATTTTTGTTAAATTGTTTATAGCCTCAAATTTTCAGGACCAGATTTCGGTCATCTAAGAATTCACTCTCGATATGAGATACTGTTTTGCTAGGGCTAAATCATCAGCAATTTCACTATCAACAAAAAGCTAGAGTTTTTCACAATCAGAGAACTCACAAGGAAAAGGAATAGTCAACAATGCTCTAACAGTCACAAGTTTACCACGAGAAAATATACACGCCTGACAAAATGGAATGACAATGTATCCTTGATTATACTTAAAACGGATTCAATCTCCAGTTTAGCAAATGATATGCTCAAAAATACTTAGGGTGTATTTAATGTATGATTTGGAGTGATTTAAGGTAATTTTGGTTTAAAATAATAAATCTACCGATATTCAAACATAAAATCTTATGTTATTGAACTTATAATTTTAATATTCACTTTGAAATTCACTGTTATTAGGCTTGAGCTTATTATCCGGATCCGAAGATCCGATCAGATAGATTTGGGTCTGGATACAAATCCGATATTTTTTTTTTACTTGATTGGATACAATATCAAAACGATATCGGATAGCAGATTGGATCGAATATTCTCCGAGATCTGAAGGGTATCCGACGAGACTCGATACCATATTTGTTTTCCATAGTTTGATTGATATAAAATCTTCCCACGTATCACAACTTTGATCGATATTCTCATATTCAGTTGCGAAAGTATCCAATTTCCTTTCCATAACCCCTTGAAATCGCGGGTTCTTCGGTTCCACTACCATTTGATTGTTAATGGAGCTTGGTATAAATTCATTCGAGAACCCTAAACCACTTTCACTCGTCTTCTTCCTCTCGGAAACCACTCAAAAGTATGATTTCTGTTTGTTTAATCTTTTATTTTCTATTAAATTTTAATGTTGAAAAAATAGTCGATAGTTTGATTTCTCAAAAAGTTGATATTCTTGTTAGTTGATTTCTTAAGTATATTCGTTTTGTTGATTTCTTAAGTGGATTGTTATTTGAAATCGTTGTAGACTAAAACAAGTAGGGATGTAAGAAATTTGGTACTATGAAATTACCCGAATGGAAGGCTTCAAGCTTGTTTTCTTTCTTGAGTTGTTATCTTAATTTGATTATATTATTTCCTTACTTGGTTGTTCTTTTTGTGTTATAGATGGCTTCTTCATCGATTCCAGAGAACAATGAAGTAATTTGATTATACTATTTGCTAACAGTTTGTTCTTTTTGTTTTGTAGTGTTTTGTTTTTCTTTTTATCTCATTTATTTATTGCTTTGATTATGCTTAGAGATCAAGTGGTTTAATTTTATCCTTGCCTCTTACTCCAAATTGATTAGCAAGCTTGCCTTTGAATCAGTCAAGTCTCGTCCTGTGGCTTCAAATCATTGCTCTCTTGACTTTGTGGATTTCTTTAGTTGCTGTGTTCTGATCCTGGCTGATTAACTTTTTTAGTACATGTGTTTTTGATGCATTTCTTAGTTGAAGTATTTGTATTGCTTAATCATCAGCATTAATTAGTTAAGACAAAATGTTTCATTGTTCTTAGTTGGTAGCATTTGTTAACTGTTCTTGTTTTTCTTCTGAATTTATGATCGTATTGATAATATTCTCATTGTTTTTATGATCATATTAGGATCTTAGTTTATGGTTTGTTCTTGTTTTGAATTTTCTAAGAAACTTCTTTTGGTTTTACTTGTTACGACTTAGGATCAATTGCTTTGATAGATGTTATTGTCTTATTAGTATTATATTGTCTTGTTCGTAAATGTTAGTGTCTTTTTACTTTTGTATTGTCTTTATTTGATTGCAGAAGAATGGATTTCCGGAGAACGAGAATTTACGGTTTTGGCGATGAAAATTTAAGGTTTTGACTGTAAAACAGGAATTTGTTATTTTGGTGGAAAAATATGAATTGGCCGGAAAATGAAAATTATAGTTTTGCCGAGAAAACGAATAATTTACAGTTTTAGGTGAAAACAAAAATTTCCAGTTTTGACTGGAAAACAAGAAGTTGAAGTTTTGGCAGAAAAATAGAAATTTGCAGCTTTAGCGGAAAACAGAAACTTTAGCGAGAAATAATTTTCTTTTTACGATTTAGCAAGAAAACATAAAATTTTACGGTTTTGGTGGAAAGCGAGATTTTTACGGTTTTGGAAATTAAGTTGTGTTTCCCACCAAGTAAAAAAGTTATTTCTTGTCTTAGTTTCTCATAAATTATAAAGTCTTAAAAGATATTTGACCATGGACAACTTAATGTCTATATGGGTTTTGCTCATCTAAACTATGGACTAATTGGTCTTTATCTCATTTAAGACCATCATTTTTTCCAGCGACCATAGCGCATCCATCATCCATCATGGTTTGGACTGGGTCTGACCATGGGCTACCCGCCCAATTGACACGTCTTAAGGGTAATCTATGTCTGTTGAACTATTAGCTCATCTAGATTTGGTGATTTACTATTAAATACAACTACCCTATATCAAGAAAGTTTGTAAAACTAATTAATGTCTATGATCTATAAAATGTATGATGTACTTTCTATTGTTGTAAGGGATCCTCTAATCGAGGTACATCTTCATTGTTCAGACTTATACTCCGTTTAGTGGAATTGTTTCCACATTTTTGTATGCAGATGTGGTTTACAGATATATTTATGATATACACAGAATATTTGTCGCACTCAGAGAAAGCAACTCCGTCTGAAAAATTAGTTTCTTAAGAGCAAGATTTATCCACATACATTACTGATGTTTACTCGGGACTAACATAGAGGTAAAATTTTAAATTTCATGTTTAGTTTTCATCACTTCCTATATTCCTCTCATCCAAATATACAAACTTGGAAAAATGCAATAGAGCAATGGATCATTTTTTTTTGTTCACAGCACAATGGATCTCCACCATAAAATTTCATGGTATTATTTGTCATCCCTTGCATGGCTGGATACTTATCACATTCGAAAGAGTAGTAAGATAATCCTAAAACCTAGAACATAAGTGTTCTCGTTATGAAATTGCCTCATTCTATTGATCGAAGTTACTACGGTTATATACATAGAGTACATGAGTAACTTAGGAAAGCTAATATACAATAGTTAAGAGCATATATCTTGTGATGAAGAGTGATCACGACATCATGGATATGAGCTGGGGATATATACTTGATGTATATGTTTACATCCCCCTCAAGATGGACGGCCTGAAGAGAGTCCAATCTTGTCTGAGAGCAGCTGGAATCTAGCTCGTGATAATGGCTTCGTAAGTGCATCTGCAAGTTGATCGTGAGTAGAGACATGGGAGACTCGAAGTTGGCCTGTTTGAATGTAGTGACGAATAAAGTGATAGTCTAATGCTAAATGTTTCATCCTTGAGTGGAAGACTGGATTTGCAGCTAGATATGTAGCTTCAATGTTGTCGCAATATATCATTGGTTGTAGAGAGCTTTTGATGCCTAATTCAGACAATAAAGACTGAACCCAACAGACTTCAGCCATCGTGGAAGCAGGCGACCGATATTCTGCTTCTGTTGAAGATCGCGCCACTCCAGTTTGCTTCTTAGAGGATCAAGCTACAGGATGACGACCAAGGTAGACAATGTAAGCTCATCACTACAGGAAAATAGTCATATTGTGATGGAATTCTGGTGACGAAAATTACCAATAATAAATTTGTGACATAGCAGAGACGTTTTTATGACTACATTTATATGTTACAAAATAGTAACTACTGCGTCACAATATTATTACGGATTAAAATATATCTAATATTTGTCACAACTAGTAACATAAATGTGACCCAAATATATATTATAATAGTTGTGACATAATTGTGACTAGAGTTACTATTGCGTTTCTTACGAATTTATTACTGAATATTGAATCCCAATTTGTGACGGTAGAAAGACTAAATATATGTGATTAGTTGGTACAAACTAGTGACAAAAAAAAATATTGTCATAAATTGTGGTTGAAAAGAGTAGCAGTTATATTCCGATTTTTTTACTAATATACTAACATTTTATTCTGTTATAATTATTTAACTAAACATGACTAAAATTAGTCACACACCAAAAAAATATATTATGACAAAATTTTACGATTAATATTATCAGTAATTAATTTGTGACATATTAGTAATGATTTTGTTACTAAACTTTTTATATCACAAATTAGTATCTGGTTCGTCATAAAATTATTATAATGAGTTAAATTGTTACAAATTGTTGTCACAATTTGTAACATATAAGTGTGATAAAAGTAGATAACATAATAACCGCGACATAATTGTGACTAAATTTATTGTTGTAATTATAACAAAATTGTAATTAAATGGTGAGAGGATAGAGAAACTAAATGTATATAACTAATTGGTACAACCGATGAAAATAATTTTCAGAATATTATGAAAATTACTTGCATGTAGATGTGTAGTCGTCTCTATTTCCAGCCCAGTCTGCATCTGTAAATGCATGGAGGATGGGTTGCATTTACAGATGGGTTGGTTGTTTGCTTGAAGCACAATGCCCTTCGTCATGGTTCCAGCTAGGTAACGGAGGATTCGTTTGACTGCACTCCAATGTATTGTCGTTGGCTTATGCATAAATTGGGACAACTTGTTTACGGGAAAGGCGATATCAGGTCGCGTGAGGGAGAAATACTGAAAACTCCCCACCACTGTCCTATACTCAGTCGGATCATCCAAAGCTATTCCAGAAGACAGTGTAAGAGACGTATGCGGACACATCGGGGTGGATACAGTCTTGCAGTTTTCCATCTTCGTTTTGTGTAATAAATCTGCAATGTAACGATTTTGTGTGAGATGAAGACCAGAAACTGTACGCTTAACTTCAATACCAAGGAAAAAGGATAGATCTTCTAAATTTTTTTATGAAAAACGCTGTGAAAGAGATGCAATAAATTTGTTAGTATGAGAAGGATTGTTTCCTGTAATAATTAAATCATCAATGTAAACTAGCATATAGATGAGAACTCCCTGTTTGTTGTAGATGAACAGTGATGCATCAGCTATAAAAATTTTCAAATCCGAATCAAGAAGAAAGGTGCATAGCTCATTGTACCAAGCCTTTGGGGCTTGTTTTTAACCGTAACTGGCTTTGCGCAACTACAGACAGCATTAGGATTATCCTTGTCGATAAATCCCGGGGGTTGCATCATGTACACTTTGTCTTGAAGTGTTCCTTGGAGAAACGCATTGTTGACGTCCAACTGTCGGATCGGCCAATTGTATGAGACTGAGATGCTTGACACAGTTCGTATGGTTGCCGGCTTGACCACCAGACTGAATGTTTCATGGTAGTCTATCCCTGGTCATTGTGTGAATCCTTTTGCGATTAGCTTTGTACCGCGCCACCGAGCCATCGGGATTTCTTTTGATTGTAAAAATCCACTTGCAACCTACAACATTAAAATGTGAATCATTAGATGGATTTTCAAGATCCCAAGTCCGATAACCTATTTGAGCATTATATTCATCGCTCATAGCCTTCCGCCAATAGAGACTCTTTAGAGCTTGAGAAACTGTGGTTAGAGGGATCTCTGTGGTGTGGGTTATGCTTGTATATAGATTGAGCTTTTGAATTGGTTTTCTGGTTCTTGTGCTTTTACTTGTGGGTAAGGGAGGAGGAGGAGGAGGGGAAGAAGGAGAAGGAGAGATTGAAGAGCTAGGCTCTGGTAATGAGAGTGAGTTAGAGGAAGATGTGGCTGCCGTCTCAATCGCTTCCGGGGTGATCAGTTCTCGTAGTGGTGGTATCGATTCTAGTGGTAATACTGGAGATTCTTCCATTGTTGACCTGTCTATTGGAGTCATGACAGAAGATGGTGAAGATGAGACATTAGGTAATAGAGTAGTAATACGTGAACGAGAATGAATTTCAGATGCAGGAGGATCTTGACTTTTTATATGAGAAGAAATAGAAAAAGGAAAAATATTTTCATGAAAAACTACGTGTCTTGATGTGTAAATCCTGGATGTTGATCTGTCTAAACAAAAATAGTCACTTTGTGTAATAGAATAACCTAGAAAAACACAGGGTGTTGATCGTGCATCTAGTTTATGTGATGCGTATGGACGTATCCAAAGAAAACACAAACACCAAAAAATTCGTAGCTTTTGAAAGTTAGGAAAATGTCTGTGAAGACTTTGAAAGGGGGATTTAAAATCAAGTGTCGAGGTTGGCATTCTATTGATTAAGTAGACAGCTGTTACAAACGCATAAGTCCAGTAAGACCTTGGCATGGATGCATGAGATAGAAGAGACAAACCCGTCTCTACAATATGTCGATGACGACGTTCTGTGATGCCATTATGTTCAGGCGTATGCGGTGGAGTTGTCATATGAGAAATACCATGAGTGGAAAAAATCTCATAAACCAATATATTCACCTCCGTTGTATGTATAAAGTGTTCTAAGCTTGGACTGAAATTGATTTTCAACCAAAACTTTAAACCGAGTGAAAACTTCAAAAACATGAGATTTGAGTTTTAAAGGATACAACCAAGTGTATCTTGTGAAAATGATCAACAAAAATAACATAATATTTAAAACCATCTAATGAAAGAATAGGAGATGCCCAGACAAGTAGATTGAAGAGAGGAGTTTTGAAAAGGCAACTTATGCATTTTATTAAATGAGCAGGCATTGCATGGCTGAGCCATTAAAGCATTTGAAACAATTGGTAATTGAAATTGAGAAACTTCTTTTTGAAGAATTTGAAAAGCTGGATGTCCCAAACGGGAATGCCAATCCGACAAGGTTGTCTTCACGGCAGAAGCAAAAGCAAGAGATGGAGGTTGTGAAGATGATTGTTTTAGCCATTGATAAGTTCCGTCTCTAGGTTTCCCTTCGAGACGAAGTGCTCCCGTTGGCATGTCTCTCACCTGAAAGTATGTTGGAGTAAAGGTAACAGCAACATTATTCACAGTACCCAATTGAAAAACAGAAATCAAGTTCTTCTCAAGAGCCGGAACACATAAAACATTATTTAAGAAGAATGGACGAGTATAAGAAGGTAGAGATAAAGAACCAGAGTGCAAGATTTGCAAACCGGAACCATCACCGAGAAGCACTCCATCTCCACCACTATATGGATTGTAAAGTGAGAGATTTGCAAGGTCAGATGTCATGTGGTGAGAGGCTCCAGAGTTCAGCAACCATGTAGACTGATCAGACATCATCGCTGGATTACCACTCGGCTGCCATGTCTGAAACGGTGGAGGTGCATTCCAGTTGTTTCTGTGTGACTGAGGTGGCATGTAAGACTGTTGAGATGATCCTTTGACTATGCGGAACTCAGGGCAGTATTTTGCACTGTGCCCATGTATTCCAAAAGCTTGACAACGGCCCAAGTAAGGTTTTGAGAAGCGTTGTTGATTGTTGTTCAGATTTGGGCGATGCTGATTGTTGTGTTGATTGTTGCGGTGATTATTATTTCGCCACTGCTGTCTAGGACGAGAATCAACAGCATGAGCAACAATGGGAACAGCTGGAGCAGATTCATTGCACATAATCATTGCTTCTCGGTTGAGCAGCCTTTCATGGAGTTCTGAGTATGAGATCGGCACATCACGTCCATTAATTGCATCAATTTCTGGCTTGTAGTCTTCGCTTAACCCTGCAAGTATCTGTTCAGTCAGATCTTCTTGATCCATGGGTTTGCCAAGAAGAGCAAGATCATTGGCTTTTGATTTATGGAGCGGAGGTATTCACTGATCGTTTTTGTTCCTTTGACACACTGTTTGATCTGGAACTTAAGCTGAAGAATATGACCACGAGATGGGTTGCTGAAGGTTGTTGCAAGGGTGTTCCACACTTCTTTGGATGTTGTCGCGCTGGAGACAACCGATTCTATAGGTAAAGAGATCGCACCAATCAGCGCACTATATAGGAGACGATCTTGACGTCTCCATGGGTATATGCAGGATTTGGTGTTGACACTCCTTCAAGCGTAACCATCTGAGATGGAGCCGTGTTGGTATCATCAATAAAGTGCTGAAGCTCGTGTCCCTCAAGTAATGCACGAACCTGTCGACTCCACATTATGTAGTTCAGATTCGTGAGCTTGGTGACACTTGACATGTTAATGGAGAGTAAAGTACTCTGCGGATTCTGAGTATTGAACACAGCAGTGGATTCAGCAGTGGGCTCAGACATAGTGAGAAAAAGAGTGTGAGAAACAGAAGATCAGAAAATTGTGAAGAGATTAAAAAAGAAAGAGAAGAACGAGATTTAGAAGAAGAGATGATGAGAATGAAGTAAACTAAGAGGCATCTGGAAATAGGTCAGAGCTGGGGATATATACTTGCTGCATATGTTTACAATAAGATCATAACGGGTTAGTATATTTTGAAGAATAGCTCAGTTTTTTTATAGAGAAATATGTTTGTTAATTTGAAACATATATGGCTCACGGTCACGGATATCGACTGGCATGCAGGTATACATTGTCGTATGGCTGAGGCTTTATAAACCATGGTGGGAGAGAAACAGAATGGTGAAGGATGAGTCCAAAGAGTAAGATAAATTAGGTTAAGTACTTCAAATGCATCAAGATGATGTTTGGCTAGATCTTCAATTTATGCACATATCTTTTCAGGTCCATATACCATAAAATAGACTCCACTACAAAGAATAAAGAGATATCAAAGATGGCCCGAAGACAATTGATTTGAACAGATTAAGAGCATCCGTAGCTTCATTTCTTTTTTAATTAAAAAAAAATGAATCAATTACGGGCCACTACACACGTGGATCCCGCAAAACAAAGCAAACAACATTACTTATTTGACCACATAAGTGTTTCTTTTTTGGTGGGATCTACACTTACTTTTTCCAAAAACTTCTGTAAACGACGTGGGATAAAAGTACTCTAAATTAATAATTTTTTTCTTTCACGATTAACAATATGATTCTCAGATGGAGCAAGAGCACTTCAGAGATATTAGCATCATTATAGGGAACAATTCTTAATGGGTTTTTAACTATTCTTTACTAATTAATTTAAGCTAAGAAAATTAGTTTAAAACTTTTGATATTTTGTCTTACATCGGTAGATTCTTACTATGGGTTTTAGATGAAAAAAAAAAATCAAACCATTAAAAAGCTACAGATGAGATGAAAAAAGCTACATATGAAATTATTTTGTCCTACTCTGATTCCTACATCGTCTTCCTTCCTATTAACCTCCATTAAAAAGCTACATATAAGAAAAGGATTTTGATCAATTTTATTTTTTATTTAATTTTTCTGCAAAACTATTAGAGAAAGAGATCTGAGAAGATGACAGTGAGATGTTTATTGCTTAGGAGAGAAGAGAATCAATCAAACCACCGTACCCAACGTTAACATTAGTGATTTCGAAGTGATTCTCATCTGAAATTGAAATCAAAATTGGCTGAAAGAGATAGAATGAATTTAGGAGAGATGAAAGGGTTTGAAAGGGAAGAGAGAGACACAATCAGATACACGTGTTTTTGTTTTCTGACACAAAATTTCTCCAACTTTTGACACGTGTTGTGTAGGATTCGATTCTTAAAGAATGATCAAACGAGTTTTTAAGCCAATTCTTAGTTTTTTAAAATTAAAAATAAGTCAGAAACACCAAATAAATTAAGAGCTAGGTTTTAGATAAGACATGTAAGATACAATTCTTAAATGCTACCTGTCCAATGTTTATTGGATTTTTGTTTTTTCTTTCACCAATGGTCAACTTCAATCAAACCAATAATTAAGACTTTTGGCAATTGTCTTTTTTTTTAAGAATCTTATTAGAAGATTTACAATTGGAGCAAATAAATCTAAATTTTCTTAATAAAAATTAACTAAAAATTTTATATACAGATCTTCTGTATCATGCTCTAAGTCTAATATAAGACTCGATTGTAATTCTGATAAATCATTTTCATTTAATTAAATTAATTGTTTACTGAAGATCTAGGTTAATATTTAGCAATAAGAATGGTCTTAAGTATATTTTATTCAATCAATCTTATTAGATCGCTGTCTTTTGTTGACTTTATTTGTATTCTTATTGGAATATGCATGTTGTATCCTTGTTGCTAAGAACTTTTTTGCAAATCCAACGAATTTAAATAAATTACCCACATAGACATTAAAGAAATTAACAACATTAAGTAACAACTTTAACAGAATTCAATTAAACCAAATCACCCATAAACAGTAAGGAAATTTTTATGGGAAAACTGCCAGACAATACCCAAACTTTTTCATTCTAGCCAAAAAATATCTGAACAAAATCGTAAGCCAAAAAATACCTTAACTTTTTATGACTTGCCAAAAAATACTTTAACTTTTGTTAATTTGCCAAAAAATACATTAACTTCTATTAGCTCGGCAAAAATAATACACCGTTAAATAAATCGTTTAATCAACCGTTAAAACTAAAACGACGTCGTTTTGAAAAATTAATAAAATCAAAAAAATTGTAGCTTCCTAGGTTTGAACTGGGGTAGAATGTACTATAGGTAGAGGTTTACGCCACTAGGACATTAACATTTAATTATAATAAAGCGAAACATAATGATATATAAAGGTAATTAATTATCTTTTAATTTATTAAAATTTCAATTCTAAAACCTAAATTTTTAAAAATAATTCTCAAATTGTTATTAACATTTAATTGTGTTATGATAAAATATAATTATAATTAAAAAGTAATTTATTATCTTATTTTATTAAAATCACAAATCAAAAACTCTAAATCGTGAAAATAAATTCTCAAATCGTTATTGGGATTCATTGACACACATTTAAAAACTCAAATCGAAATTCCCTATTATTTTTCATGAGTTAAAATTTTCGATTTAAGATTTTAAATGTGTGTGAATAAATCTCAATAACGATTTAAGGATTATTTTCAGAATTTAGGCTTTTGATTTGGAATTTTAATAAAAAGGAATTTTGTCCAAAAATAAAATTAAAAAAAAAAATTCCTTTATATATAATTAATTTTCACCATAAGACAATTAAATGTTAATGTCCTAGTGGCGAAAACCTATTCCTGTAGAACACTCCACCTGAATTCAAACCCAGGAAGCTATGTTTTTCAGTGTTTTATTAATTTCTTAAAAACAACATTCAAATATGTTTGCTTTCAATCACAATTGCGAAGAAATGTCATTGTCCTGGTGTCAATAACATAACTGCACCCTGTGACCAACCTGGCTTTGAGTCTCGGGTGTTACGATTTTTTTCGATTTTGTTAATTTTTCAAAACGACGTCGTTTTAGTTTTAACGGTTGATTAAATGATTTATTTAACGGTGTGCTATTTTGGCTGAGTCAATATAAGTTAATGTATTTTTTGGCAAGTCAACAAAAGTTAGAGGTATTTTTTGGCAAGTCAATAAAAAGTTAAGATATTTTTTGGCTTACGATTTTGTTCGGGTAGTTTTTGGGTAGAATGAAAAAGTTTGGGTATTGTTTGGTAATTTTCCCAAATTTTTATTAAAAAGCTATTATTAATTGTATATATTGTTAATTTGTTAAAGGTATTTCCGTAAATCTGTAAAGAGAAAAAAATAGTAGAGTAAATGTCGGGTTTCTCCTACTTTTTTGTCAGTCAACCCGAAGATACATGTGATTTGGTCAAATGCTGTTTATACTGAGTTCTGGTAAACTAAACGGCTAGTTTTTCTCCACCTCCTACAAATAATCAAAATCAAAAACCCATTTTCTCATACTGACGAAAGCCAAATCTTTTTTCGGTCAAATGGCAGAACCTTCAGCTCTCATGTTGAAAGCTAGAGATCTTCTGGCGACTCCAAGCCACGAACCATTATCCATCATCGTCGATAACATCTACGCAACACGGGTATCCATCGAACACCAAACGGCACGTGCACAGTACGACTTCTGCGTTGCCAACTTCTTGAACTCCTTAACCCTAATGCTCCTCAAAGTGTACCGAAACTCTTCCGAAGACGTCACAAGATACAGATCGATCTCTCTCCTTTCCGAAACTCTCTCCAAACTAAGAAACCTAGGCTGTCTCAAGCTCTCTCCCGTAGCTCTAAACGACATCAAACCGTCTCTCATTTCTTGTCTGAAGAAGCCAAACACCATCGAGTACGAAAACAAAACCCTAAGAGTCGTCGTTTCTTGTGTTGCTTCGTGCGTTGGCATGTTCGAGAATGGACGTTGGGACGAGCTTGGAGAGTGTATACTCTCACTTCTTTATACAGATCCTCTTAAAGCTTTCGACGTCTTCCACGACTTGCCACCTGTCCATGCAAGATTCATTGACACATTTCATCAGAAGCTTCAAGAAGAAATCTTCAAGGTTTTGATTCATCCTCAACGTGAGAAAAAAGACCAGTGGACTCTGGCGTTCGAAACTGCTGTCAAGTTAGGGACTCAGGTTTCGGACACTGAATCGAGATCAGACATTCTCGACACTGTTCTGAGATCAGCTGAGATGCTTGTGAGTATGGGAATGGAAATACCTCTGAAAGCAGCGATGCAAAATCTTTTCAGGTTTCTTACAAAAGACGCGAGATTGTGTAAATGGAGCGCAGACCAATGCAGGTTCGTGACAGATTTTGCGTTTAGGATCGGTAGAATCGGAACACATACGGAAGAAATGGACAAGATTCTTCAAATGGTTACAAAGCTTCACAAGTATGTCGTGAATCATGATTATGGTTTAGTAGAGGACTATGACTTGTACTGCAGCTTGAGGACATTTTCCCCACTGGAGATCACGACTCACTTGATAGTAACGAAACGTGATGATAGGTCAAGAGAGACAGCAATGAGAAGACTCCATGATATGCTTTGTGAACACACTTCAGGCCAGTGGGAGTTTGACGTTTGGGAGATCGAGAGCCTCCAGCCGATGCTCATCCATTGCCTTATGGAAGAAGGTATGCAAGAGAACACGTTCAAGATTCTCGGTAAGGTGATTTTCCACGTGGCGACGGTGACATTCAGAAATGGGAACGATCCATGGTTCGATCTATGGGACTATATTGCATCGGAAAGTAAAGAAGAGTTCAGCAAAGCGGTTTATATCTTTCAGTGTTTGACAATGCGGTTAGATGGTAAAGAAGGTTTTGTGATTCTTGCTTTGAATAATCTTCTTCCACAGATGTGCACAAGGCTAAACCCACCAAGAGAGCTGTTGGTGGATTACATTAAGTGGGTCTTGGCGTTTACGGGTGCGTTCTGTGCAGTGATCCGCTTAATAAATGTCCCGAGTTACGCAGGGATCGTTCAGGAGATTGCACTTAAGCTGGTAGAGACAGTGAGAGTGCTTGTGGAGAGAAAGATGGAAGTTGGCCTTGTGAGGAGAGCTTTCAGAGATCTTGAACGCATTGTGGAGGAACAATGGAACTGGTATGAGAGTTGTGAGTACAGATTCGTTAAAGGTTTGGTTCGGAGGCTCACCGCAATTAATGGTATGAAAAGGGAAAGTGAGATGGTATTGTGGAGGATCAATGGGACTCTCGAGAGGAATGTGAATGAAAATTTTAAAGTGCCCTCAGGTCTTGATTGGCTGAACCAACCTGAGACTTAGGCAATCTGATTTTCTGTAATCTTCATTTAAAGTTTAGTTTGTTTTTGAATAAGTGAATAATGTAGCTAATTTCTCAAAACTTTCCATTATCGTTCATGATTAGATTTATCAGTCAATGCTTTCTTACAAGTTCTTAGTTTTTGTAAATTTTTTATTCTTTCCCAAATATCTCCTATAGCAAACTTAACCGATACTCGCATATAACCAGCATTGAACTGGTCACAACTAACATATAACCAGAATTGAATTGGTCACTCACAACTAACATATAACAAGCATTGAATTGATCAATCGCAACTAACATATAACAAGCATTAGCGTAATATCCAAAATACATATAAACTTAAGAAACCAAATATACTTTGGTAAGAAACGTACAAACAACATAACCAATCTCTAAGTCATTATATATATTCATTCATCAGATTCATCTGAATCCTCTGCCGTAACATCAGACGAACCTTCTTCCTCAATTACCTCATCTGCATCGCGAATTTTCACTTTGCTTGCCATAATTTTGGCTAAAGCAGCAGTTTTACTTGCACGGTGTGATCGGGTCATCAAAGTATTAGGAGCAGAAGGCATAGCAGAACGTGGAGGAGATGCTTCTTCTTCATCTTCATCAGAGGATGATTCTTGGATCCTTCTTACTCGTCTTCTTGAAGGAGCTGGTCTTGTTGAGCAAGGCGCAGGTGTCTGTGGCACTGATGCAGGTGCCGTGATGTCCATGTCATAATTTATTCCTAGTGTTTCTGTGAATAAGCCATTAGAAACAAATGAGCAATCAAAGAGAGACTCGACATAACTTTTAACAATCTAGCTTTATGTGTATATAAAACCAAGCTATAATATACAAAGGCAAAGTATAAACGTACCGAAAATGGAATTTGCTTCATCTTGTGAAAGCTCCTCGCTTGGAGAGGCTTCCAAAGATTTTAGATGTTCAAGCACCAGTTTCACTTCCTTAAGAAGGTCCTTCTCTGAGCATACAGAATCCGCGACTCGGATTAAAAGCTTTTCCATCAACTTTACTACATTTTGTTCTGCTGGTTTCAGATTGAGTAGCACAAGTATTTTGCACAGGGCTAAAACATATGCTTTCTCAGCAGCAGTCTTCTTTCCCTTGAAGCTTACCATCTATAGGAAAAAAATACTATTAGCAAAGGGGATGGTAGCTCTTAGCCAAGTATAAAGAGAGAGATTCTGAAAGTTAAAACTACTCTATATTGTCGCATCAATGTACAAGAGAATCTTCACTCTCTACTCTAGTTGTCCTGATCTTGAGGATAATAATGATATAGATGCCAAAGGAATGCAACTAACCTCAATGGCTATGCGTATGGCCAGCCCTTCTTCTGTACGGTCTAGGGGAGGCTTGATAGATTCTTCTAGTGAGTCTGGTGATTTGTATAGTGGGGTTTGCATCATCTGCAGGATAAATCTAGATGCTTGGACTGCTCGCTTGCGTTGATTTGATACAACATGAGAAGAGCTTTTAGTGTTTCCATCATCAATCCCAGGCCACATTGAGCGTATGAGAGGAACAAAAGCCTTTGACACATAACCCTACACCGCATGACAAATCATTCAGCTGAAAGTTATACAAAGCTAATTAACATATGAGCAAACACGCCATGCAACCTTCTTGCTCGAAGGACATCATGGTTTTTTTTGTTACCTTATGCTTTTCCGAGAGGGAAGCATAGTGCTCAAAGAAAACGGATAAACACTGTTTGAACCTGAACAATGATTAAGCAGAATAAATCATTAGTGGATATTATGATGACAAAGAGTTACCAATCGAAAGAAACAATGTCTATATACCTTAGTTGGTCTTTTGACTCCTCACTGAAGTATAATGCAATCAGCTTGCCCAAAACAAAAGGATAAAAGGATGCAGGCAAGTTTGGGTACTTCTCTCCTAGAAGAAGAAGTTTCGCAAATCCTTCCCCGACAGTTGCTTTAACCGACTCATTCTCAGTGCTCTCTGTGTATGCTCTCCAGTCATCGCTTTCAAGTCCAGCATACAAGAGATCGAGCATCTTAAAGTTCAATTCTTCTTCGGCATTAGACAAGTCGACAGGTGCAAAATCAATGCTCTCATCCTCAAATTGTGACAAGAGATCTTGTCCCATTGCCTTATCAACTTCTGTTGGACTATGCCACATCCCAAGATCCACTAGTGCCTTGGAAGCCATGATACTAATTGGGGGAGGGCTTTTACAAAAAGCTATCCGTAGCTGCCTTACTAGCTCATCGCTAGGTTTCTTTTCTAACAAACCAAAAAGGCCGAGGCACTTTATAGCAATCCTCTGCACATCTAAATGAGTGTGTTTTGCCTGCATTACACGAATCATATCAGAAAGCGTCTTTGTTTGTGCAGAATCAAAGAACGCTAGAAGATGAAAAACGTATGCCCAGGTTTTGTAATGTAACAGGGATGCGACTGCATGATAAGCTGTTGTTTAGCTACATAACTACACCACTTCTTAAAACTGTTGTCACCTTTAGACACTTTTCTAATGAAACAACAAGATGCAGAGAACATATGGAATTTTAGGACCTTCAATTGAGAGAATTGATAGCAACACATAAGCTGCTCGATGAGAAGTACGAAAATGTCAAAATCTTAACAAATTTATCTTATCCAGAAAATTTCAAAGTCAAAACTCAAGGCAAAATATACCTAGTGACGCTTAAAGCAGTGAAACGAAGAAAATAAGAAAAAAAACAGAGAGTAGAAAAATACCCCTGGAAGCAACAAAGCATGCAATATCTCTTCTGGTTCAATAGCCTTCCCTTGTAGTGAATGTAAAGATTTCCCATTTTCCAAGAGAAGACTTGTCAGAGAAAGCATGTGCATCCACTGCAGGAAATCCGCAGTCCTCTCCCTACAGGGTCTCGCTAGTTCTTCAACAACAACAAGTATAAGTTCTTCATATTCTCCAGGGGCAGCATGGACTTTCTTAGCTAATTTGGACACTGCATCAGCCCAATCTTTATCACCACCAAGGTTTATACCGTCTCCAATTACAATACTGTTCCCATCTTCATCTAATTCTTGCTCAAAAGGTCTGTGGAGCAGCTCCTGGACAAATGAACTTGCAGTCTTGTGGAGCATAGCGTCAGAGAAATCAAGCATTGTGCCCAGCAATAATAGCTGCCTCGAAGCAAAGTGATGATTTGGTCCTGAAAGTTATATGTAAGCAGAGAGTAACTCCCAAACAAAAACAGCTATGTTCTGGTATTAAAAAACATATTTGGACTCACCAGCTTCTATATGAGCTTTGACTAGAGCAACGTAATCAGAAACTGATGCAGGAAGGATTCTTTCCAGCAAATCATTAGCATCTGAAGCTTCAGCTGCATAAACTGCTGCCTCAGCTCCCATCGCAGTAGCGGCATCAGAACCCTTTGCCTGTGTAACATTCTCATCATATTTAGTGTGTCCCACATATAAAACAAACAGAATGAGCATAAAACAAAGAACCAACAATTATATTTCAAATGCTCGCCTGTATATAAGACAATATTCTGAGAGGATTATTGAGTAAACTCAGGCACATCCTAAAGGACATATTTACGTTCTCAAACAAAAGGCTATTCAATACAAGAAAAGGTGAAGCAAACTGACAGTAGGTTTTTATTATTTTGTAGTATTGATATGTTGCCTCTAGGCCCTCTACACATGCATTGATTTCTCCCTTCTTCTTTTTGAGATCTTAGTATGTATCTGAAAACCCATTTTCATCCACTGAAGCTAAATACTAAATTTTCAGAATTCATGGGTTCACAAAAACCTGTTTGAAAGTACCTAATCTCGGCAATGGATAGTTAGAAAGCTGCAAACTTACTTGAGCGCATTTGTGTAACTTCCTGCATATAATCCTCCAGTAAAGAGCAACCTCCGGCTCCATAAGTTGGATGCTGGGTGCAGAACATGAGCTCTCATCTAACACATGTATAAAAAAATGTAAGGTAATACAGAGAAAGCAAACTTATGCATATATAGTCCAGACTTCAACAAACCTCTAGCTTCACCATCTGCTGACAGAATGTACTGCTGAATGCTTTTATCTTCGGCCGGCATTATCAATCCTTCACTTAACAGAACCTCCAAAGCCGATTCTGCTACAGATTCATAAGTCTCAACATCAAGGTATTTCAGAAATTCGATAGGATCTCCTTCACAACAGTTAGATAGCCATTGATCTTTCATAAGCTTCAAGCATTCCTTCGAGACATTTACAGCTCGATCAGCAAGCCCTCTCTGAAGAATTGTAGTCCTAAGCTTGATGCTAAAAAGCAGAAAAATAAAAGAAAATACAACTTTTGTCAGTAAGGCTAAGTGTAGAAGTTCTTTAGCATAGAACTCATATTCAGAGGTCAAATGATGAAGAAAGATGATAAAGAGACAAAGACAAGTTTCACCTCAGACTCTGAAGAGGAACTTTATTTGCTAGAACAGAGTAAGCAGCTTTGCGTACTGACTCATTAACATCGAGCGTGCAATCGATAATTGCTTGTGTGGTTGCATTTGAAGGAGGCAATGATAGAACAATCGTTTTGCGTACCTCCTACAAACATCAAAAAGCTGAGCAACTATCTAAAACTTTGAGAACAAAGTCAGAAAAACGGTAAAAGATAGAAACTTTACCGGATTCTGTTCAAGAGGAAGCACCTCAAGAAGCAAATCAAGAATGTCACTATTCTCAGGATCATTCACAAAGCGTGAAAGAGACCTAACAGCAAAAGTACGGATAACCGCAACTTTATCCCGAACTCTAACCATCATACAGTCTATCACATCATCCCATAGTTCATCCCCAACTTCAACCTCATCAGGCAGCCTCAATATAATCTAATAAGTGACAAAAAGACAACAATAAAAGCAATTCAATTTCCCATTTTTCTAACATATGAAAGGAGAAAGGAACCTAATTTATACCTCAGAGATGATGTGGCAAGCTCTAAACCTAGCGTTTCTGTTAGCCGCAACAGACCCAGAAACCAAAAACCTGAGGAAGTCCTCAAGAAACTCGTCGCACTCGGAGTCGTCACCAGAGTCTGAATTGGTACGGAGGCAAGCGAATTCGGCGACGAAGCGGACGATACGCTCTGCTGCTGAGGTTCGCTTTTGTGTTGCGGCGAAAAGAGGGGTTAGGGTTTTGAAGAATACGGAAGAGAAGAGAGGAGAGTTGTCGGGATCGGAGGATGAGAGTTTCGATCGGACGGTGGAGAGCTCTTTGAGCTTACGGTTGTGAGTGGCGTAGGAAGTGCGAGTCTCGTTTAGGATCTTGGAGATTTTGTGGAGGAGGAGGAGTTCATGATCTGGTGAAGCTGAAGCGGTTTCTGATTCTTCTCCCATAGTCACAGAGGATTTTTTGAATTGGTTTCTCGAATCCACCACACGCTCTCTCTCTCGTGAATATGAGAATTGAGAGAGTTCCGTTTTTTATTTTTGAATTAAGGAAAAAAAAAACTAATGTGAGAGTGAAGAGACTTTAGATCTATTGATATTTCTCACCCGTTCAAATTTTCCAATGAGCGGGAAATATTTGGTATTAATTTTTTTGTTGGAAAATTGTAATTATTTTTTACAATCATAATAATATTATCAGACGGATAATCTTATTTTACTATCTCAAATTTTATATTTCTAATCCATTTTTAAATTTCTACTATTGATGTTTCTACTATATTTTTACATTTTTACTATATTTTTACGTTTTTATAATGATTACCTCTTTAACATTTTGATTAAATTTATTTATACTGATTTTTCATATATATTATTCTTTCTTCCTATTTTTTTTTAAAACAAACTACAATAAAAAAATATTATAGATGGTAGTATATTTATTAGCTAATTAAATTAGTTTTAGTATTTAAAATATATTTTGACCGGTATAATTATTTTCTGAATCCCACCAGAAATATTTTCTGCTGGCTTACCCCAAATGTCCAATATTGAACAGAAAAATGTGTGGTCCTTAATTTTTTCTGAAATTTAGGTAATAATGCTACATTCAAAACTAAATTGTCATATTATGTTTTCATATCTGCAAATCGATCTATTATGATTTTGAGTTTTGATTAATCCACATTTTCCCTCCTAAATTTGAATTATAAATTATTTTTGATTAGTTTTGGATATGGTCAATAATAAAATAATTCTATTATATTGGTTTATTATGTATTTTATTAATTCTCATCGTGTTAAATCAAACTTAAATCGACAAACCCTAATTTCCAAATTAAATTTCTCCACCACATCTTCCTTCTTTCTCGCCGGCCGGTACATCGTGCCGTCTCATCTCATTTTCCATCTCACCTCTGTAGCGTTACAATCCAAATAAACCATTCTCCCTCGTTTTTGATCATCTACCCGAATTTCCATTTGTTTTTAACACAAGTTTTTCAGACACTACAAGATACATAAGTTTACATGATTCTTGTCCTAGAAAACATGAAATTGTATGCATGGAATATGATGCATAAAGAGTTACAACCGTAGTTTCTATTTTTGGGTTTTTTCGTTTTTTAATTTTAAAAAAAAATCGTGGAAAAATATTTTTTGAATTTGTTATAGATTTATCGTATATTTTGTCTAGATTTTTTGTAAATTTTGAAGAATATCCAGTTAGAAGATTCGATTTTTTTAGATTATGAATTCTAATCACAAATAGAACAACGACCATTAGATAGAATTTACATCCTAGCCAAAGTTAGAACATAGAGAAATGGCTAGAATATAGCTTTTATTGGTGGTTAGAACAAAGAAGACTGAATAGAATAGAACGAAATGTATTCTGAATAAGTTAAAACAAAGACCAAAATATAAAATATGAATTCTAACCTCATTTAGAACATAGAACAAATGTTAGACTAGATCGACACGTATTCTAACCTAGTCAGAACATAGACAAAAATTTATAATATATATTCTATTGTTGAATAGAATATATTACAACTGATAGAATAGAACGGATCCATTTTAAGGTAGTCTAGAATGTTAACAAAAAGTAGAACTTACATTTTACTAGATTCTGACCCGTGCGTCGGCGCACGGGAATATTTTTTAAAAATTATGATGATAATAAATATAAAGAATAATTTGTGTTATTATTAGTGTGTGAAAATGATATTTTATTCTCTAAGTAAAATATAACTTTGAAAATGATATTACTGCAATTAAATCTAAACACCTTTTGTATATTTAGAACCCCGAATCAAAATTATAAATAAGAAATAACAAATCATTTTGAGTTAAAAACAATTATTAAACATGAAATTTATAGATTTGGTAAATCTAAATTAGTTTTGGTAATGTTTAGAAGCCCGGATTCTATTGATTTTGTTTTTTGGTAAATATAAATTAGTTTTGGAATATGTATATATTAAAATATTTTATTTGGCATCTTTCTGTTTTTGAAAATATCTTATATAAAATATATTACATTTAGTACATCTTGGTTCAGTTAAAAGTGATGTCCAAATAACTCTGATGGCATGCCCAGTAATATTCTACAGTATTGTAGGGGTATTTTCCTAAAGGACTTCTGTATTAATAGATTAGATGTTAGATATAACTATTATTAACTTAAATCGAAAATATTTTTATTAAATCATTTGTTTCCAAAAATAAAATGAAAAAATATTGATAAGATAATATCTTTTCATTTCTATATTTTCTGATTTTTAAATATTTTCTGGTAGTTACTTAATTTTTCTGAAAATGTAAATATGGACAAAATCGTCCAATATGATCGAAAATATGTGAAAACATAATGTGAAAATTTGCTTTCCAATATTGAGTATTTAGCCAAATTCCCTAATTTTTAACTTTTTTATTAATTTTGGAAAACGTAATTTTTCATAATTTTTTGCCATATCATGTGAGACCCTAAATTGGCTTTACGCTACAAAAATGGTGAATTACATCATTTACATTACATCACAAGTTATTTAATACTTTAGTTATTTTTTTATACATAATAATTAGAATTTATATGTAAAATTATTTAAAAATACAAAAATTTTACGAAATTATTTTTTTTAATCAAAACTAATAATAATATAGCTAATCAATATGGAACAACATTTGGGTATCAACTATCTAAAAATGATATAACTGTAGTATATAATATTATTTATTATAAGTGTTATAAATATTAACATCATTTATAGTACTTAATATAAAAGTTAACATAGTTTTTTACAATTAATAAAAATTAACATCATTTTTTATAACTTACACATATTAACATCAATTACAATAACATATATATATATTATTTATTTACATCATTTTACTTTGATACAAATTATTTGTATCATTACTTTCAGAATCACTTTTTCAGAATCAGTTTTTTGCATCATTTATAATTGATACAAATATGAAATATAAAAAATGTAAAATAACCATTTTTTGTAGTATCACTTGCCTATCTCAATGTTTAAATATTGTTATTGAGATTTTCGCATAATGTTCATTTTGCCTATATTGTCAGAAAATGTTTCTAGCTAAATCCTAAGATTTGCAAGTTTCTCAAACTTTTGTTCTTCTAATTTTTGCATATTTTTTTTCCAAATCATATAGATATCTCCAAAGATATATATGTGAACAACCAAATATAACTCTTTATTAATTAATTTAGTGTATTATATTATTCACTCAATGTTTTCAAATAAACATATCCAACTTCGTGATCTCATATACAAAATTCACAAGCAGAACAAGTATTTCTGTCGTAATCTTCACCAATCTTAATGAAAGTGTATGTTAAGAATTTCTGTGTTCGGTCATTACAGTGGGCCCTTCTCTCAAACGCACACACTTCTATCACCGGTAAAAACCAAGCCATTAAGACCATCTTTATAGCTAAATCTTAATCATAGATCTTAGCTTTTTTTTTTTTTTTTTGGTCAAAAGG
>KE156113.1:66360-85893 GCA_000411075.1 Sisymbrium irio
TCACGGAGTGAACTCTTTGCAATCGAATCTGCCAACATATTGGCTTGTCGATGAATAAACTTAAGCAAAATCACATGAAATTCAGAAGCAATCTGTCTAATGTCCATGAGAATGTTTGAGACTTCAATACATTCTTCTTCCCTATTGATCAAGAATAGAGAATCAGAACGCACATGTATCTCTGCAATTCCTCTACTTCTTGCAGTCTGCAGGCTCCGTTTGATTGCCCAAGCTTCAGCCCAAAGTGCTGATGGTACAAAATCTCTAGCATCACTGAACTCAAAGTACTCATGATCCGTATTACCACGGAAGACCCACCCTATTCCACATCTCCTAGTTGAAGCGTTCCATGCGGCATCCGTAAAGCAGATGGAGTCGATGGTACTATTCACTTCTTCTACTTCAAGAGTAGTCAACCCCCCTTGTTGTGGTTTCTGCAACTGTGCATATTGCCAAGCTTTTGCTTCAGTCGTTGCTTTGGTGAGCAAATCCTCTGCAGATAGGTTGTTATTCTCAAAGATTAGTTGATTCCGAGATGTCCAAAGATGCCAACATATCCACGCATAAAGGTCTGCATTATCAAGACTTGTAGGTGGGAGATTAATTATCTTCCTTGCTTCAGTAAGGAACATCGTGACATTAGGTAGCTGGTTGAAAGTGTTGAGTTGGATTGGTGCCAAATCCCACACCTTTTGAGCGAAATAGCATTCAAACAAAACATGGTCAATACTTTCTGGGTGAGAGCATCTTTTACATTGGAGCGCAGAATGAACTCCACGTTTTGCAAGTTCATCTCCTGTTGGTAGTGCCCCCACCTTTGCTTTCCATAAGAAACTCTGTATCTTAGGTAAAATCTTAACTTTCCAGATGGATTTAAGCCAATTGAAGCCGTGATCCTCTGTTACTACAGCCTCATTCAAGAGTAGGTTATACCCTGTTTTTGAAGTATATCTTCCATTTTTTTTTACGGTAACCAAACAAGCTTATCATGTTGACGGGACCCACTAAGAGAGATAAGCCTGATTTGCTCCTCATGATGTGGTAGATATTGTCGTATTACATCCCACTTCCATTGCTTTGTTGATTGTTCAATTAAATCAGAGACCATGAGCTCCTTAGTAGAATCTTGTGGTGGTCCTATTGGTCTCATTGGTGCATCGAAGTTTAGCCATGGATCTTCCCAGACCTTAATCATATTACCATTTCCAATAACCCATCCCATTCCTTTAAGCATCAGGTCTCTTCCCAGTAAAACTCCACGCCAAACATGGGAGCAATTAGATGAGGGTTTGACGTTGAGGAAAGATGTATCATGGCAATACTTCCCAAGTAGAACACGTGAGATCAAGGCGTTTGGTGCGTTGGTGATTCGCCATCCTAGTTTCGCTAGTAAGGAGACATTGTATGCTTCAATATCACGGAAAACCATACCTCCCGCACTCTTTGGAGCTGTTAGTTTGTCCCATGCCACCCAACTGATTTTTTGATTATCCGGTTTGGCATCCCACCAAAATCGTGTCAATACCGATTGAATGCGTTGACAGAGAGACACTGGCATCTTAAAACAAGACATAGCATGAGTTGGCATTGATGATAGAACCGTCTTCAACATCACTTGTTTTCCAGCAGTAGATAAGTAACGTGTAGACCAACCATGTGACTTTTGCCGTATTCGATCCACAATGGATGTGAATATATCTCGCTTTCTTTTCCCAAAGTTCTCAGGCAATCCTAGATACTTTCCAGTTCCACCCTCTTGTGTTATGTGTAGTAGTAGCCTGACTCGGTCCTTTCTTGTAACTGAAGTTTTGGAGGAGAAAGTAATGGATGATTTCATCAAATTAATAGATTGCCCTGATGCTGTTTCATATTTCAAGAGAATCCGTCTCAAAGCTTTGCAGCTTGTATCATCAGATTTTCAGAAAAACATAGTGTCATCTGCAAATAAAAGGTGGTTGACTGGTGGACTATTCTTTGCTACTTTAATTCCCGGTAGATCACCAATCGCTTGTGCTTTCTTGCATAATCCAGATAAGACCTCAGTACAAAGGATGAATAGACATGGTGATAGAGGATCACCTTGTCTCAAGCCTCTTGTTGGAACCACTCTTCCTTGTGGTGTGCCGTTAATAAGAAAAGAGTATGTAACCGTTGTTACACACTCCATGATCCAGTTGATCCATATACTATGGAAACCTAACAGTTGGAGGACTAATCGCAAAAACTCCCATTCAATCCTGTCGTATACTTTACTCATATCTGTTTTAACAGCCATTGTCCCTCTGACCTTTGCTTTGGACTGTTTCAGATAAGTGAGCATTTCATGTGTAATAAGGACATTGTCTGAGATGACCCGCCCTGGTACGAAAGCAGACTGGTTTTCCGAAACCAAGTGAGGGAGGACTGAATGTAACCTTTTAGTGAGGATCTTTGCAGCTATCTTATAAAACACATTACACAATGCAATAGGTCTATAATCTGCAACTTTCTTTGGAGATGCAATTTTTGGAATTAAACGTACATGAGTGACATTAAGGTTTGCAGGAAACACTCCTGAAATGAAAAACTTTCGGATTTCTTCTGTGATATCTTCCTTAATGATAGGCCAGTAAGAATGATAAAATCCAGCTGAGAAGCCATCCTCTCCTGGTGCCTTTGACGCATGAATATTAAAGACTGCTTCACGTATTTCCTCCTCTGCTGGGATTGTGGTAAGACAATCGTTCCAATGGTCTGAGACAATTGGGAATAATGTCTCATTGACCACGGAAAATTCGTCATTCAAGTTGGATGTGAAGATATTCTGGAAATATTGGGAGACTGCGTGAGTAATCGCCGGTTCCGTATAATGGGGTACCCTTTCATCGTCTTCAATTGTCGTAATGCGATTGCAAGCTCTTCTCATTCTAGTAACGGCATGGAAGTAAGCAGTGTTACAATCACCACTGTGCAGCCAGAGAACACGACTTCTTTGTTTCCAAAAAAGCTCTTCTTCCCGATATGCCTGTTCTAAAGTTGTCGTCAGCAATTTAATCTCCTCTTGGTTCAGATTACTGCTTGAGAGAGCACAGGCCTCCTTGGTCTCTAAAATACGTTGGGAGCTATTTAAATTCTGTTCTTTGGACCATTTAATGATTTCTCTCCTACGTCGGCGTATTTTTGCAGAAACCGTATTAACGTCTTGGTTTGACCAAATTTCCTCAACCAGTTGGAAGATTTCTTCTTTCTCACGTGGTTATCGAACCGGAAGATACCTCTTCGCTTAGCCCTTAAATTGTCCAGATATGTTACTGTTGGTCTGTGGTCTGATCCCCGAAAGCGCATATTCCATTCGTCCCGAAGGAAAAAGCTCAATCCATGCATTATTTGACATTACTCTATCTAACCGGGCATGGACTAGATGGTCATGTCTCATTCCACGCCAAGATAGAGGGTTACCCGAGAAGTTTAGATCCCATAAAACATTTCGGGCAACAAAGCTACGGAAGTTAACAAAAGATCCTTCATGTCGTGGTGGGCCTCCGTGTTTTTCAGATTGGTGGAGAATGTCATTAAAATCGCCCATTAGGATCCATGCTGACTCTCTATTCCTACCAAAATCTGATATCTGATCCCACACTTCAATCATGTTTTGCATTGCTGGTGCTCCGTAAAAAAATGTGATATGAAAACACTGGCCTTGGTATTGAGTCAATGTATCAATCTAGTTTGGCGTAGAGGAGAGAACTTCCAGCTCCACATCTTTGTGCCAGTAGAGAGCTAATCCACCACTTAGCCCTGAGGGAGGAACCATGAAGTTGTTATCATACGCCAAAAGATTAGAGATTTTTAGAACAACGTCATTCTGGTTTTTTGTCTCCATCAGAAACATAATGTCCGGGAAGAGTTTAAATCTCAATTCCCTTAGGCGTCGAACTGTAAGGGTGTTTCTGAGCTCTTGACAGTTCCAACAGGTTGTAATCATTGATACCGACTGGATGGTTTCTGGACAACCATCGAACCTGAAGAAGGCACAATAGCCTTAGAAGAAGAAGGCATCCAAGCCTTAGAAGAAGAAGGCATCAGAGCCTTAGAGGAGGAAGGCATAGCTGCCTTATTCAGTTGGTTTGTCTCTTCTTGTTGCAGTGGAATCGATATCAGTGAGGAGCTCCTCGCTCCTGTCGCACGTGGTTTTTGTGTTGTGGTGATTCGACATGGCGCCTCACTGAGGAGGTACTTGATTTAGAGGCTCCTTTCTGGCGTAGAGGGGCTCGTTTATTCACTTTCCGTGGTGTATGACCTGGTCCCAATCTGAATTTAGCTGGAATGGGGTTTACTTGCTCTGGCGCCTGACACTGTAGAGGAGATGTTGTTGGATCCACTTTCTTACCAGCTGTGGAGATATCTTCGTGTTCTGCTTCATACTGCACATCCACATCTTGCCATTTGGTGGAGTTACAACATTGGGCCGTTCCTACTTGTTGTGTTTGAACCTGGATTCCCGAATGTAGAAATTTCGTAAAGCCTTTCTCTGGAGGGGAGATACGTTCTAAAGCCGATTTCCGTTTCTCTGATGATGAATTAGGAGCGAAAGTTTGACGCCCAAGATTATGATTTCCAGCCCTCTGATAAGTTGATTTCTCTGCAGAGTACGGTGATTCAAATCTCAGGTCATCATGTATACTATTCCTACTAGCATAGTACTTCTCATCATTACGAGCCTTGAAACGGAAGTGTGGACTACAATCACGGCTTGTGTATGATCGTCTGTAGTCCTCCTTTGATCTTCGCACTCTCCTTTGTGGGGAATGTCTTGGTGGTGTTCGTCTGTGTTGAGATCGAGTGGGTGATCTGCTTCGTTTCCTGTTAGCGTCTCTTCGTGAATCATGACGTTCTTTGTCAGTCTCAAGTCTCTGTAACGTTTTCTGTTGGTTTATTCCAAGACGTTTGTTTTCTAACAGGTTTGAATTATCCTCTTTAGTGCAGTCCGATTTCTCATGAAGTAGAGAAGAACATAAGAAACAATGCTTCTCCAACTTTTCGTACTCAAATTCCAAAGAGGCCTCTTCTCCTGTTGGAAACGTGAAAGTTTTCTTCATCACCAATGGTTTTAAAGCATTTATCTCCACCTTGATTCTTCCTTCTTTTTCATCATGATTAAGGAATGTTCCCAGCTCCTGACCAATAGCTTTCAGAGTATTGTACTTCCAATAGTGTAGAGGTAGATTGTGAATAGTTATCCAGAAGGGAATGAGACATGGAAAGGCATATGAGATTACTGGTTCCCATCGTTGAATAACCAGCATCCACCGTTTGTAATGAAAAGGTGCTTGTTGCAGAACAAATTGGAGGGCTGCCTCAGTTTCAAATCTGAATCGGAATCTTTCTCTTCCTAATTCTCTCCCTTCGCATCTCCCACGCAGGCCCCAAATCTGTGGCATGAAGTTGATTACAGCTCTAGATCGCTGCATCTCCGGATTTGTAACTCATCCTATCAAGGTTAACTTATTTTCCTCAATCAGGTCAGAGTTTTCCTCCTGGGACAACTGAACAGGCCGCTCTCTGGTCCATCTATGAGATTGGACAATCCCTTTTCCTTTCTCCTCACGAGAATAGCGCATGACTCTGAAACGTGTCGGTGACGAAACCAAGTATCGACGAAAGCAATATTAATGAAGACCACTAAGTAGACCGAGTTGGACTGAAAAACAGTAAAGATTACGATAATGAAGACTGTAAACTACAGTAGGATGATCACAGGCTGTGATATGATTAGTAAAATCCCCGATCTGGTGATTGTTGATCAATCGTGAGATAATACCCTACACTCGCCGCCGCCGCCATCATTTATTAGATTGTGAGACTATGTATCATAGATCTTAGCTAAATAACTGATTTAAGAAAATGAAAATTGATTAAATGGCGTGCAACCGAGTCTTAAATAAGACGTAGAATAACCAAATTCTAAATAAGGAGAAGGACATTTATTTTTTTTTAAAAATTCCATGACAAAAAAAAACTTGAATCTCTTTCTTCTCTCAGACTCTTTCACCCCTCAGCCAATATTGATCTTGATTTGAGATGAAGGAGACTAGATAGTGATTTTACACAAGAATCACTCTGAATCGTATCATTAAAATGATATATTCTTCGGTTGTTATCATTTCGGGAGCTATAAATTCGAAGGATTCATCTTGTGATGAATGGATTTGCATGTTCAAATTGTTTGTTATCTGTTAGAGGTTTCCAAATTGTTTGTTATGTGGAAGTTTGGATTCTTTAATTTTGAAAATCTCAACTCTTGAGAGTTCGATTGTTTTGATTGGATTAGCACATAAACGGTTTAGATTGTTTGATTAGAGAGTTTGATTAATGTTTCATTCAGGGCATGGGAGATGTGGCTTGTTTTTCTTGTGATTTATTCAGCTTGGATTTTTCCTTAAGTAATACTCGATGGAATCATGATTCAGATTGCAAAGGAGATTCGGGTGAGAGATATTGGAGGTATTATTGTGGTAGATTTCATCGACGGCATGGCAGATGAATGTGAGTTCGAATGTCATTGTTATTTATGCCCTTGATTTATACTTATTACAGTGAATCTTATTTTCCACAGGTTCGCCAATTGTAACATTCATGATAACCATGTTGTTGCCGTCACACAACTGGTAGAGTGGAGGCACTGGGGACTTCCTTTTCTGAACAAGAGATTTGTCTGCAACTTGTGAGTGCATTAACAACCCAATCTCGAGTCTCTTTTATATCATTCTTGGCATGATGTCCTTGTAATGTCTTTTCAATTCTAGCTTCCCTTTCTGTGAATAATTTCATAGCGGTTTAGAGTTAGCATCAAAATGGCATCTCTCTCAAGAAGTTTTTATTTGCTTGTATTCATGTTGTTTTATATTGTGCAGAGATGTGTTCATTTTCCACTTTCTTACTATTCTTACATGGTAAACCCCTGTAATATTTGGTAACGCAGTCACTTAAGATTTGTACAACTTTCTAGAGTTCCAACTCGTGTCACTACAATACTACTAGACCTTGAATAATGCATAGTAGTCGATTTATATCTGAATAATTTGTCTTCTCTTTGTTAAGGTACGTTGTATTTTCTGCTTTTATAACTGTCAAGTTGGAATGAATTTTAGTGCAAAGCTTATCACCTGATTTTGTGTGTCATATTGACAATAGATTGGTCCATGTGTTTTTTTTTCTTTTTAAGAATTCTATTAGGAATCTACCAATGTAGGATAAAATAAGTAAAGAACAGAAGATTTTAACTAAACTTCTTAAGTTAAATTTATTAATAAAAGAGTAGATAAGAATCTTTAATGGTTTCTACCAATAATGATAAAAGTGCTCTCTAATCTTACGCCTTCAGTGCCTTCAGCTCCTTCAGTGTTGTAGACATTTTTTATTTTATTTTTTTTGCTACGAATGTAAATATCATATAAATGAAAGTTAAGAAATACAAAACGCAACTCTAAAATTTCACTTTCTTGACAAAAATAAGAAATAAAAGAACAAAAAAGCACTAAGGAGGGAAAGATACAATGATAAAACTATCGAAGCCAAAGAGCCATGAGACCAAAAAATAGTCTGCTATACCTTTTTGCATTGATGATGTGGCGCACTTCTCTATCGATGTTCGCGCAGATACACAGTGATAAAACTTGCTTCGTTGCCTCCAGAGATCGTAGATAATGATCTGAACCGCAATCCTCCACAGTGTTGTAGACATTAACGATTTTATTAAAGAAAACATATATATATTTATATATACAGACTCAAAGCATATTTATATACATATACTTAAAATAACTCAAAATATAATTATACAAATAACTAATAAACAAAAAAAAATCCAAAAATGCTTAGTTATAATTGTTAAAACTCAACCAAAATTAAACCATTTTTGTTTTTTAAAAGTATTTATGTCTCTTTATCTTTAGTTTCTGTATAACTGCGTCTTTATATAGTTTTAACTTTTTATCTCGGTTGTTTTTCTAGAGATTGAGAAATCAATTGTTGATGATAATCGAAGGTTTGGCTTGACGGTTGAAGTTTAGGGTTGATGGTTGCATTTGAATTTTGAGTAATGTTGAAGTTTGAATTTGAACTGTTTTATGTTTTAGCAGTTTAATTTTCAGTTTATCTTTGATCAATTTTTTGAATTTGAATGGTTTATATGCTTATAAGTATTAAATCTAATCAAATTTTTAAAAATAAAACAAGTATAATAAAATGTAAAACATGTATGTTAAAGTGTAAAACAAGTAATTTGGGTCTCAAACCTCAATTTAGAACCGATATGAATGGTTATTTGGTTTTATTGGATTTAATATTTGTTATCATATCCAAACTGAACCCGAAGAAAAATGAACCATGATCGAACCAAAATTTTGAAATATTTGAATGGAAACATTAATTAAATCTGAACCGAATCTGAATGCTCAGCCCTAATTCAACGATTGAAAATACCTAGTAGTATAAATATATAAATGTGGATTGATCAAAGTCATTTTAGTGGATAATAAAAAGAAGATCAATCCGATATGGACCAATATCTGGGCTTAGCAGATAAAGCAAATAGGCCCTTATATACAAATTCCATCTAAAAATATACCTAAGAAGAAAACAAAAAAAAGTTTATTTATTTCCCGTCTCTCTACGTTTTTAATTAGGGGTCTTTGTTTTGTTTAGAGCATTATTAATGTTGGTTTTTTACTGGGTTTTTAAATATTAAAATATAATAAATTAATTAAATTGAGAATAAAAAAACATACATTTCTAAGTGTGATTATGTTAATAAACTATTTTCTTTTATTTAGATAAATTTTAATTATATATTATTTTATTAATAAAAGTTAAATAAAAACCTCTACTAAAGAGAGCATTGATGATGGTCTTAGCTTCCTAAGAAAACTGGTGATAAGTGAAGTGAAAAGAGACGTTGCAGCATTTGTCAAGTTTGAAAAAGTCCTTTTGAATTAGTCTTTGCTTTGAATAAGTTACTCCACGTTTGTAGGAGATTGTTGAGTTTGTTTCGTAGTTTGTTGAAATTCTTGTTATGATGTAAAACCCGATCTATTTAAATGATCGTTTGGTGTTTGAAATAAGACAAGCAGAACATTCAGTTCTAAAGCTCTCTGAAACCTGCAACAAGTGGTATCAGAGCGGAAAAAATCATAAACAATGAGTGAAAAGGATGGAATGAGTGTTCCCAAGTTCGATGGTGATTATGAGCATTGGGCAATTCTCATGGAGAATCTCTTGCGATCCCAGGAATGGTGGGAGCTCATTGAGACAGAAGTTGTGCAAGCCGAGAGAGGAGTAATCTTGACAGGAGCACAACGTACGGAGCTCGCAGAGAGAATTGCAGAGAGTAAGCTCAAAGATCTCAAGGTTAAGAATTACCTCTTCGCCTCAATAGACAAAGGGATCCTCAAGACGATTGCCAAGAAAGACACTGCAAAAGATATTTGGGAATCAATGAAAACCAAATATCAAGGGAATAAGAGGTTGCAGAACGCACAGTTGCAGAGAATGAGAAGGGATTTCGAAGTTCTGGAGATAAGGGATGGAGACACCATATCAGAGTACTTCTCAAGGGTGATGATGGTGGCAAGCGACATGAGAAATCTCGGTGAAGTAATGCTGGATTCAAAGATCGTTGAAAAGATCTTGAGAACACTTGTCGAGAAATACACATATGTAGTATGTGCTATTGAGGAGTCGAAAGACATCATGGAGCTTTCGGTGGATGCACTGCAAAGTTCATTACTGGTGCTTGAACAGAAGCTGACCAGGCATGAAGATGAGGGCCACGCACTCAAAGTCGAGGGCAGGTGGAATGCATGTGGAGGAAGAGGCCGTGGTGGATATCAGTATAGAGGAAGAGGAAGAGGAGGCTCTCAAGGGAGAGGAAGAGGAGGAACGAGTTTCAACAAGGAAGCTGTTGAGTGCTAAAAATGTCACAAGATGGGGCACTTCAAATTTGAATGTCCAGAATGGGAAAAGAATGCAAACTACGTCGAGATGGAGGAAGAAGAAGTTTTGCTCATGGATCATGTTGATTTGAAAAAGGAGGAGAGTGAACAGGCGTGGTTCTTGGACTCAGGATGCTCGAATCACATGTGTGGTACAAAGGAATGGTTTGTGAACTTTGACTCATCGTTTAAGCAGAATGTCAAGCTTGGAGATAATAGAAGAATGATGGTAGAAGGAAGGGGAGATCTCCGGCTCGTGATCAATGGAGTAACACAGTGTATCACTGCGGTGTACTACGTTCCAGAGCTCAAGAACAATCTGCTCAGTGTAGGGCAATTGCAGCAAAATGGACTGAGAATCATCATCGAAGATGATGTATGCGAGATATGGCATAAAAAACAGAGAAGATTGCTGATGATCTCAACAATGACGAAAAACAGAATGTTTGTCATCTTAGCCACAATGAAAGATAATGAGGAGAACAAATGCTTGCAAGCCGTGACCGAGGAGTGTGATGACCTATGGCACAAACGGTTTGGTCATCTAAGCACTGGAAGTAGGAGAAGCCTGTCTGAGAAGGAAATGGTGACAGGACTGCCAAAACTGTCAAAGAAAGAGGGAGATGAGCTGTGTGATGTCTGCATGAAGGGGAAACATATCAGGCAGAGCATTCCAAAGAAAACAGCATGGAGGTCAAGATGGGGTCTTGAGCTAGTCCACACAGACATTTCGGTCCAATAGCACCCATTTCTGAAGGCGGGAAAAGGTACATAATCAACTTTATTGATGATTTTAGTCGCAAATGCTGGACTTACTTCTTGTCTGAGAAATCAGAGGCCTTGAGGTGCTTCAAAGAGTTCAAGGCAGGAGTAGAAAGAGAGCTTGGAGAGAATCTGGTATGCCTCAGATCAGACCGTGGGGGGAGAATACAACTCCACTGAGTTTCAGGAGTACTGCAAGAAGGAAGGAATCAGACGACAGCACACAGCCGCATACACACCTCAACAAAACGGGATCGCAGAAAGGAAGAATCGGAGTGTGATGAACATGACACGATGTATGCTGAATGGGATGTCTGTTCCTCGGAGGTTCTGGCCAGAAGCGGTACAATATGCTGCTCATATCTTGAACAGAAGTCCATCCAATGCACTAGAAGACGTAACTCCAGAAGAGAAGTGGAGCCAACACAAGTTGTCGGTGGAACATCTCAGGGTTTTTGGTTGTGTGGCGTATGGTCTGGTCCCGTATGAGAAGAGGGTGAAGTTAGATGAGAAGAGTACAAAGTGTGTGATGTTTGGAGTAAGCAAATAGTCAAAGGCCTACAGATTGTACATCCCAGTATGGATGAAAGACTACGTGAGAGGAGGAACTAGTCTATTCATCATTGATGAAGAAGAAATATTGGCCTGTTCACAGCAGTTGAAGATCCAGAAAGCTTTGATGAAGCTGTTCTTTATGAGAAATGGAGAAAAGCGATGGAGGTGAGATTGCATCGATAATAGAGAACAACACTTGGGAGATGATGGAGGTGCCAGATGGAGCAAAGGTGATCGGAGTGAAGTGGGTTTACAAAACCAAATACAACGAGAATGGAGAAGTAGACAAGTTTAAGGCAAGGTTAGTTACCAAAGGTTATCATCAAAGGGAAGGAATTTACTTTGAAAAAGTGTTTGCACCAGTGGCAAGGTGGGATACAATCAGAACACTCCTAGCCAGAGCTGCTCTACGAGGATGGAAAGTTCTCCAGCTTGACGTGAAGAGTGCATTTCTTCATGGAGAACTGAGCGAAGATGTGTACATCGAGCAGCCACGAGGGTTTGAAGTAGAGGGAAGTGACGAGAAGGTGTACAAGCTCAGAAAGGCATTATACGGACTGAGGCAATCCCCGAGAGTATGGTACAACAGAATTGAGATCTATTTTGCCAAAGAGGGATTCAAGAAGCTATTGTGAACACGCCTTATTCATAAAGACAGAGGAGGAGAATGTTTTGATCGTGAGCCTGTACGTTGACGATCTCATATACATGGGTAATTCTGAATCTCTACTTAAGGCATTTAAAGATTCTATGATGAATGAGTTTGCTATGACCGATATTGGAATGATGAGATATTTCCTCGGAGTGGAAGTAACACAAGACGAAGATGGGATCTTTATCAAGCAGCAGAAGTATGCAGAGGAGATTCGAAAGAGGTTCGGTATGGAGCATTGTAATGCAGTAAGGAATCCCATTGTCCCTGACAATAAACTCACAAAGGAAGGAGACGGGATAGATGTAGATCCAACAATGTTCAAACAGCTGGTGGGAAGCCTGAGATATTTGACGGCAACCAGACCTGATCTTATTTACTCCGTGAACCTGATCAGTAGGTATATGGAGAAACCTAAGGAGAAACACCTGCTTGCGGCTCAGAGGATACTCAGGTATGTGAAAGGAACCACTGAGTGTGGAGTTAAGTACATACGTAATGGAAAGGAGGATTTGGTGGGGTTTGTAGACAGTGATTATGCAGGAGATTTGGATGATAGAAAGAGTACATCGGGTTATGTTTTCATGCTTGGTGGTGGAGCTGTATCGTGGGCATCAAAGAAGCAAGCTATTGTAACTTTGTCAACCACAGAAGCTGAGTTTGTTGCTGCTGCGTACGGAGCATGTCAAGAAATGTGGCAGAGAAACATTTTAGAAGAAGTTGGTGAAGAGAAAAAAGAAGGGACAATGCTCTACTGTGACAACAGTTCAACAACTAAACTGTCAAAGAATCCTGTGATGCACGGAAGGAGCAAACGCATAGATGTAAGATATCATTTCTTGCACGATCTTGTCAATGATGGAATTATCGACATCAAGTTCTGTTCTACCCGAGACCAGTTCGCAGATTGCATGACCAAAGCTCTGAAGTTGGAATCATTCGAAGAGTTAAGGGGAAAACTTGGTGTGTGCTTGAAGGAAGAGTAAACTGGAGGAAGGAGGTTCCAGTTTAGGAGATGGATTGAAGTGAAAAGAGACGTTGCAGCATTTGTCAAGTTTGAAAAAGTCCTTTTGAATTAGTCTTTGCTTTGAATAAGTTACTCCACGTTTGTAGGAGATTGTTGAGTTTGTTTCGTAGTTTGTTGAAATTCTTGTTATGATGTAAAACCCGATCTATTTAAAGGATCGTTTGGTGATTGAAATAAGACAAGCAGAACATTCAGTTCTAAAGCTCCTGAAACCTGCAACAATAAGTGCATTCCTCTGTCCATGATTATTCTACTTCCCGAAGAAGTATTAATCAATATCATAGTGCGTGTTCCAAGATGAATCATCTCCCTCGTCTCAAAGAACTTTAGATCTCTCGTTGCTTTGCCTGTGTTATACGCGACATGATACTTATTAGGTTTCACCGAACACTGTATCTATGTTATGTTGTACAGCGCCGACACTGAAGATACACTCTCATGCGAAAAGTCAACATCAGTCGCTTGGTCCCTAATCCGTCTCTTTCTCTCATGTCTCATATATCTGCATGTGGATGCTTTATCTCTACGGGCTCAAGGTTATACATGGTACTTGAAAACTTGCATGCATTAACTATCCACTGTAGATCTAACACTGTGAAGCCCATCTCCAACGTTCCTATACCAGACTTGACAGTGGATAATACAGTACCTTGCATCCTCAACAAGAAGCTTCACTTGATCAAAATTTACAGGCGCCACGTTTACGGCACCGTATTTTGTGGGCCCCAAAATTACAGCACAGGTTGTGTGAACGCCACCTTTACGGCACCGGATATTGTGGGCGCCGCGTTTATGGCATGACGTGGGAAGATTGGTTCATGGTCGTGGTGTTTGATACAGAAACACAAATGTGGAAGTTTGTAACGACGAAGCTATACATGGAGGGAAACTTTGTACCGTCTCGTTGTGTGCTGATTGGGAACAAGATGTATATGAATGGTATGTATTTTTTATGAGTCAAAGGAAAGTAAATTGGAAATGGAAAAACCTTGGATTCCAAGAATTGTATTCATTCGTGTGTTATTGACGACGTATTGTACTATTTCTACCATCGTGAGAGCGAGTTAAGAGTTTGCGTGACCATTCAATCCACATCACCTTAATCTTACGCTAATAGCTTAGATTGAAGACATATCATTTTTACCAACATCAGAGTGTAATAATCCTTGGGAGGTTTCCATCATTTGATATCAGGACACACTCTAAAGTTTGGTATCAATTTCTATTTTCATATTTCTCATCTCTTCATTTTATTCTTTAAAATTATTATATTTCTATCTATAAATAAGGGATCAGGGCAATTCTTGTATGAGCGAAGTTTTTTTATCTAAAAAAAACGTTTAAAAAAAAAGAGTTTGATCAATTGAAACTTAGGTTCTGAACTGAGGAGAAATCTGGTTCTGAACTGAGGAGAAATCCAGTTCTGAATTGATTAAAGTTGATTCCTGAAAAAAAAAATTGCAATCTGTCTATCTTCTCCTTGTTCTCTGGTTTGCTTTTTGGGTTTATTAATTGGTTTGATTGGTTTTGTTTTCTTAGAACCCATTGAGAATCACTGAGAGGAACAAAATTCGAGACAAATACTTGTGGGAAGAGAAACAGAAGAGAGATTGTTTTGTTGCTTTGATTTGTTTGCTATTGTTTTTCATGTTATAAGATGTTTGGACTTCTAAAGGATAAGAGTAAGGAGCAGATTCCACAACAAGGAGTTTTCAATTGTTCATCTAAAATCTTGTTTTATAGTAAACAATCAGTTTTTAAGAAAAAGATACATGTGGCTTTTGACAAGTTTGGTTATATGCAAGAAAAGCCACATCAAAATAATTCTCTAGCTAGACAGCTTCATGATAGGCTGAGGAGACAAAAGCTATAGGACGAATCTGAGAAACAGATGCTGAAAGCTGTTAAGGCATATGAGGATAGTCTGAAAAGGATCTCAGCCACGTGTCCATCTTCAGTGGTTGAAATAACAAATCATGAGCCTAGCTGTTTTAAGAGAAACCGATTTTCCAAAGTCCAAAAATTGAGCAGCCTCTACAAATATGGAAATGTATGAATGAAACTTAGATTCAAATGATTATTCTAATGAATCTTTCATATGCCATGACAGGAACCAGATTCCTAAAGAGGTGACCATGATGGTCTTGGAGAATGCTGAGAACATCAATGAGAAGAAAAAAGCAGTTTCTGAAACTTTGTCATTTTCTGTTCAATCAAATGAAGTAGCCACGGTTTTTTAGGCTCCTTCTAGGCACATTCCAAATATTCAAAATCAAGCTAAGTGTGATCTTATCTCTTTTTAATTTGATATTTTTCTTGAAAACAAAAGAGTTTGGGATGAACTAACCTGTTTTGAACCGGTGAGTCCGAGTTGTCCTGTTTCTTGTCTACAGATAGTGATTTGGAGTATGCAACTAGTCTTGTTTCAAAACCAGATTTCGATTCAATCCCTTGTGAAAACTACAACAAGCACTGTAAGGGAATTAATTTAGTTAAGGTTAAACATAGTTTGTTTGCTTTGATTACTTCTGATGAAAAACAATTTGACAATGTGAAGGAGCTTTGTGTTTCAAAACTTGTTTTTGACAAACTGAATCAATCTTTTGGAAAGCTTAGACTATGATAGGTTTTAATGGTTAATTTTTTCAGTTTGATGAATTAATTCCATGACTTTGATTCTTCATTAAAGATTTCTATGAAAGGAATTCCTAAACTAGAACAAATCTTTTTATGGTCGGAAAGTGTTTTGCATGAGATTAGTTCATTTAAAGAAAAAGGTGAATCCAATTGTGCCTTAAAATAGTTTTGGTTTAGAAAATTGCGTGAATTTTCTAGGTCTAAGAGATGTTCTGAGCTTGTAAATAGAACCTCTAAACTGACACAACTAAAATCATTTTCTTGTAATGATATTTTCTTGATTGATTTGTGTTCAAGGAAGATCTTTCTGTCATTTGGTTTCCGAGTTTCATTCTAGTTTATGATCAATCTTTTGATGATCCAATGAGTTTGAATTTTGCTTTAGGCATCCTTGATCCACAGAACTTGCTTGGTTATTCTTTTTGCACATTACAAGTGGTATTTCTAGTGTTTGTCAAAGTACATAATGCATATGTTAAGAACTTTTTTTCCTAGTGAAAGGATGATTCAATGCTTGGGAAATCCAGTGGATTATGGACCAAAAAGGAACTTGAATGAGGTGTGGTACCCAAAGAAAGAAAGAATCAAAGAAAGTTTCTTTTCAAAACCTTATTTCCTTAAAGTTTACATGTTTATTCACATATTCTTTAGATTCTTTATTTCTTATTCATTTCCTTTTGCTGTAGGTGAAACGGATTTGAGGTCAAATACTTTTCAAGGGAAGGAATGATAGAAACCTTGATAGTGATGCACCACAACATGGATCATGGATGGGGCTAAAACGTGTGGAGGATGATTCACTTGGACAAATGGAGGTTAAAAGATATTTCTCTCAGCCAAGTGAGTGTGAGAACAATCTAGAGCATGCTAGAACACCCATGTACCGTGCTGGAATATGAGTTTTTCAAAGCAATGTAGTTCTCAACTTTGGCAACTACATTTTCTCGGCTATGCTCATTCGAAAGCTGGGGAAGCAATATGATGATCATGACTTCAACTCTAAAGTATCAATGAGTGAACAAGTGATGCATCAAGTGCTCTTTTTTCCTTACTTTGGTTTTATCCCACAGAGTTTTCCAAAGAAGGTTTTTAATGAGGCTTGTGCAGAACTTCATATTTCTCACTCATTGCTCCAAACAGCAACAATGAAGCAACCAATTCCTGTCAGTCCAATTGGACAAATTTCTTGGAATTTTTTGAAGCCTTATCCATTTCTTTACAAGTTCAAGAGACAGCCCAAGATAGCCAGACGGATTTTTGGAGATCAAGAATCATTTTTGGCTGAAAAGTCATTAAAACTTCATTAAAATATAGTATAAGTCAAATGTTCCTTTCTAGTTTTTGTTGTCTTATTTTTATCACATTCTACATTACTTTTATCAAATTTGTACTCTATTTAAGCACAATATCATGCATGAATAAAAACAATCAATTTCTTTGTCAAAAACTTATTTTCTTTAGAGAGTGATTCTCTAGTGTTCTTCTTGAACAAACTGATTGCTGGTGTATACTATCCAACAGTCAAAACTGATACTCATATTTGTCATATCTTGAAGATCAACCTGGAATATTAAGGGACATCCGCAACCCTTGTGTGACCATTTAATCCACATCACCTTAATCTTAAGCTAATAGCTTAGATTGAAGGCATATCCCTTTTCACAACATCAGAGTGCAATAATCCTTGGGAGGTTTCCATTACATATCATCTCAGATCATTTCCACAACCGCCTCTCAAACCCACTCTCCACTGTGCTGCGCTCCTCCAACCCTCGAAACTCCACCGATGTTCCCGTCGCTGATGCACCGAGAACCACACCATGTTGGAAGACAGATCTGGCTGCTTCTCCCGCGGAACCTATGGCGATCTTTGTTGGATCAACCAGGTGGGCCGGTTATTGTATTTGGGCTGGGTATGCTTCTGATTTTATAGGCTACAGCCCATTAATCAGCCCAATACTTATAGGATTAGACTTAACCCAACAAGTCTTTTCTCCATCGTGCAACTTATACCTTTTTTCCCCACCAGATGCATTTACCTACAAACCAATTCTTTAGGAGAGTTAAAGATAGCCAGCGGCCGTGTTTTATCCTTTCTATAGCTTTCCAGCAACAATCCTTCTCCCTTCAGAGACAACTTCCACAACCTCTCACTCCAGTCTGCTTTCAAGTCCAATCTAGTGTTTTAACGTCGAATTATGTCTCGACTACCTAATGCTCTTTCGATCAAATGCTTTCAAGTTACAGGTGAAGTCTCTCCATGAGTCTCTTCACACTGCTGAGCTTGTCTCACCCCTTAATGCTGCTATCTTTTATTTTGTTGTACTTGTTCTTTCGTCGTTTATTGTTAAATTTACTTCCGGCTGTAACCATTTGAACCCGCTCGGTGTTTAGATTAATATAATATAATCTGTTATCTAAAAAAAGAACTCAATGGTGTGATGTTGTGCTTAAGAGAAGCGTTGAAACTGCAGAAAATCTAGCTGTTATAGTTGATGCATAAACTCTCTAGATTAGTTGTCTTTTCATTATATACTAAATTCCACTGTGTTTGGTCCAGTTGATGTAAATTGCAATTTCATATTCTAGGTCTTGAGAAGTGATGCCATGATCACAATGGAATCGTTCTTGAATACAAATTCAGGTTCAGATGACTAGTTTTAAGAACAGCCATTTTAATTCTATTTAAACCTAGAATCGTATCATTTTTCGTTTTTTTGGTTCAACAGAAAATGCAAAACAACTATCATTATTTTATGATATGTTAAATAGAACAACAAGCAAATCTACTATATATTAAAAGAGAAGCATTTGAAGCCTATTTTGCTGAGGTGGCAGCCCCACATTTTTTCTGAACTTTTTTCTTTTTTATTTATTTTCTGAACATAAAATTAAAAATATAATTCAAAATAAGAATTAATCATGTGTAATAGCGCAAGTATTATCCTAATAACTGATAATTGTCTTTGTTTTGACTATAATTCTATAAGGAAATATATTGGTGGATTAGAACATGATCAAAGGAGAATTCTATATGGAATTCTTAATTAATATTTTATTAAAAATTTAATGTTAGAAATTTTGATAAAATAATTTAAATTTGCCTACTCCAATTGTAAATTTTAATAAAAACTGTAGAGAAAAAAAATGAAAAACATTAAAGAGAGAGAAAAAGACCAAAAAAATCAAATACAATCATAAAGTGACATATGTCACTTAGAATCAGATCTTACACATCTTGTTATACTTGAAATGCCATAACACGATATATATATAGGCTTTTCAAATAAAGAAAAAAAAATTGCAATATCAAATTTATGGTCTTGATTAAGTTAGCTAGATATATGTATACGTAGTTAAGAAATTGGTGATCAATGAACATGGAACTACTACTTGTCTACACATGTCCATGAAATACAACTGCATATAATTGAAACGACTAGATTTCAAAATCTAGTTATATATATTTCTTTTATATAAAAGGGATTGACTCTAAGCTCTTTTAGAGTATCCAAATCAGCAATAATGTCATGTCATAAATCAATTTTAAATTTTATAGGTCACACAAAAATCTATATGATTAATTGATGATACATTTTTGAAAATAATATTTAGTTGATATGTGATTTACGATGTGTACCATTGTATTTTAGTAGTATTTTATTTTCTCATTAAGGGTATTTTTGTTATAACATAAAATAAACTATATTTATTTAATTAATCATGTCATAAATCAATTTTAAATTTTATAGGTCACACAAAAATCTATATGATTAATTGATGATACATTTTTGAAAATAATATTTAGTTGATATGTGATTTACGATGTGTACCATTGTATTTTAGTAGTATTTTATTTTCTCATTAAGGGTATTTTTGTTATAACATAAAATAAACTATATTTATTTAATTAATCATGTCATAAATCA
>KE156113.1:86014-113390 GCA_000411075.1 Sisymbrium irio
GGTATTTTTGTTATAACATAAAATAAACTATATTTATTTAATTAATCATGTCATAAATCAATTTTAAATTTTATAGGTCACACAAAAATCTATATGATTAATTGATGATACATTTTTGAAAATAATATTTAGTTGATATGTGATTTACGATGTGTACCATTGTATTTTAGTAGTATTTTATTTTCTCATTAAGGGTATTTTTGTTATAACATAAAATAAACTATATTTATTTAATTAATCATGTCATAAATCAATTTTAAATTTTATAGGTCACACAAAAATCTATATGATTAATTGATGATACATTTTTGAAAATAATATTTAGTTGATATGTGATTTACTATGTGTACCATTGTATTTTAGTAGTATTTATTTTCTCATTAAAGGTACTTTTGTTATAACACAAAATAAACTATATTTATTTAATTAATTAAAAAGAAAATAAAAGTAATGGGCTCTGAATTGCTACAATCGGCGGAGGGACGCACCAGCTATGAGGTGTGGACAATTTCTGAATTGCTGCATCGTATTTATAAGGTTAGCCTCTGAGAAGCAAAAAGTAGGCTCAAGGGGCGATTAATGGATGCAGTAACCGAAGAAGAAGGTGGAGGAGGGAGCCTGTTGAGTTTCATGGGACGGCTAGGCAATGTCAAGACGGTGACAAACTTCTCGTAGAGAAGAAAATAGATTGGGCCGATAAGGTTTGTTAGTGTAGATTTGGGTCCGTTTCTCCTCTCGGAGTATTTTTAAATGGACCGGTACCAAACTTTCGTTTGTTGAGTGAGGGGTACTTATTGTATTATTGGCTGTTTGTAATATTGGGTTTATAGAGAATTGTTAAGAATGCTTAAGAAAGCAGCAAATTAATTTATTTTTCTTGCTTTTATAGATAATAGTAAATAACTATGTTGGTAAATTATTTTTCTTGATCTAACATATTTTTATTTTTTATAAAATAAAATTTATTGATATATTAAATTTATTTCTGTGTTAGTATTATTATAGTTAAAATTATTCATATTATTATAGTTACATCATTTTGGAAATTATAATATAATATTAATTTTTTCATATAATATAACATAAAGTCACTATCATTTTGTGCTCATGACTTCTTCAAATAATCCTTCTATTTCAAGGAGTTCAAAGTCACACACTTGCCTTACTTAATTTTCGCTAGGATGTCTTTCTCCAGAGCTCAGAATTCAGTGAATTTCTCAGGTTGCGCTCATAACCTTTATCTCCTTCTATCTTCTTGGTTAGTAAACTAAAGTTTCAGTCATTGTATCCTTACGATAACCAACTTTTTACCTTTAGCAGCAATTCCTTAATAATGAGCTGACTTTGTTTTCTTCACCAGAATAATAGAGTTAAGAACAAGACGACCACGCATGAACAAGGTTCCAATCAGTGTCCAAACTAAAGCTGCTGCCTTAAAAGCCAGAATATATGTTTTAAAATATTTATACAAAACACTTATCCTTAATTTGGTCAGGTAAGAATATTGGCGTTCATATTATCCTCAGTTTTTGTAAGATCTTAACCAGCTGAAAGAGTGACGTGTCCAAACAGTTTTAAGGATATAATAATAGTTTCTAATAGCCAAATAATTCATCTCCCTCAATTAGATTACTCTTTGTGTTTTTGTCCGTAAAAAGATTGGTTAGTTTGTAATAGGTCGATAGTGGCAATGGAAGTGGTTATGTTTAACTTTAGAGACTTTTATTCAGTCTTTGAAATAATTTTTTGGGTCGGTTAGTTCATTTAAGGAATAACAAAGAGAATTTGATTATCTTGCTTCTATGTACCTGTTGTGTGTTACGCTTTTGTCGTATGAGTTTTCATAGTAAACAAGTTAGCCAAGTGATTGGTGTTTGTATTTTATTATTATCTTTCGTAGCTGAAAGTGCCCTTATTCAACCATTTAACATTATAACATGTGTTCATTTTGCAGGTTCTGTTTGCAGCATATTTGGAGGACTTAATTTAGTCATCTGAGATGTTAAAAATTGTTCGAATGGAGGAAAGGATTCCATGTGACTTAAACTTTAATTCATCACGCATATCATCTGCTGCGTTTAATAATACAATTTTTTAATTATACTCTCTCTATTAATTTCTTGCATATGTTACTTCTAATCTTATTATTGAGAAGACTGAAAATAAAATTCATCTCTTCATAAAGGGGATTAATATGTCTTTTTAGTTGGTTTTCTATTACAGTTTTAATAACATTTAATAAATGATAGATTAATGTAGAAGTCTTACATTGATAAAATAATATATTTTGAAATAGCTATTGCAAAAAAAAAAACAATATATATTTGAAACAAAATTATTGATAATATTTGACAGTATTTGAAGAATTCATGCTCCCACTCAAAATACTGATTAGGATTTGATGTTCCTGCAAATTAATAATCATTTACTTTTTAAAGACTCCATGAGTGGCTCCTCATATCTTTCTTATTGCTAATCTGGGTATTCTTCATAACTTTCTCTGCTGGCCATTCCTCATAAGTGAAATCAATTATATATACTGGATGAGAAAGAAACTAGAATAAGGAAAAAAGAACAAATAGGAAAATGAGAATTGCACACACGTAATGGATGACAGTAGTGATCTCAATTTTGTGATTTTTCTGGCATCTTTGTTTAGGTGTAAGAAACTTAATTAGAAACCAAAAAAAGAAAAGGCAGATAATCTACAAATCGGTCTCTTATACTTTCCAAAAAGGCAGATAACTTAATTAGAAACCAAAGAATGAAAAGGTAGATAAACCAAAAAGTGAACAAAGCGGTCTCCTATACTTTCTTAATAAATGGAAATCCTAGAGGGGCAGTCATACCAGAACGAGGTTTAAGGTAAGGCGACCCTTTATCTCCGTACATCTTTATTCTCTGCGGCGAGGTACTCTCTAGCTTATGCAATGCAGCTCTACGAAAAGGACAACTAAAAGGAATCATAGTAGCCAGGAACAGTCCAAGCCCTAATCATATACTATTCGTAGACGATACAATGTTCTTTTGTAAGGAAAGTATCAAAGCTTCTAAAGGTTTAAAGAAAATCCTTACAGAGTATGAAGCAGCATCTGGACAATGTATAAACACGGACAAATCCTCTATCACCTTCGCTCGGAAGACTCTGGCCTACATGCGGGAAATGGTCAAGGAGGAACTAGGTATGAGCAAAGAAGGAGGCACAGGAAAGTATCTGGGCTTACCAGAACACTTCGGACGAGGAAAAAAGATTTATTTACCTCGATTGTAGATAAGATCCAGCAGAATGCCCAGAATTGGAAGACAAGACATCTGAATGCGGCAGGAAAGATGATCATGCTGAAGAGTGTCCTGTCCGCAATGCCTTCATATGCTATGGCCACTTTCAAGCTACTTGTGTCCCTATGTAAACGCATACAATCAGCTCTTACTCGTTTTTGGTGGGATTCGAAAACAGATAAGCAGAGTATGGCATGGCTAGCATGGACGATTCTAACAAAACCAAAAGACGAGGGAGGCCTGGGTTTCCGAGACATTCATAGCTTTAATGATGCGTTTCTAAGGAAACTAAGGTGGAGAATCCTACAAAATCCTAATAGTCTACTAGCACTAGTACTCATGGGCAAATACGGTAATGGAACCTCCCTACTTACTTGCAAGCCAACCTCCGATATGTACCGTGGTTGGAGAGGGGTTCTAGTTGGACGAGACCTGATAAAGGAACATACTGGCTGGGCAATAGGAAACTGCGAGTCCATCTCAGTGTGGGCTGACCCATGGCTTGACCTGGAGAACGGACTCATTCCCATGGGACCGGTACAACAAGAGCTTCAGGAGCTTAAAGTGTCAGATCTCCTACTACAAGATGCCTCAACGTGGGATAAAGCAAAAATTGCTGACATCCTGCCACATTACGAGGAGAGTATTCTTAAGCTGAAACCAAGCAAAACTGGAGCGCAAGATAAACGAATTTGGCTAAAAAACAGATCGGGTGAATATACTACAAAGTCTGGCTACTATGTTGCAAGAGCTTCTGCGGATCAACAACCATTCACCACACTTAGAGAAGGAAGCATATAATGGAAAAAAGATGTCTGGACTATACCAACTGCACCAAAGATTAAGATGTTTCTATGGAAAGCGGGACAAGGCGCATTACCGGTTGGAGCACGAATGCTGGATCGGCATATTCAGGCCGACCACTCCTGCAAAAGATGTGGAGAGCTAGAAACCATAACTCATGTACTGTTCAAATGCCCATACGCCATAAGAGTTTGGAATCTTTGCCCGAGCAATACAACGCTAAGCACAGCAACGGTACAATCCTTTGAGAAAGGATGGAGAGCAAGCAAGGGACTAATATGACTCCCACCAACAGGTGTCCAAGCCGGGAACCTTGCAGCGTGGTTTGTCTGGAACCTTTGGACAGCAAGAAACAATCTGTTTTTCAACTCCAAAGTTTTTTTGCCTGAGGAAACTGCAACAAAGGCCATATCAGCGGCAAGAGAATGGACAATTGGACAGGTGCCAACAAAAAGACAAGCTAGCCATCGAACTGGAACCTTAACCCGACGAGCAGCACCCCCCCATCAGCAGTTCGATGCCGAGTAGATGCAGCGTGGAGAGCAGAATCAAACGAAGCCGGGTTGGGATGGGAAATCCTACAACCACACAGAGAACACGACATCAAACAGAATCAAAGAACAGCAAATGTCCGATCACCTTTAGTAGCGGAAGGATTAGCAATGATAACGGCAATTGAGGAACTACTTAGCAAAGGGATCTCAAACCTGATCTTGGAATCGGACTCCCAACAACTCATCAAAGCTCTAACACAGAATCTACAATTCTCAGAGCTTCATGGTATCATGGCAGATATCAAATTTCTATCTTGCAAGTTTAATATTATCGATTTCCGTTTTATCTACCGTGAGGGCAATAGTGTGGCAGACTATTGTGCCAAACAGGCTTTAAACAATGTAGCCTTTGGGCCTTCTCAATTTTAAATGAATAGAAAAACGTTTAGCCCAAAAAAAAGAAGAAACCAAAGAATGAAAGGAAAGCTTGATGTATATATATATAATCTTCTAAATCTTAGCCATGAACATAAATCTTCGTTCTTTTTTATAGAGAAGAAATAATATGTTAAATGAAAAAAATCAAACAAACTACAAAACATGAAACTAACAATATGCATCTCAAAACAATACAATTCAAACAATAGAACTTTAAAAAATTAAAAATAACTCTTAAAAATATAATTTTAAAAGAAAATTTAAGTTATATATATACATCTAAACTGATGACTTGTGAAAAAAACATGTAATCTTCCATCTTTATGTAAAATTATTATACTATAAGTTCTTATTGAATATGTACCAAAAAAATTATAAATATCTAACTCTTTTTTTTTGCCAACAAGATACAAAAAAACTTAACAAAAGTTAGAAAGGTTCTTTTATCCAACTCAGAAAAAAATCATTACATAACCCACGCGTAACATGGGAAAAAAAAATTAATTACACAAAATTAAAAGAAAATGTGTTGTTGATGTTAGAGCAAATGGTTATGGCGCCAAAGAATGCAGAGGAAAATTGTGAAGAAGTCTTTAGCTAGAATGAGTTTGTAGGAGTTTGTTTAGTCAAAATAAAGATAGACTATTATGGTCGCAGTAGGAAGTCTGTTTTGATTCAGTATTTTTAGGATTTTCAGTTCATTGTAAAGGCTATATTTATCATTAATATAGCATGAAATATTCAGAGCATTTTGCAGAACATTTGTTTCTACAAATTGGTATCAAAGCTCTCTTAAATCCTTGAGTACTTTGACAAAAAAAAAAAAAATTCAAACACGAGTGAGAGATGAAATGGGAGATGACAAAATGAAACTACAACAGTTTGATGGCCATTGGGATCACTGCAGGGAAGTGATGGAAAAATTCTTCAGAACGAGAGGTTTATGGAGTCCCATTGACACTGGTTTTGAAGAACCTGCAGTCACAACCGTGCTAACGGAGGAGCAGAGACAACAACTCGATAATGCACAGATGAATGATCATAAGGTTAAGCATTACCTTTACCAATCCATTGATAGGGTAACCTTTGAGCAAATCCTGGACAGAAAGACATCCAAAGTGATATGGGAATCTATGTAGAGAAAATTTTCTGGTAATGACCAGGTGAAGAAGTCCCTACTACAGAAGCTGAGAAGAGATTACGAGTTACTTGAAATGAAGGAATCAGAAATGGTGGAAGAGTATTTCACGTGTGTGCTTGCCATCACCAATCAGATGCAAAGTAACGGTGAAAACTCAGAGAACTCTAAGGTTGTTGAAAAGATTTTAAGGACGCTATGTAATACCCCGTGTAAGTGATTTGATATCCAGAGGACTAGTGTTACACTATGAATCTATGAAGATTAAAAGTAAGCTAAGACAAGATATGAGTTTTTTTATTGTCATGATAATAAACGAAAAGGTAAATAACGATTAAAAAGAAAATAAACAAAGCGTTAGATCAGGGACAAGTTCGCAGGAATTCAGAGATCAAGAATCGAACAACTATTCAGGGAGTAATTAAGAACATATATCGAACTCAAACATAAAAATAAGCCTGATCCACTGTCGTGGTACCAACAACTTTATCTAACAACATAGAATTCTAAACTGTTGTTTGAACCTAGAATTCTAGAAAAGCATTAAAGAGCAGGTTTCATAAGCTTACAAATTGCAGTAGCATCAACTGTTCTTGGCTAAAGACAATTTGCTCATCTATGTTCTTTCAATCATTTAAACAATCACTTTTGGTGCATTAAACAACCTAAACTCAAAAACTAGGTAGCTAATCTAATTTCAGCATTAAGATCAACAATAGATGAAGACAACCAATTGATGCATCCCTATTTGTGTACAATTCATTGATTCATGAATCCTTTTGAAACCCTTAATCTAACTTAATTACTACTCAAACATGAAGAAACAAAACACAGCAATAGGTGAAAAGAAATCCATGAATGAAATAGATAAACAAAGAGGGTTCAGAATTCTTCTCAAAATGTTGAAGAGACTTCTTATCCCTGAATCAAACAATGTACCAAGGTTCTCTAGAAATCTTGTGTGTTTCTAAAAGATAGAAAAGAAGGATGATAAAAAGTTGCAGAAGGCGACTCTTTCTTATTGATCTTCTTTTGGTCCAAATTAGGTAAATTTTTTTTTCTCTTGTTCTGTTCGTCAGACTGGAGCAGGTGCTCCCGAGTAGGTAAAATCGGGAGCAGGTGCTCCCGCATACAATTTGGACTCTTTTGCTCAGTTTCATCTTCTTTTTGCTTGAAAGGCTCCAGCATCTCCAAACCTCATCTAAAGCCTCATTTTAATCTGAAATATCCTGAAATAGACTCAAAAGACTCCAAATAGATTAGATAACAAAGGTTATAATGAGTCAAAATCACAACATATCAGACAAATAGACAATAAAGAAACCGGTTTGACTGGTAATAGTCAATAATTTCCCAAATCAAGAGTAAGCGTCTGAGTGAGTTTTAGAAGGCCAAGTATATTTTAGAGAAGCTTAATTGATAAGATGATATCATAGGTGGTCAAGAGGAATTCGACTGAATTGACGGAAATCGCTCGATTTAGAAATAAAGTGTTTAAACGTCGGGAATGGTTAATGGGCATCCAAAACCATTTTCTTATCTTATTAAGCCTTGTAAAAGCTTAAGTAAGTTTGTAATAAAGAAAGTAGAGGAGGGATGAATACTTACGTGAAGCTATTCAAGTCTGCACAGTACAAACCGGTGTGATAACCGATAAGCATGAAAGATATGTCACCGGAAAAAAGTAAGGACCAACTATATCCAGGTAAACTTATACCCTGGGTAAGGAGTTATAAAGGTCTAAGGAGTTAATAAAAACTTTGGGTATGATAATGTATCAACGGGAAACCAATTGGATAGTTCAGAAATGTTGACAAGGCGTTTGAAGCACTTATCGAGAATTGATCGAGTCAAGGCAATTTGACTTTTCTAGTATAAATTTGAACAATAGAATTAATTGTATAGAAGCTATTAAGATGGTAAAATAAAGGATATGCCATGGGAATTCCAGTTGGATTGATCAGTCTTCGAATTGAACGTTTTGGTTCGCTAGAGTTGTTCTCTTGCTTCAGCTGCTTGTCCTGCTTCACCTACTGTGTAACCTGCATGACCTGCCAGTCTGATTTACCTGCTTACGTGGGATGACACCTTTTGAGCTGCTTCAGCAGCTTGCGATGCTGCACTTCCCCGGCATCGACACATGGTGCTTCCGGAGGTGGATTGGTGTTCAGGCAGCTGAGTCATGAAGACCCTCCCTTTCGATATAAAAAGATTAGTTCTCCTTCAGTAGCAATTCATAGCTAAAGTTTTGAAACCTAAGAGAAAATAAAATAGTGAGAAGAAACTAGCAGTTTAGGTGCTTCAGAAAAGTTAGTAAGCAGCTTAGGGCAGAGAATCTTCTAGTAAGTCGCTTAAGCTCAAATTTTCCTTTCTGCCTTAGTTTTTTGTTCTAAATTCAAATCTGAGCTTAGATTTTTATAAAATGGGGATTTTTTTTAGGAGACCCGAAAATCCGATGTGAACCCTAGGGTGTCATTTTCTTAATCCGGAAAGGCTAAGGTGATTCGTGGTTATGTTTGTTGTTTTACTGTAAAGAAATTATGAGATATTGCATGATGATTGATAATTGATTGATTGATATTTTTGTATAGAATGATTGCATGATGGCTGTGTAGTCTAGGTGGTTAGATATATAGAATAATCAGGATATGATTATGTATTGTTATTCAAGTCTAGAAAATACCATATTAGTGAGATATTGATTGCATGAGAGGATACCTTATGTTTGGGATTTGAGTTTGGGAAGTGTGGATTAGTGCGGTTTGATCTTTCCTTCTATTTTCTCACTCCAGCGATTAAACCATCTGGGTGAGAAGACTCTAAGAGACGAGATTGCAGTCTAGGGCCGAGTTACCGTTTGACGGGATGGTTGAGATAGCCATATGAGATAGATCTCAAAGAGATAGGACCGTTATAGACGGGTCTCAGCTTATGATGGTCCGGCTTGACTTTCTGTGTGATTTTCAAGTGTAGGGTGTTCATGAAGGAGGAAGATCAAATGTGCAAGGTTAAGGTTAGAGTATTAGAATAAGTTGCTACGGTTAGGTCTTGTGTGGTATGCTTTGATTGAGTGTTGATTGCTAATTGTTATTTAAGGTATTTAGGGATCATTGACTATGCGTTTAGGGGAACCCGACTCACTGAAAAAAATAGTTGCTCACGAGTTAACTTGTTTTGCAGTAACCCATAATGTGTCCAGTGGGACTGGAGGAGCTTAAGCTGGGCTATTGTAGATTATCTGCCTTTTCTAAACCAAGTAGGTGTTTAATATGTATAATGATGTTTTGAAATTCTGCTGTGGATCGATAGTTAAGTTTGGAATGTATTTTGAAGCATATGAATAAAATGAGGGTTTAAAAATGACGGGTTGCCATGTGATATTAGTCCTTATCCGGAAAAACTAACTATTGGACATAACTTAGGTTGTAAAGCCATGAGTTGTATTTAATAGGTAATGTGTGCTTAGAATTTTGATTTAGGTTCATGGATTAGTTTCAGAAACCTCTGACCGGTTATCTATGTGCAAAATGTAGCATCTTTGGTTAGGTTTAGTGGTTGGTCGTGCATGTTCTTGTTTGATTGTTACACGGCTGATCAAGTCAACTTTGACTTAGACTGGATCGGGGCCGTTACATGCTAAACGAGAAGTTCATGTATATGATGGTGTCAGTTAAGGAGTTCAAAGATGTTGAGAGAATCTCACTCGATGAGTTGTAAAGCTCACTAGCGGTCCACGAGTACAAATTCAGAAGGCAAGAAAGAGGAGATGATCAAGCCTTCAAAGTACCATACGGTGGTCAATCAAGTAAAGCCAGAGGAAGAGGATTCAATGGAAGAGGCAGGGGATATGGTCGAGGAAGATCGATCTCCAAAAGCACACTGGAGTGCTACAAATGTCACAAACTTGAACAATTCAAAAACGAGTGTCCATTGTGGGAAGACGAAACTAACTACAAAAATTTTAAACAAAAAGAAGAGATGCTTCTAACGGCATATGTTTAAGAGGAGGAGGACAGTGAGAACTTAGAAGTGAATCTGAAAGATGCATAGTTACTACTACTGGCGTACTCTGGAAAGCAAGAGAACATAAGGAAGAAAGCGTGGTTCCTCGCTTTAAGGAAGGATGCTCAAATCACATGAGTGGAGATCGAGAGCTGTTATCAACGATGAATGCAGACTTTAAACATTCAATTAAGCTTGGAAAAGACAAGCGAATGGAGGTGGTTGGCAAAGGGAGCATGAAGTTGGAACTAAAAAACATCATATACACCATCAGTGATGTGTTCTATGTGCCAGAACTCAAGAACAATTTGGTGAGTTTTGGTCAGTTACAAGAAAAGGAGTTAACAACCATCATACGGAGAGGCTTCTGCAAGATCTACCATGACGAGAAAGGGTTGATGTCAGAGAATAGGATGAGTGTAAACAGAATGTTCATGTTGATTGATCAAGGTGGAAATGAAGGAAGTCAACAACACTGTGTAAAGACAGTCTCCGATAACACACCAAAGCTGTGGCATGAATGCTATGGACATCTCATTCATCACAACATGAGGATGTTACAGAGTAAGAATAGCGTGGATGACCAAAATTTGACACCCATAAGCTCACATGTTCGGTCTGTCTCGTGGGGAAGCAACCAAGGAGCAACATTCCTAAGAAAAGTGCATGGAGAGCCGAGGAAGTACTTGGGCTGATTCACTCAGATATTTGTAGTCCTATCAGTCTGACATCTACTAGTGGGAAGAGGTACATTCTTTGTTTCATTAATGACTATAGTAGAAAGGCTTGGGCATACTTACTGAATGAAAAATCAGAAGCTTTTAATCATTTCAAATTATTCAAGAAGCGAGTAAAGACTGAGACTGGAAAGATCATCAAGTGTTTAAAGACTAACCGGGAAGGAGAATTCCCTTCCGATAAATTCTCTGATTTCTGAAAGGAGGGCATTCGTAGACAGATAACAACGGTATACACACCACATCAGAATGGCACTGCATAGAGGAAGAATTAAACCTTTATGAATATGATGAGGTTTCTGCTATCAACATGAAAGGTTCCAAGAGTTTTCTAGGCAGAGGTAATGAATTGGACCTTCTATGTACTAAACCGATGCCCCACGTCAGCTGTAAAAAATATCACTCCACAAGAAGCTTGGATTGGAGTAAAGCCGAGTGTGGATCACTTTGGAGTATGGGGAAGCATTGCTCACGCACACATACCAAATTGGATGATAAGAGAACCACTTGCATTTTCCTCGGTTTCTCAGAAGAACTAAAAGGATATTGACTTTACAATCCAAAGAGCAAGTTAAGCATAGTGAGCAGAGACATGGTGTTTGGAGAATCAAAGGGGGTGGAATTGAGAGGAAGAAAACAAGCATTGTAATGATGAGTTGGCTTGGAATGACGATAATATAGATTGGGAAGAAAATGAAGATGAGAACAGTGACCATGAAGCCAAACAGCCTGTAGATAATGCAGAAGAAGCTCCAGCTCCGATGTCTCCACAAGTCTGAAGTCAAGGAGGGAAGAGTGACGAGACCCCCAGGCTACCTCAATGATTATGTTACTAGACGAGATGATGATGAAGAAGATGAAGTCACCATGGTCGAAGTTAACTCAACTGATCTTCTGAGCTTTGAAGAAGCAAGAGTTTAAATCGAGAGAAGCTGTTGATGACGAGATGAATTCAAATTGTGAAAAATCAGGCCTTGGAGATAGTAGAACTACCAAGTGAGCTAAATGTATTGGAGTGAAGTGGATCTACCAAACAAAATTCAACGAGCTGAAAGAAGTGAACAAATTCTAGGCTCGTTTGGTAGCTAAGGGGTACTCTCAAGAGCACATAATTGATTACAGTGAAGTGTACACCTTTGGCAAGAATGGATACCATCAGAACGATGTTGTCTCGAGCAGCTCGTAAAGGTAGGGTCATCTATCAATTAGATGGCAAGTCTGCTTTCCTCCATGGAGTCATTGCAGAACACGTCTACATTGAGCAGCCAAAAGGTTATGAGATCGAAGGAGAGAAGGAAAAAGTATACAAACTCTACAAGGCTTTGTATGGATTAAAGTAAGCTCTTAGAGCTTGGTTCAGACTGATGGAAGAGTATTTCATCAGGGAGGCCTTCGAGAAATTTCAAAATGAGGAAACTTTGTTCATCTCGACAAATAATCACGGTAATGTATTGTTCATCAGTATTTATGTGGATGATCTCATCTATACAGGAGATGATTTGTCAATGATGAGAGAGTTTAAGGAATTGATGGAAAGGGAGTTTGATATGAAAGATCTCGGTAAAATGAGATATTTTCTGGGTATTGAAGTTCTGCAGACACCTCACGGGATTCACATCTCTCAAAGAAGTGCTCTTTATGCATTTGAAGTTCTAAAACAACTTGGGATGGAGAACTGCAATGCTGTCTGCAATCCTATGGTGCCTGGTAACAAGCTTGATGTGGATGATGAAGGAGAACGTGGTGATGAGACCTACTACAAACAGATAATTGGAAGTCTCATGTACATCACAACAACAAGGTCTGACCTGCAATATTTTGTAAGTCTTCTGAGTCGGTACATGTCAAAGCCAACACATATGCACTTACAAGCAGCCAAACGAGTTCTCAGATACTTAAGTGGCACAATGGATTATGGTATTTGGTATAAGAGAGGAGGGTATGGGGAATTTCTGATCTACACATATAATGATTTTGCCGGAGATATTGACAGCAGAAAAAGCACAACAGGATACGTTTTTCTCATGGACAATGGGGCTGTTGCTTGGTCATCGAAAAAGCAACCAATAGTCACGATTTCCACTATACAGAAGCGGAATATGTAGCTGCATCTGCTTGCGTGTGTCAAGCCATATGGTTTAAGAGAATCTTGGAGGAGCTAAGATGCGATGAAGAAGGAAGTACAATCATTTTGTGTGATAACACTTCTACGATCAAGCTCTCTAAGAATTCTGTTTTTCACGGAAGGTGCAAACACATTGGGGTACGTTTTTATTTTTTAAGAGACTTGGTGACAGATGGTGTTTTGCATCTTAAACATTGTGGATCACGAGACCAAGTTGCTGACGTTTTCATGAGGCCACTAAAGCGAGAGATATTGAGAACTTAAGGAGCATGTTCAGAATTATCTCAGCTGCAGATAAACGAAGCCTAATAAACCAGGCTTAGCTTAGGGAGGGTTTTGTTAGAGCAAATGTTTATGGCGCCAAAGAGTGCAGAGGAAGAGTTTGAAGAAATAGCTTGAATGAGTTTGTTTAGTCAAAATAAAGACCAATTATTATGGTCTACTTGTTGCAGTAAGAAATCTGTTTTGATTCAGTAATTTTTGGCTTTTCAGTTCATTGTACAGACTATATAAAGCCAGTTTCTTATCATGAATAAATCACGAAGTATTCAGAGAATTTTGCAGAGAATTTATTATATTTATGTCGAGTCATATAATACTTTAAATAAAGTGAATATGTGACTTTCAATAAAGTATATTTATGTTGAACTTAAATCAATTTTTCATTCTCCAAAAAGTATTTATAATATATGTAATGATTATAGCCACCAGATTTCTCTGTGTTAATCACAAAATATCCAAAAAAAAATATAGCTTAATGAGTCTAAATCAAGTGGAAAAAAACATCACCAGAGAGTCAAAATAGTAAGGGTAATAATTGTGATGAAACCTGCTTATGAAAATTACCAAGTTTGAACGATTTTTGGTATTGGGTTGCTGTATTTGAATCTCTGGATCATGAGCTGTAGCTGGAGAAAGAGTTAGAGCAAGAGTTGGAACTGTCGAAGTTAAGTAAGGCGTATGTAATTCAATTAAGCTTAACATGGAATTACATGGACTGGTTATTGTTGCCCGGTAATTTGAGGAAGGAAAAGAAAATTCACAAATTCTTCTATGAGTCTAAAGAGGGTTTGTGATTACATATTTAAAATAATATAAACACTCTGAGTAGGTCCATTTTCCGATATCCCATTACATGATATCCCATTACATTGTACTCGAATTCTCTCTCAATTTTTATTATAACTACACCACTAAACTAATAATACAAAATTTCGCGCGAAACACTATTTTACTTTTGATTTTTTAATAAAATCTATTGAAAATATTAGTAAATTAATTTTTATTTCTAATCAAATCGAGCCACCAATCAGTTCTTAGGTATTTAATCAGCCATTAGTCGTTGATTGGAGACTCTAACAGTATTTAAAACATTGGTTACTGTTCTAAATGGGTTAATAACTAACTAAGAAAATTAAGGGTCAAAATTTAGAAAATAACAAACATATAGGTCTCTGATGTTTAGAAATAAAGTCTCTGATGATGTTAAGAGAAGAATGAGACATCTACTGGGTATTCACAATGATGGTGGAGGTGGCAAGTATCTCGGGCTACCAGAGCAATTTCGCACAAAGAAGAGTGAAATGTTCCAATTTATACTTGAAAAAGTAAAGGCTGCATCACAAGGATGGAATAAGAAATATCTTTCTCATGGGGGTAAAGAAGTTCTGTTGAAAGCTGTTGTCTTTGCTATGCCAATCTATTCAATGAATGTCTTTCGGCTACCAAAAGAAATCTGTAAGGAGATAAATTCTATTCTGGCACAGTTTTGGTGGGGATCAGGTGACAAGAAGGGTATGCATTGGTATAGTTGGGAACGAGTAAGTGTTCCTAAGAAAGAAGGTGGTCTTGGATTTAGAGATTTAGAAAAGTCCAATCAAGCTTTATCAGTTAAACAAGTGTGGCGCATAATACAGAATCCGCAAGGTCTTATGGCAAAGATCTTTAGAGCTTGATATTTCCCGGATGGCAATATCTTCACTACTACGTTGAAAAAGAAGTCCTCCTATGCGTGGAAGTCACTACTGCATGGCAGAGATCTATTGAAACAAGGAATGCGATATATATAGGCAATGGAAACACGGTTAACATGTGGATTGACCCTTGGTTACCAGTTCACCCACCAAGAGGTCCAAGACCATTCCATGACAACACTCAAATCGAAAGTGTTCGTGATTTTATCTTGGAGGATGGTCATGGACGGAATGCTACAAAATTTAGAGAAAGAGTGGTAACAGAAGATGTCGACATCATTCTGAATCTCAAAAGGAGTCCAAGGGTGCAGTTAAATTTATTGGGCTGGCATTATACTGATGATAGTATATATACTGTGAAATCTGGGTATTGGCTGAGCACACATTTGCCGACAGATGGTTCAGTAGAGCAAACACGGGGAGCTCCAATGCTCAAGCAGAAAGTCTGGAAGTCCAGTTGCCCACCAAAGGTTAAAGATTTCCTCTGGACGGTTTTATCTAGATCACTTGCTGTTGAGAGTAATTTAAAAAGATGACACATTACAAGGAATGATCAGTGTCTACGTTGCTGTGCGGAATCAAAAACAGAACAACATTTACTCTTTGATTGTCCATATGCAAAGCAAATCTGGCGAGCATCAGGCATTTCTAATAATATCATTAGCAGCTCTACTAACACCTTGGAGGAAAAAATAGAAGCTTGTCTGGCAAGTAATTTTTTATCACGATTACCTCATTTACAAGAACTTCCTACTAGTCTGCTTTAGAGAATCTGGAGAAGTTGAAATATGCTGATTTTTCAACAAAAAAGGATTCATGGGTGGAGGGTACTTAATCAAGCTCAGGAGGATGCAGTTGAATGGGTTAAAAAGTCGGTGGGAGTTGATGATTGCAGAAGAAACAATAATAGCAATACACGAATACAACCACAGTGGACAAGATCAAGGCAAGGATGGATGAAATGTAAAGTAGACGGATCTTTTGCTGATCCAAATACGAATAGTAGGGCCGAATGGGTGCTTCGGAATCATCACGGGGAATTTAAATTTGTGGGTCAAGCAATAGGACGATGTGTATGCACGATTTTAGAAGCTGAGTTCCAGGCTATGTTAATTGCTATGCAGCATTGTTGGTCCAGAGGCTATAAAAGAGTATGTTTTGAGGCTGATAATAAGCTGATGATCGATATTAAAATCTAAAAAACTGCACTTTGGTTTATTCAATTGGCTTCGTGATATCAGATGGTGGAACCAACGGTTTGAAGCATGTGATTTTACTTGGATTGGAAGAGAAGGGAATTTAGTGGCCGATATTCTTGTGAAGTCTTTCATACCATCTGGAAATTCATTTATCTGTCATAATTATGTTCCTCTTGCTATAACAAATGCTTTACACATGGATTATGTAATTTCTTCTATTCAATAAAAAAATAAGTTTGGAAAAAGAAAAAAACAAACATATAGGTTTGTTTTGATATTTTGAGTGGTTAACCGTTAATTTTTTGGGACAATTTGAAAATTACATTGATTATGATTCAAAATTTGAAATATATACTTTTTATTTTTTGAAAACTACACTTTCTTATATGTAATAAATCATTTTTATCTTATTATTAGATAAAAATTATAATAATTAAATTTACATTTCGATAATATCAGTATTATTAAAATTATTAGTAATTATTGAAGATAAATATAATATTGAGATAAATAAAATATTGATATAAATAAAACATATGTTATTTCAACCCAAATAAAAGAGATAAATACATATTTTTAAAACATTTTAACATCTAAAAATATTTTAAAGCTTATCTATACTTTCTTATATATGTTAAGTCATTTTTATTCTGTTATTAACTAAAAATTATGATAATTATACTTAAAATTCGAAAATATTACTATTATCAAATTATTAATATTTAAATTTGATAAATAAAATATGGAGATAAATATGTTATTTTAACCATAAAAGAGATAATTACATATTAATAATTTAAAGTTTATCTCTACAAAACTTCAAATATTTATATAAAAAATGTCTCTTGAAAATTTTTCTCTGTTTTTTAAAGTTTTATTATTTAAAACTATTAAGTTAAATAAACATTCACAGAAAATAATTTGGTCATTTTATTTATGAATATGTGTATTTTTCCAGAAAATAAAAAGATGGTGTAGTTTTCAAATTACAAATTCACGATGATGTAATTTTCCAAATTTCCTCCAAAAGTGGTCTAGTTAAGTATAAGTATTAAATGTTTTTAAATATGTGTGAAATGTCTATAAAAATCAATCTAAGAAAAATGGAAAGAGTAATCTTTACATTATCAATCTTTATATCATAAATTTTTTACATTAGCTGACTAACCAGAATGTATGTATGTCAAAACAAAACCGGTGATCACTAAGTCATCGGACCTTCTGAATCCACTAAAGATTTTGATCATATTGACTTCTCTCGTCACAACATTGACCTGACTTTAGACCATAATACAACAAATATGTACTTGTATTAATAAGAAAAAAAAAAGTTTTACTTTTCTATTTTTACTAGGTTTGATGATTTTATTTATGTTGACATAAGTTTCATTTATTTTATCATTTTTTTTTCAACAGTTACATCATAATTGTAAATGGAAATTAAAATGTTTTGACCACCCGAGAAAATTCTATTTTCTCTTTACCAACGCATATTCGAAGCTTCTCCTTCTTCCCTTCTTTCTCTTTCTCTCTCTCTCTTTCCTTCATTTCGCACGATTTCTGTCTGGCAATGCTGTTTCGATGGCGACCTCATTTTCTATTCATTAATGCCAAAAAAGAAAAACCGGTCGAGAGAAAAAAAAATCCTCCTCGGCCTCGCGTAGGGCTCAAGAAACCGAAACCATCAAAACAATGGGTCTCTGTTTCTCCTCCGCCAAAGTCTCTGGCCGGCAACAACACCGTAGCCCCCGGAATCCCAATCCTCATCATCCTCTCACCGTCGCTAAACACAGACCGACGCAAACGCCATGTTCTTTCATGGCCGTTACCATCCAAAAAGACCACAGGACCCAACCACGACGTAACCCAAACGCAACGACTACGACTAAAAAGACGCCGCCGCACTCGCAGACGCGTCAGACGCCAACGCATGGGAGGGCGAGGGAGAAAGTTAGCAATAATAACGTGAGGAGACATGGAGAAACGATCCCTTACGGTAAGCGCGTTGATTTTGGGTACGCTAAAGATTTTGATAACCGTTACACCATTGGGAAATTGCTCGGACATGGTCAGTTCGGTTATACATATGTCGCTACCGATAAAAAAACAGGAGATCGTGTCGCCGTCAAGAAAATCGATAAGGCTAAGGTAATTACAAGATCGTGGAAGATTCTCTCTTTTGTATTCAGACAAGACTTTTGGCGGTTTCTTGACTTTCTTTTGTTTATGAGATTTTCGTTAATTAGATATTGTATTTTTGACTCTTAAAAATTGCACCAAGATTGTTTGTATAACGAAAATTAAATATTGGATTCTTGCGTTTCTTGCGCTAAAAGCTATTGATTTGATTTGGTGGACAGATGACAATTCCGATAGCTGTGGAAGATGTGAAGAGAGAGGTGAAAATATTACAAGCTTTAACTGGTCATGAGAATGTCGTTCGGTTCTACAATGCCTTCGAGGACAAGAACTCTGTTTATATAGTCATGGAGTAAGTAAAAGCCTTATATAGACCATGTGTTTCTGTTACCATCTTCTTTCTTGCGACGCAAGAAAGGGCAAAGGGAAAATTTTGTTGTCTCCTCTGTTGCTAATTAGTCTATCGTTGGTTCTCTAGGTTATGTGAGGGCGGCGAATTGCTAGATCGGATATTAGCCAAGTAAGTTCTTACCTGATCAGTGTGACATTTTAGTTTATAGCGGAACGGTAGAGTCTGAATACTTTTTGTTGCTATGTTTTCAGGAAAGATAGTCGTTATAGCGAAAGAGACGCGGCTGTGGTAGTCCGACAGATGCTAAAAGTTGCAGCTGAGTGTCATTTGCGTGGTTTGGTTCACAGAGATATGAAACCAGAGGTAGTATTTTAATTTCTTTCACCATCATGTTCCTAAATGTGTAGTTTGGTTTTATTTACAACTTTCTTGTTTTTTTGTTTTTAACCACATAGAATTTTCTCTTCAAATCAACCGAAGAAGATTCGGCTCTAAAAGCTACAGATTTCGGTTTATCAGACTTCATAAAACCAGGTAGTTGCAATGTTATTCAAATGTTTGTTATCATATGTTACTTCTTTGATCTAACAATAATATTGATACAATATATTGTAGGCAAGAAGTTTCATGATATCGTAGGGAGCGCGTATTACGTAGCACCTGAAGTGTTGAAGCGCAGGTCGGGACCCGAATCAGATGTGTGGAGTATCGGTGTTATCAGTTACATTCTTCTCTGCGGGAGACGACCTTTTTGGGATAAGACTGAAGATGGTATCTTCAAGGAGGTTTGTGTAGTTTCTCTGAGGGAAAAATCCATCCGAAATCATAAATCTCTAAGTTGTGTTTATAAATATATATATATAGGTCTTGAAGAACAAACCTGATTTTAGAAGAAAACCGTGGCCAACCATTAGCAACAGCGCCAAAGATTTCGTTAAGAAGTTGTTAGTTAAAGACCCGAGAGCTAGATTAACAGCTGCTCAGGCTTTATGTAAGCACATTATTTCCTTCATAATATGTTTGAATGATCTTCTAATCTTCTTCTGAGAATCATTGCTTTTTTTTTTTTGGTTGCAGCACATCCATGGGTTAGAGAAGGTGGAGATGCAACTGAGATTCCCATAGACATATCTGTTCTCAACAATATGCGTCAATTTGTGAAATTCAGCCGTCTCAAGCAATTTGCCTTAAGGGTATTTAAGAAGAGAGATTTGTGTTTCATTTGAGGTTTTGTTATGTGTTGTTATATACTGTAACTTCAATTTTTTTTCTTTCGGTTCAAGGCTCTTGCAACAACGCTTGATGAAGAAGAGTTGGCTGATCTGAGAGACCAGTTTGATGCGATTGATGTTGATAAGAATGGCGCCATTAGCCTTGAAGAGATGAGACAGGTAAAAATGTAACTTAAGAATATTATATAACTTCTCAATCACTAGCAAAGTGCAAGACACCAAATAGGAAAATAATATACTTGACATTGAATCCATGTTTCTATAGGCTCTTGCGAAAGACCATCCTTGGAAGCTAAAAGATGCACGAGTCGCAGAGATTCTTCAAGCGGTATATATTTAAATTTAAGTTAGTGTCATGATTATGAGATTCTTCAATCTAGTATTAAGCTAGAAGTTTTGTTTGATGCTGCATGCAGATTGATAGCAACACAGATGGATTTGTGGATTTCGAAGAGTTTGTTGCTGCTGCATTACACGTAAATCAGTTAGAAGAGCATGATTCTGAGAAATGGCAACAGAGATCAAAAGCAGCATTTGAGAAATTTGACATAGACGGAGATGGATTTATAACAGCAGAGGAACTTCGAATGGTTGCATTTTATATACTATTACTTTATGCTTCTTATTAAAGAAATTAGTGTCACACTATCTAAATGGTTTTTTTTTTTTTCATTTGCAGCATACTGGCTTGAAAGGCTCCATTGAGCCACTTCTTGAAGAAGCAGACATTGATAATGATGGTAAAATCAGTCTCCATGAGTTTCGTAGACTTTTGAGAACTGCGAGTATCAAATCAAGAAATGTCAGAAATCCTCCCGGTTATCTTGTTTCTCGGAAAGTGTAAAGAAGAAGTTTGCAGTATTGGAGAGAGAGACAAAATCAGTGTCATGAAAGTTTTTGAATTTTTTTTGTTATCCCTTATGTAGAAAAAAGATGATGGGGAGTGCAGTGTTTTCATGTGTTGTTGTAACATGACTTTATAACTTTTATAACCATTGACAAAGAAATCGATAATCATATAACTAATTTAGCTCAATGTAATGATTCGTTTATGTTTTGTGTATGACTTTTTGATCAATTAGAGTGTAAAACTATTAGCTCATGTGTATCAGTGTCATCGCATGTACAACGCTAGTTAGTTATATGATTATCGATTTAAAGATGAAGTACAGATGCACAATTAATCAAACGCTCGAACGTGCAATTAAAACCATTATTTGTTAAACCATTCTTCATGCCAAACGTACTTGTCGTCATGCCACTCGTTATCACTGCTCATTCAGCATTAGAGCCAAACTATAAGTTATGTTCCCACAAAATCATGAACTAGTTTCTCTTTAACAAAAAGACTTTAGTGGAGAAGATTCCTCATGGGATCATCCACAAGCATTCTTTTCATTCGGTAAGCCTCCAACTCTTTCAGGCGTAACCTGAAATTTAAAAAACATACGTTTCATCATAAACTTAGTTGATAAACAAACATAACATTATTAGATTTTGTAACTGCCTCTTCTGCAAAATGTATCGATATATGTACCTGATCATCACAATGGACGTTGTATTTGCGTTTTCTTTCATCTTTTACCTCTGTCTTTCTCTCATCCTCCTGAGCAAACCAAGAGCATTAGCGACATGCAACATTATTGAGTATAAGTGGCTAATAGTTAAAAAAGAACCAAATTTCTCTATTTTGTATTCATACCTTCTTGAGAGCTTCCGCAAGTTTATTACCGTCAAGAACAAGATCTTGTGGTATTTCACTTCCCCAAGTAGCTAATATTTTCTTCTCTTCTAAACGAGACATCTCTGCAAACCACACACACATAGATAAGCGCTAATGTAAGGAGAAAAAGTTGAACTAAATTAACTTGAAACTAACAACTGAAGAGGATCTAAACCCATTAGAGGCTGCCCGTTTTTGGATGTTGGTTTTCATTAGCTCTGAAGCTTCTTCAGCAGCTTTGATTCCTGCAACTCCAGTGCAATAGCTATTCTTAATTTTTTGCTGACAACATTCATATCCCCATTTAAGAAGCTAGTGCAGCTATACCTCATACGAAAGAACCTAGTGCCAGACTAACAAGAAAAAAAAGAAGAGGAATAGCTATTGCAGTTAGAGGTGTAAATATACCTAGCAGAGAAGAAGAAGGTAGTGCAAGTAGTACTCGAATTCAAAGTGAATCTCAAGCTATACCTGATACAAGTGAAGCTCAAGGTAGTCAAGCTATGGCTGGAGCAAAAACAAAAATAGATGCTGATGGTAATTTGCTAGTTAACCTTGGTCGAGTTTATGTTCAAGCAGAGAGAAGCTTAGATGAGATAAGTCGAGGCATGTTTGGTATTCGAGTTGTTAGCATTAAACAAGTGGATGCAAATGATGCTACGAAGAGATGTCTTTATCGAGAATGAGATAACGATGATGCAATTATGAGACAGCAGCAGTAAAATTCTCAGATTTTAGATCAAAGAGGAACAAAGTCACTTTATATACTCCTACGTAGAACCAAGGTTTAGCTGTATCCCATATCGTTTTCGTCCTTATAAATATCATTGAACTACAAATATAAAAAAGAAATAACAGTATATTAATATCTCTAATATGTATAGATAAACTTCATTTCAATGACAGTTTTAATTAGCATCATGCTCCGAGATAATGTGATGAATCCACCATTACCAAATTTAATCTCCCTGGATACATAAATCTCCCAAAACTTAAGGGGAGTAATGGAACTAAAACATATGTCATTTCTGATTAACAAGACAATATGTGTTCCAAAATATTCGTAGTGCTATTTATCAAGTTCATCGTCCTACATGTTGTAAGACTTAAAGTTCTCTAAAAAAAATTGTTTTTGATTATTTAATTCATAAACATAATTAATAAAAAAGTAAATTTACTATTGATAAAAATGTAGATATTTTACAGTAAATATTTAAAAACATCAATTATAAATTATTAAATTAAAGTTAACAAAACAGTAGAAAAAAAAGTGTACAAATTTTGACATAATCAACTTTTCAAAACTCCAATCAAGTTGGAGTTCTAATTGGATTCCTAATAGCAGCTTGTAGTCTTCCTTGACTCCTCTTACTTCAGAACTAGAAGAAAAGCTAGTGTAGCTATAACTCCTACAGAAGAAGCTAGTGCAGGTATACCTCATACAGAAGAAGCTAGTACCAGACTAACAAGAAAAAAAAATAGCTAGTACAGTTAGAGGTGTAAATAGATCTAGTATATAAGAAGAAAAAGCTAATGCAGATAGTACTCGGATTCAAAGTGAATCTCAAGCTATACCTGATACAAGTGAAGCTCAAGGTAGTCAAATTATGGCTAGAGAAAAAACTAAAATAGATACTGATGGTAATTTGCTAGTTAAATTTGGTCGAGTTTATGTTCAAGCAGAGAGAAGATTAAATGAGATAAGTCGAGGCATGTTTGGTATTTGAGTTGTTAGCATTAAACAAGTGGATGCAAGTGATGCTACGAAGAGATGTCTTATCAAGAATGAGATAATGATGATGCAATTAGGAGACAACAACAGTAAAATTCTCAGATTTTATATCAAAGAGGAACAATGTCACTTCATATACTCCTGCATAGAACATTTTCTTTGCAACCTACGTCTACTGATCAGAAGAACAAGACTGATAAGCTCCTGAGAGCAAGCGGAATAGTCTGGTCCTCCTCCTCCTTGGCATAGCGATGTCGGTGACTTTTCTGAAGATTCACAAATTAAGCTCCTGATGTAAATCAACATGACTTTATAAGTTTTATTTTAAAACAAGAAGTGTTTTATAAACCATTTTATATTGTTTGTAAGGATATTTGTGAAGGTCTTGCTCATCTACAGAGTAAATGAATCAGACACTGTAATTTAAGGCTCGAGACAATATGTATTGTTAAAGATACTCAGGGTATTACTACTAAAATAGGAGATTTCTGTCTTGCTTGGTGTAAGCTTAAAGCTCATAGAAAGACATTTTTAAATTATGAAACAGTTGATAACATTTGGAAATCTCCAGAGCAGTTAGGTATGGTAGGTTATAAGGACAAAACTGAGATGAATTCTGATATATTTAGCTTAGGGCTAGTCTTCTATTATGTGCTGAGTATGGGTTGTCATCCTTATAACTTCAAGACAAGTAACAAGATCCAAGCTAAGAGGTTTCAGGACATAGACCATATTAGATTGATTCAAAAGTTGCTGGTGTTTGATCCAAAATCAAGGTATGTATTGTTTTGGGGTTTTTGGGTTTAAACATCTTAGTTTGATTGATTTGATTTGATTTGATCTGATTTCAAAACTTGCAGGATCAGTATAAAGGAAACGCTTACCTATCCTATCTTTTGGAATTGGGAAACAAAACTCGAGTTTCTATGTGCAATATCACAGTGAAGATTTCTTTTTCCTCTTTTGCCGACGATTACGGTTACTAATTGGTTAGATAAGATAGATAATTCACATCAGATTCATCTTCAAAGTCCTGGGATAGATAGTTGGGTAGCTTATAATGAAAACAGTGTCCTTGATTTGCTAAGAGCAATAAGGAATACAGTAGAACACTATCATCAATACAAAGCTCCACTGAAGGTAATCGCCTTTCTTTTTTACATATTATGGTTTGATTTAAAAAAAAAAACACAAGAACAACAACTTGTAATTTTCTGTTATTTGTGCAGCAACTTCTGCCTACCAAGGAGAAAATATTCCACTACTTTGAGTCACGATTCCCTGAATTAGTGATTCAAGTGTATGAGATAATCAATGAGCATTATAGAGGTCAAGCAGCTGGTCTCGAGTTGGAAAAGTTCTTTCCAGGTATATGGATTTATATAATGAATGTGTTATCTAAACGTGTTTGTGAAATCATAGACTTGAACATGTTCTTAATATGCCTGCCGTCTTCTAAAATTCTTTTCACTTTGATTCTTATCACTGCATTTCATAGCAATCTTAGGAAGACAACTCCTTAATTTTTTCTTTTTGACATGTCTTAGGGTTTTTGGTGACTGCATCATTTTATAAACCGACTGTTTGCGTCATCCTTTGGCAACACATGATGTCTCGATTTTAATGGTTATGCTGGTTTAACTTATCGATCGTTACAGTTTGTTTTTGCAGTGTTTGCATAGTGTTAGTAGAGATCTCCAACAGCAATGAAAAGTTGAGAGAACTTTCATTCTTTCATGTTTCTGAGGATTTACGGGTCTAGTCCGAGCAGCATGGAACCACATTCGAGTATCTGAATCTATTTTGTAATAAAAAGTTTGAATATTTTTTTTGTTAAAGAAATTAAAATCCGAACAAGACTCAGTTCTTGTTGGAGAGACTAGACGATTTAGATGAAAGAAAGAGTTTGAAAAAGTGGTAGTTGGTTTACATATGTTGCAGCGGTGAAGCTTCCCAAGCTCTCCACATGGCAGCTTGTCAGGGCCTGAATGTTGTCGTCAAGCTTCTTCCTGATCGTAAATTTTGATATAAAGTTCCATCTAACATCATTTTTTAAAATCTATATTAGAAAATTTAAAGGTATATAAAGATATGAAGACATGAGTAGAATGAAAGACACAGACCCATGTTTGTCTACTCAATGCGTGCGCTGCAGCTGGCCATTTAATGTGTGTACGTAACTGCTTCTATTATTCTAAAACTGATTCTTTTCACCAAATTTCCTCTGCTTTTAAGTTGATGATTCTCTTATGTGTAATCTTAATCTTCTTTCCCTTGAATATTATCAAATAATAGACAGTGATACTATGGCAAATGATTTTGGCTACTTCTGATGTTTGCTCTAAACCAGTTCTGCTATGCTGGACTTATAATTTCACTGCATGCACACTTGAATCAGTTACCTAGATCAGATAATCTTTTTGCCAAAACTTTTGAGGTCTATTTTTATAGTATTTCTCTTTAATTGTCTTTGTTTGTTTTTCCAATTTTCATTATGTGTTTAATTCTTTTTTTTTATTTTTATATAGTTTTTAATTTTATAAAAAAGAAAAATTATTTCATGATTTAAACAATATGATGTATCTAACATTTTCTTTAATTAATATTTGCAACCTTAAAAATTGTTGATTTCTTATTACCATTTTATACATTTTGTATATTTTAAAAATGTTGATACTTATTCTCACTTCCAATCTATTTTATTCATATTTGTGAGTTTTGTAGAATATAAATGAGACAGCTTTTTTTTTTACTTTCAAAATTCTCATTCTTGTCCTATTTCTGTGAAATCTAGTTTTTATGTATATGTAATTTTCCTTTTTCACTTTTATGTTTTAAAATAGTGATTTTTCTAAACTATATGAATTTTTATTTTTAAGTTTTAAAAGTACTGATTGTTTTAAACTAATAGAAATTTTTTCACATTTTTTGTTTTGAAAATATTTATTTTTCTAGACTGTATAAAAATTAATAAAAATTAGATTATTAACTTATGTTTTTAGAAAGATGTTAAAATTATGTTTTTTAACAGATTTTTCTTTCAAATTTCTATATAAATTATGTTTTTAATAGTTTTTAAAAAGTTTAAATCAAAACTATTAATCCAATATATTTAAATAGATAATAATATATATCAGAAATATTTTTTACATAAATGTCTTTTTATATTCTACTTAAATGCTATGAATAAATATAATGAGAATTTAAATATGATCTTACAAAAAAAATAAACTTAAATGAATTAAATGAAGAGAGGTGATGTGTCAAAAAATTTAGAGCTCATGGGATGATGTGGATGAAGGAGAAAAGAGAATATTTTACTTTATATATAGACTAGGGGTTAACCCGCCTTACGGGCGGACCGATAGATGAATAAATTATAAATAGTTAATTTTCTTAATCTAAGAAATTTTATAAATTTAAGTATTTATTTTATCTCGATCTATCTCATTTATGTTCAGAAACTTTAGTGTTATAATTTTAGTGATATAATTTGAGTGATACAAACTTTATTGGGTTTAATTTTAGTATATATTTCATCTCGATTTATTTCATTTATGTACATATTTTTTATTTTCAAAATACTCGTTCTAATTTATTTTTGTTAAATCCCCGTTATAATTTTCAGTTTACCATGTCTTACGTTTTCATAATTTTATAATGTTTATAGTATGTTATGAAGTAATACTTTTTATTCTCCTTTTTAAATGTTTTTTTTATATATTAAGATGACATTGTATTAATTCATTCAAGTATTATTTCATTTTATTAGCGTTTTTGCAGTCATGTTTTTTAAGTTTTTGCTTTTGATATCTCCGTTTTGTTTTTCAAATTTTTTCATTGTGCGGTAATTACTTTTTTGTTATTTATTTTTCTGGATTTGATAGACAACTATAATTTATTTTATGACATGTTAATTTTTTAAAATATACATTATTTACTATTAATTGATCTTATTTTATTTACTATTAAAATAACATATATTTACTGAATTAATAGAAAACATTAA
>KE156114.1:5637-17365 GCA_000411075.1 Sisymbrium irio
ATTTCATAATTTTGTAAAATTGAACAAGTTTAGTATTAAAAATAAATTTGAGTATATATAAATTAGAATATTAAATATTTTTGTTACTTTAAAATAATTTAAAAACTGAAACAGAAAAAATAAGAAATGAAAACGAGTGAAAATAATTAAAACTAAGATTCAATTATATAAATTCAAATGTTGTATAACTGGTACAAATAGTATAAATGGTACAAATAGCCAACTAATACAACTGTATAACTAGTATTCGAAATTAAAATATTAAAAATAATAATAAATATATGTCAAGTTGGGTCTATAGGTTATTGGATTTGGGTAGATAAAATTATGGTTGGATCTGTAATATTAGAAATATGTGAAGGACGATATAGTATTTACAAGGTTTTTGCATTTAAAAGAAAATCAAAAAGAAATTATAAAACATAAAGGTCGCTCCTGTCATTCTTTTTTAGCAATTGGTGGCGTTTAAGCTGTTAATCCATTACAGACGCTGTTAATGTCGATACCACGCGATCTCAGTCTATCACACTACTACAGCCAGTGCCCCAAGATGTGTTTTTGCCTATTAACCGTAAAAATCGTTTCTTTTTTCTTTTTTTGGGATTTGGCAAGTAAGTGGGATTCTTAAATAGTCGACCACACCTTTCAGTCTCGAACCCTCCGGCGATTTCCACTTCCCTGAGTTGAGTGAGAAAGATACCTCATGTATTCTCTGATGCTCCATGGGAAAAGGTTTGGTGAGTTGCAGAAATGGCGTGGTTTGAGAGTTTCAGTGCAAAAGGCATTCCCTTTTTGCGATTCGTCCTTCTCTGCTGCTAGTGCTGCAGACATGGATGGTGGAAAAGGTCAGAACTTTACAGTCTCTTACCTCGTTGATTCACTAGGTTTCACTACCAAACTCGCAGAAACAATCTCTAGGAAGGTTAGCTCCGAGGGAAAGAAGGGTAATTCAGATTCTGTTCTGAGTCTTCTTAGAAGTTATGGGTTCACAGATTCTCACATCTCCGACATCATTAGGACTTACCCAAGATTGCTTATCTCAGATGCTGACAAGTCTCTTGGTCCCAAGCTTCAGTTTTTAAGCTCAAGAGGAGCTTCAACCTCTGAGCTCACTGAGGTTCTTTCGAAAGTTCCCAAAATCTTGGGAATCAAAAGGGACAAAGCTTTAAGCAGATACTATGATTTCGTCAGAGACATTATAGAAGCCGATAAGAGTTCTAAGCTCGAAAGGCTGTGTCTTTCTTTGCCAGAGGGTAGTAGGCAGGAGAACAAACTCAGAAATGTATTGGTTTTGAGAGAATTGGGTGTGCCTCAGAAGTTCTTATTCTCTCTGCTTATCTCCAACTTCCGGACTATATCTGGGAAAGAAAAGTTTGAAGAATCCCTCAAAAGAGTTGTTGAGATGGGTTTTGATCCGACCTCCTCAAGGTTTGTCCAAGCTCTGAACGCTGTCTACGGATTGAGTGACAGGACAGAAGAAGAAAAGGTCAGTTTGTTTAAAAGGTTAGGCTTTGGTGTGGAAGATGTATGGGAGATGTTCAAGAAGAATCCAGCCTTTATGATAGTCTCGGAGAAGAAGATATTGACGTCCGTGGAAACATTTCTAGGCCTAGGATTCACCAGAGATGAGTTCATGATGATGGTCAAACGCTATCCTCACTGCTTTGGGTATTTTGGAGAGACGTTGAAGAACAAGACTGAGTTTCTGGTGAAGAAGATGAATTGGCCACTACAGGCTGTCGTTTCGTACCCTCCTGTACTTGGAATGAGCATGGAGAATAGAATTGTCCCAAGGTGTAACGTAATCAACACTCTCATCTCCAAAGGTTTGCTCGAAAGTGATAAACCCCCTCCAATTGGGTCTGTCTTGGCATGTACCAATGAAGTGTTTTTACAAAGGTACGTGAGGAAGCACGATAACGAGGAGCTTGTGGCTGAGCTGATGTCTATCTTCAGAGAATGTCGTGTCTCATAGATCATAAGGCTTGTCAAAGAATTTACTTTTATTTATGAATGAAAAATAACTCAATTAGACTTTTCTTCACTTCCACCAAAAGTGTATTACTTCAGAGTTTATTTCATCTTCTGACAACAAGGAAGCGGTACATATCTTTTCAGAGATACTAACATCCGGCAATCTCAGGAACAATAAGCTAGGTTTGGTGAGTTGCAGAATTTGAGGGTTCTCCGTGCAAAGTGCATTTTTCGTTTTGCAACTCTCGTCCTTCTCCTCTGCTAGTGCTGTGATCCATGGAGAAGGTGTTAAAGGTCAGAACTTTACAGTCTCTTACCTCGTTAAGTCTACAAAACTCGCAGAATCAATAGCTTTGAGGAAAAGGGCAATTCTGATTCCGTTCTGCATCTTTCGAGAAGTCCCTTGCTCTCAAAGCTTAAGTCTCTCCAGCAGTCTAGAGCAGCTTCAAGCTCTTAGAGGTTGTTTTGAAAGTTCCGAGAATCTTTGGAAACAGAGCAGACAGAACCATCAGCTTCTACTATGGTTTCTTAAAGAGCGGATAAGAGTTCCAATCTTGAAAAGTCGTTACGACAGGGACATGATCCTGTCCTCTGGAGAACAAAATCAGGGAATGTTTTTGTTGGTTTTGCAGTTGGAACAGGTAAGTTTCTATTATTGGGCCTTAGAATAATCTGTTGCTAATATCTCAATTTTGGTATTAAGGGGGTTTCGAAGCCCATGAAGAGATATATTATTAGAGCATAATTGTTATTACATTTACAATGATGCTACGTCGACATTAGACTACGACGTGCTCATCAGATCTTTGGGCGTAGCTAATACGGTGTGATGATGATGTAACGTGATGACGAAAGTGTGACGAAGTGACCAACCTAAAAGGAAGAAAAAAGAATCCCGTCAACACTGAGAGATACCGTTGGTGGCTTTTCATAACATGTATACTAATCGACAATCTTTACTTGTTCCTAAACAAACTCCTTCTCTCATGCAGACAGTGGCCAAGTAAAGAGCTTTGCTGTTTTTTTTTATTCTTCTTCTTCGTTTGTTCGCCCTTGATTATGGCCAAGTAAAGAGTATGTTGTGGCGGTACTTCAGGCGGTACTTCACCTGCCAAGGAAATGAGGTTCTTGAACTTTTTACTTTGATGTAATCTGCTTCGCTTAGAATCTTTACTACTTTAAAGTTGAAAGGTCTGTTCTTTTTTTGGCAATCTCAAACTTGCAGGATCATCCATTTGAAGCTGACACTAAAAGGGCCATTGAAGAATCACGGATTGAAGAAGAAGATCGCATCAGACGTCGGAAAAGAGAAGAAGCTGAAGAGATTGAAATCAATAGGGTAAAGAAAGAAAGCTTGAAGATAGCTGAGCCAGAGGAGGAGGAGGAAAGAAGAAACCGAAACAGAGAGGTGGAGAAGAAATGCAAAAGGAAGAAATCGGACGAGAAGCTGAAGCATTCCAAAGATGGTGTGGAAAAAGAAGAACAAAAAGAAGTGAATGCAGGTCTTCTCAGGTAAACCTTATGTGCTTCTGCAAGTGTACTTAATGAGTTAGAGATGTTTTGCTTTAGCGGTTTAAGTTGATCGAAATGGGAATATGTTTGCCTTTACATATTGTAGCATATGCAATGGTTGCAAGTCTGCAATCGAAGATGGAATATCGTTGGAGGCCTTTGGTGCTCCTTGGCATCCTCAATGCTTCTGTTGCCTCAATTCCGACAAACCAATAGCTGAACGCGAGGTTTATAACCATAATATCATTATATACCAACTTGGGAGTGATTACTTTAGTAACGCTTTTGACTTGTTCTTTCTTTTTTCTCCTCGGTTACAACTCCTTAGATTTTAAACTCGTCAAAAGGAAAGTGTCACAGACCCTGCAACAAGGATCATTGTTGTCCGAACTGCTATGTCTGCGAGAAAAAGGTAAATAAATTCCCTAAATTGGGATCTGTGGAACGAAAGTAGAGTGAAGGACTTGTGTTGATGTAAATGTAACTGCATAATAATTCTTACAGATTCCTTCAACTGAGAAAGGCATAACGTTCAATGAGCATCCGTTTTGGAAGGATAAATACTGTCCTTGTCATGAGGATGATGGAACTGCTAAGTGTTGCAGCTGTGAAAGATTAGAGGTAGATGGATACTTAGATTAAGTTCTATTTACTGCCGATAATAGAAGCCATGCATTTGTTTTTTTTGACTTGGTAATGATTCTATTTGCAGTCTTATGGAACCAGGTATGTAATGCTTGGTGATGGTCGGTGGCTATGTCGAGAATGTATGGAATGTGCGGTTATGGACACAACTGAATGCCATCTTTTGCATCTGGAAATTCGGGAGTTCTTCAAAGACTTAAACATGAAGGTTGAGAAAGAGTTTCCTGTTTTTCTGGTGGAGAGAGAAGCACTGAATAAAGCTGAGAAGGAAGAGAAGATTGTGAGTACATTTCCTAAACTACTGAAAAATTCATATTTCTCTTCACTTTCACTTTAGTTAATATGTACTTGTAAACTCCAAATACAAATACAAGCAGGACAATCAGTATGGAGTGGTAACCAGAGGTATCTGCTTGTCTGAAGAGCAGNACACAACTGAATGCCATCTTTTGCATCTGGAAATTCGGGAGTTCTTCAAAGACTTAAACATGAAGGTTGAGAAAGAGTTTCCTGTTTTTCTGGTGGAGAGAGAAGCACTGAATAAAGCTGAGAAGGAAGAGAAGATTGTGAGTACATTTCCTAAACTACTGAAAAATTCATATTTCTCTTCACTTTCACTTTAGTTAATATGTACTTGTAAACTCCAAATACAAATACAAGCAGGACAATCAGTATGGAGTGGTAACCAGAGGTATCTGCTTGTCTGAAGAGCAGAATGTCACACAAGTAAGTGAAAATATATTAGATGTAACTTTAGAGTCTTAATCTAGATTGGAATTCATGATTTATAACTATGTCTACATATATATAATGTAAAACAGGTCACAAAAAGGCCAAGGATGGGGCCAGACAAGCAGCAACTAATAGGCATGGCTACGGAATCTCAAATGGTTGTACGCGAGTGCGAGGTCACTGCAATTCTCATCTTGTATGGACTTCCTAGGTATTGTAACATCACTTCCACCTGACGACTACCTGAGTAATCTATTGCAACAATAGGCTCAAGTAAAATCTATGTTTACACACACAGGTTCCTAACTGGATCTATCTTGGCTCATGAGATGATGCATGCTTATCTTAGACTCAACGGTACGTAATGCTCAACTCATGAAATTAAACATGATGAGAAGAGCTCTCAAAGACCTTTTTGATTTGATCACAGGTTATAGGAATCTTAAGCCGGTTCTTGAAGAAGGGTTATGCCAAATGCTAAGCCACATGTGGTTGGAGCCTCAGAGATACAAAACTATTGATCATGCGGTAGCAGCAGATTCATCAGCTGCTTCTTCTTCCCGCTGTCCTCCTCCAGATGCTACCACTTCAAAGAAAGGTGATCAATCTTCTTTCGAGAAGAAGCTCGCAGAGTTTTATAATTATCAGATAGAAACAGATGATTCACCTATCTACGGTCGCGGTTTCAAGATGGTTAACCAGATGATACTCTCAAAGCATTACACCCTTAATGATATACTGAGAAAGATTCAACCGTATAAAAGTTTCAACGCCTGATACACAGACAGACGCAGTTTCCAAGTTTTTTTTTTCTTTATTTCCAAGTTATCTGCTGCTTCCTCTTATTATTTCCAAGTTTCTTCTTTATTTTCCAGTAGAGTTGGAAACTTTAGAGAACATTGTGGCGGATCCATTTCCGCTTAAAGTCCTTTTCTTATCCATGAATATTACATTCAAAACCCTTTTGAGTATTTTGGAGATTTGTTATAGAGATATTCCTGACTCTCTCAAAAGCCAAAGGCTCCCAAGCAAATAGTTCGTCCCATGAACTTCACATGATTTATTACAGCAACTCGTTTTGACTTTTGAATATACAATAAAATTTGAGCAACAACAAAAAAAACCATGGCGCGATTGTGCTATCTTCAAATTAACATGTATGTTTGTTTGGGCCCAATTTTTTCAGTTAGAACTGCTAGTTTTATTCGGCCCAATGGTCACTTAAGGCCCATCAGATATGTTGTCAATATGTCGAATCTAGTATTGATGGGTTTTAAATTAATCTAGTTTTTCTAAAGTTGTTCTGGTTTATTTGGTTAGTACTAAAGTCTTTGAGTTGATGATCATTTTGTAATGCAAAATGTGAGTGAGATACAAGTGGGAAAAAAGTTTTTTCTTACGGTTGAACATAAGTTTTTCTTACAGTTCCGGGGCACAAGTGATATAAGTCTGAAATATGTCAATTGCAATTTATGGGTATGCATTTATATGAAGATAAAAAAAACCATTACATGTCATATTCTCTAGATGCAAATGCAAAACCAACATATGAATGAAATTCATGGTTAGTTTGATTTGTTAGACTAATTACCTCAGCAACCGATATCGGACTCAATCTTTGCTATTTTGATATGTCCGTAGTAGAATATGGAAATAACAAGCCCGAATAGGTCCTCTTGCAAACACCTTCAAAGAAAATAACGTTTTACGATATATTAACTGAGACATAGAATAAGAGAACGTAACAAAAATTCTAAATGCCTCTAATCATTCTACATATCACTAACAGTTCCACGATTAGTAAGGAAAGAAGCAGGTCATCAAACTACGAACAATCATTTTTACTTATCCAAATTTAAATGACAAGATGATAGTAAAATGACTTGTGCCTAAAAGCAGTAGCAATGATGAATCCTCTAGAACTCATTTTTGATCTATGGACATATGTGATCTTTGTTCAAGTTTTTACAATCCCAAGCAAATTCTTAGTATATAATGTCTCCAATTTCCTGAAATTAAACTAACTAAATTGATAAAGAGTAATTCAATCACTACAAACTCATAACAAGAATTGACATATCTGACAATGACGATGAGTTGGGTTTGATGAGGAAAACATCCTATTGACAAACTGAAGAAAATCCTTTGAAAAATTGAGAAAATTAACTTTTTCTCTTCCTCTTTAACTGAAATTTTGTGGGGTCTTAATAACTGTGTTGGTGACCAATAAGTTCTAATTATAGACGTTAATATTGGTTTTAACAGAGTTAACAAATATTTTAACGGAGTTAAACCAATGCATATAATCAGTCGTATAATTAAGTTTTGGGCATCTAATTCAAATATATTTTAAGTGCAGATTTATTATAACACAACAACAAAGTGCCGATATTTATTTTCACAGCAACCCATAATGTAGGCACGAATAAGCCGTTTTCCTGGTTTTTCTTAGAAGTTCTAACTTAGAACAACTTTCTTTTATTGGGTCTTAGTATATAATCTGTTGCTAATATCTCAATTTTGGTATTATGAGATTTTGGAAGCCCATGAAAGTAGATATATTAGCAGAGACATAATTATTATTACATTGTCCTTATAATGAGACTATTGTTAGAAATGAGTTTAGCACCCACTAGTTAGCCCAAACCGGTGACCGAATAAAGATTCTCAAAACCCAACAAGGAAGAAAAGCCCATCAACCCCTTCTCCAAGTCACCTGGAAATTGACGACCGGTTCAGCAGGTTTGACCGCCTCAAGATTACTATAAATACGGATGTACCACTCAATTAGTTAAGAAAAACTTTTAAGTTTATGAGCTAATACATTATATTCTGGGAAGTGATTCCTCCAAATTGTAATCACATCTTCTGGTTGTAACAAAAACGATCAGAAACAGACTTAGTTCCTTAATCAAAGAAACATTATGTTACATTACGACCAGTTTGCTCATCTTAAGACCATATTTTGATGACCAGCCTAGTCGTAATCTTTTCGTTCGAATCGCATTGTCTTCATTTCACTTCACGGAGAATCTAACCATACAATCATGATCAACCTGCTCAACCCGTATCAAAACGATTACAACAGCTACGTCGACATTAGAATACGATGTGCCTCTAACGTGCTCCTTTTTTCAGATCTTCGGCATATGAAAGGTGTGATAACGAAAGTGTGATGAAGTGACAAACCAAAGGAAGAAAAAATAATCCCATCAACACAGAGAGATAAATGTATCATCACTCATCGATACATACTATCACTTTGTATATTGTTAGCGGCTTTCCATAACATGTATCAGAGTTTCAGTGGTAAGAAATATGGTAAACTAATTGATAATCCTTACTTGTTTCCGAAACAAACTCTCATGCAGACGGTGGCCAAGTTTAAGGCTTTGCGGGTTTTTTTTTCTTCTTCATTTGTTCGCCCATTGATATAAATCTCTCATCGCTCATCCCTTTTATGGTGAGAGGGAAGTGATTGGTTTCAGAGTATGTGGTGAAAGTACTTCAGGCGGCACTTCACCTGCCAAGGAAATGAAGTTTCTGAACTTTTTACTTTGATTTAATTTTCTTAGCTTAGAATCTTTTATACTTTAAGTCGAATGGTCTGGTATATTCAAATTTGCAGTATCCGTTTGAAGCAGATACTAAAAGGGCCATTGAAGAATCACAGATTGAAGAAAAATCACGGATCACAACAACTAGTACAGTTTAACACCCAAAATAACAACCCAAAAAGTTTCATATAAAATGACAATTAACCTTTGTTGTTCCAATTCGTTTATTTTAGAAAGATGAAATCCTCTCGATCTCCTTCTCTTGAATCTGGTCCTACGCATCCTTGGACAAGCATCCTTCCCACCTAGATTACTTTCTCGACGTTTAGTCACCAATTACGGAATTGTCTCAAATGCTAAAACCTACACAAGACACATTTAGTTTGACTTGGGTTACTCCCTTCTGGGTGCTTGCATTTCGAAGAATGAATATCCACATTCCCATAAGCTTATGGTTTTTGTTCTTATGCATGTGGAAAAGTGTTGGAACTGACAATGATTCTTAACTTCCATAGTTTTCCTACTTAATTCCAATTGAGTGTGAACTCTTTTCAATAACTACTTTATTTTATGGTTCCTCCAACTGTTCTTACAAGTATCTGCAACACAATTCTACTACTACTTACAGCCGTTCAGTGGACTTCTTCAGCATTTTTTGGGTTCGCATTTTGCTCCTCCTCTTCACCTTCTTTTTCTTCATTCCTTCCCATGGCCTTTTCTACTTCATTATATTGATTCCTTCTTGATTTACCTTCCCTCGTCCATTTTTTTCTCATCATACCGATTTGTTATGATGTAGTTGTTCAGAGTACTCTTAGTTTTTTCACTTTAAGACACATAAAAAAGGAGAGATAACACAAAGACGAAACATTTTCAAAGATGGTGAAAAACGGTTCTAAATCGCTAGGGATTTGTTTTTCGGGTTAAATGTGAAATATTCGAATAAGTTTAGCAGGTCGGTCAATAGACTGAAAGCCACCAAAAAAACAGGCCAAAAATGAAAAGGAAAAAAATAAATCAAATTCTTGGCCTACTTGGATTTTGGACTGGAAGAATATTTGGAATGTTTGGATTCAGAAAAAGACCTAAAAATTAGGTAATTGTATAAAATCCAAGTATAAATTGTAATGTTTACTAGTAATAAATCACTTTTATTAATTTAAAATGTAAATAAAACGGTGCCTTTCATTTAAAACTTAAGGGTATACAAAATTAAAAGTCATAGTATTTTACTATTGTTTCCCCCCTTTAATCTCGTGCTGGGTTTTTAAGCAAATAATAGTTATTCCTTTTTCTGATCGAGTCAGATAGATCCTGTCAATGCTATTACATTGTATCGTTATGAATTGTCTGACTCCCATGGAGAAAGGTTTGGTGAGCTGCATAATTTGAGAGTTTCTGTGCAAAGTGCTTTTTCGTTTTGCAAATCGTCCTTCTACACTTCTAGTGCTGCTGCAGATATGATCCATGGAGAAGGTGTTACAGGTCAGAAGTTTACAGTCTTTTACTGATACAGCGTATATTCAATAGATTTATTGAATTATAATTATTATATAGTTATCTCTTATTTTAGGGTTTTTAGGGTTTTCTAAAATTTTTATGTTTTATTATATATAACCGTTTAGGCTTATTATTCTACTCAGTTGTTGAATCATCAATAAAAGAAAGAGATTCCTAAAGAATTTTTGTTAAAGCCCTTAGAGGAGGACTCTCAAATCCTAATTTTTCGTGTATTCTTAGAATCAACGGATATCTAATTATATCCTAGAAGCTTCTGCTTCATCAGTTGGTATCAAAGCGTGGTTCTTTGATTTTTCAATCAAGGAACAATTTTGGAGCCGTCATGGTGACTGACAGCCTCTATTCTATCCCGGACGAATGTCCATTCATCGAGAAAGAGTACCATGAGATCTATCGAGAGATCTATGGTGATCTGATATACGACATTTATGAAGACGATGTTTTGAACACTGATCATGTTGATTTTGTGTTCAAGCCTAAATCCTTTCATATATCCATGAAAAATCAGAAAAGTGCAAAGCCAAGAGACGAGCAGATCTGTGCAGTCTTTTTGTGTGTCATCTTTGAAGATTTGCAAATCCCGGTTTATGCGAGAATAAGATATGTCCAGCAATAACGACCAAGACAGAGGTGGAAAAACAGGTTGAAGATTCAAGGACGAATCTTTCTTGGCTGGCGAGAACTGATGTAGCGTATATTCAATAGATTTATTGAATAGTTTGTAATTATTATATATTTATCTCTTAATTATGATTTTAAGGTTTTTAGGATTTTCTGAGTTTTTATGTTTTATTATGTATAGCCGTCTAGGCTTATTGTTATACTCAATTGTTGAATTATTATTAAAAGAAAGAGATTTCTAAAGAGTTTTTGTTAAAGCTCTGAGAAGAGGACTCTCAAACGTTAAACACCAAAATAATATAATAATGAAGATGAATAAATAAGCGGGATTGGTTGGTTAGAGTGAACAAAGTATTTTTAAATAACTACTTTTATGGTTTCTCCAATTGTTCTTTAAAAACTACAACACAATTCTACTACTACTTACAGCCGTTCAGTGGATCTTTTCAGCATTTTTTGGGTTCGCAGTTTGCTCCTCTTATTCACCTTCTCTTTCTTCATTCCTTCCCATGGTCTATTCTGCTTCTTTTTCTTGATCCCTTCTTTATTTACCCTCCCTCGTCCATTTTTTTTCTCATCATACCAATTTGTTATGATGTAATTGTTCAGAGTATTTTTTTGTTTTTTCACTTTAAGACACACTCACAAATAAGGAGAGAGAACACAAAGACGAAACAGTTTCCAAAATAGTGAAAAACAGTTTTAAATCGTCAGGAGTTTTTTTAGGGTTAAATGTGAAATATTCGAATAAGTTTGGCAGGTCTGTCCTCAGAAATAAAAAAACAATGGACTGAAAGCCACCAAAAAAATAGGCCAAAAATGAAAAGAAAAAAGTAAATCAAATTCTTGGTCTACTTGAATTTTGGACACGAAGAAAATATTCGGACTGTTTGGATTCAGAAAAAAACCTAAAATTTAGGTAATTGTATAAAATCCAAGTATAAATTGTAATGTTTTTAATTTAGTAACGATTTACTAGTGAAAAAAAAGATCAGTTTTATTAATCTAGATTTTTCATACACGTTACGTGTGGAGATTTGTTATTATACAATTTTTAAAAATATTTTCTGAATACAAATTTAAATACATAATGTTAAAATTTTATATATGTATATATTATAATTGTTTTATCACTAAATTTACATATAACTAATAAATAAGTTATT